>MU224754.1:5416808-5436069 GCA_018584345.1 Thuja plicata
TTTTCTTACTGAAGTATGCAACCAAACTCAAAAGTTCTCCTACTTTGTGCTGAAACCACTTAATGGAGAACAACCATTTGTATAACTTTCTTTCATGAAAAGATGAAGATTACCTAGACCAGAATTGTAGTGGCTACTCCTTTTTCTTTTGACTGGAAATAAAGCAGATCTAGAGCATCTTTCACAGCTCCATCAGGTTCTTTTCTCACAAAGTCGCCACCACCTTGCAGAGGAAAATGTTTTACTTATTCTTTGATTTCTTTCCAGCCACCACAAAACTTCATTAGGATCTTCAAAGACTGTCTATCAAAATTGCAAATTCCTCATATTTTCTTTCTAAGCATGCACTGATCAAACAAAAAACTCAGAGTCTCCACTCACACTCAGTGAGAATTTTATAACAATTTTTTGAATCTGACTCTATACAAACAACCAGACTCTGGGATGATTCAACAAAGAAAGGAAACAACCATCTTAAACTTGTTGTCCTTTATTCCAGTCCCTAGTAGAGTCACCATTTTGTTAGTGTGACTCGGATGGGCAAACTCAATTGAAATTTGATTCAATCAATAAAACACCAGAGATTCTGATTTCTTCAACAAGAGTTTTGCATCTTAATCCCCAGTAGAGTGGCCATTTTGTTAACATTTTTTATTGTATCCTTCAGTTCTAAAAGAGAATATGCAAGATAGACTTGGGGATCTTAGTCCAACTCACATGAATCTACTTCTTTATACAAATTGAGGGGCAAGAAAAGGCTAATTGATGAGGATTTGATCCTCCTTTTTCTTTGAGTTCCACACACTCAGGTGGGTGCACCTAAAACATACTAATTCTGCATACATAAACACTTTCTCACTAAAACTTTTTATGCAGACATGAAAATCAGTGGATAGTTCTCAGACTTATAAGATATGGGAGTTCAACTCAACCAATCTTATGCAGGATCCCACCTACATAATCTGCTAAGAACTAGGAAAATGGCCTATTTGACAAGGATAAAATCCTTCTTGGTGCAGGAGCACCACCTCCACCTTTGAATTTAATATCTTTAAGTCATTTTAAGATTTTATTAAATCATTGTCTAGTGATGAAAATGTATTCTAAAGCACTTGAAATGGGTTTAGTTGATATTTGTAATCGAAAGACCGAAATCGAATATGAAAGGTCATATGGTAGTGGGACAGTTTTGTAACTGTTCACACATTATTTATAAGTGGACAGAATGTAATCGTAGGAGATGAATAGGGGTTACAGTGACTTGAGGACAGAATAGAGGAGAACCCAAAATGGCCTTCTAGCTACCGCTAGAGAGCCATGCATTTGTAATCGCAGGCTTTTAAGTTGATAGCAAATTGCTTTGTAATTGCAACCTTTAGTTAATGGAGTATTGTTGTAAAAGAAGTTGATTGTGTTCCTTATTGTTACTATTCATTCCCATTCATATTTCATTCTTATGTGATTAAGATGTTAATATATTATTATGGTTTCAGTTTGATGGAAGGATTCAATAGTATATTGAATCGGGCTGTGAAGTAATTGCTCTTAGCATGAAATGATATATTGTTTTGTATCGGTTTCTTAATTGAGTTTTATATATAATTCCTACTATCGGCTTTTGATGCAGCGTGATTTGTAACAGTCCCGATTAGAGGATGTTTTGATTAGAGCATTATAATTTTATACAGATTGGGTTCTTATTGCAGAGAAAGTATTCAAAAATCTGATCCTTAAATCTTGATGGGAGTTAATTTTGTAACCGGTTTCAAGAAATCGTTATCAGTGATAATGATTGATATAGTCGTCGGCTATCAGTTTTGCAAACAGAGAAGTGACAGAGTGGACATTCATGACACAGTGTGACTACAGCTTGCTCTTTACTACGAGACTAAGGGTGGCAGACATTGGATATATGTGTATAGAAGAAAAGGTGGCGGCCAGTTAAGAAAGATTCTCTCTTGTTGGTCGGTGACCCAAGAGAGAATCGATAATCGATAATCAGTAATTGATTTGCAAAGGTGGCGGCTTTTGCCAACGACTAAGCAGGAATTGGTTATAAGGTGAAGGGGTCCAGTCGCAATCCATGGTAGAGGTAAAACATGTGTTAGTGAGATTGATAGCAACGTGGATATTATTATATCAAGTTGATGCATTATTATGTGAAGTCAATAGTGTTGTTATTAGGATATCGAGAGAATAAGAGCCTCTAATGAATGTTTTAAGAGAAATAAAGAATGAGAATATGCAGATGTATGAGTAGCATCGATGCCGTCTCCATCACTTCTTCTCTTTGAACCTAGAGGCTCAGGAAAGCTAACCAATCAGATTCACTTCTATAAGGAATCACCAAACATAATTGAACTTATTCAATGCAACTTGTAGACATTTCTGCTCTTGAACAGGAAAGGGAAAATGGTTTGATTTTAAAGATGTGATGATGAAAACTACAAGACAAGAAAGGACCAGTGCCTTATCTATTGGTAAACAGAGTCAAATGAATACAAATCTCCAGAAAACCCTTCAACTCCAAACATACAAAAACCAAGTGAAGTGCCTTACAAATCACTCTTCTTAATCCAATATTTGGACATCAAATTCGTACGCAAATTTTGAACTCTCAGATTTTACCTCTAAGAATTAATCTCTCCTTGAAAGAAACTCAAAGATAAACTCACAATTACCTTATAATTGGTGCATTAAAATGCCTAACAGATTAACACACAAGAATTGAAACCAGAATACAAAGACATCAACAAATATTGCATAGGGATTCCATTGTTCTTTTATTGAAGAATCATCTAATTCTGCATATTTGCAAGACAAAGAGACTAGAAAATAAGACTCAAGAGCCTTAATACTGCCTAGCAGCATAAAATTTCAACATCCCTATTACAATGGAGGAAAAAACCAGATATAGGAGAAAGGGGAAAACAAAATTCATCACTAACACCTGTCTGTCCCCAAGAAATATCTGCAACTGCTCTAACTAAAACTATGAAAATCTGATTTGATTTTCTCTCACTTGGTTTGCAAAATCCTCTTCTTCATTCTGAGACCTTTCCGGTAACATATAATACTCTATAGTTTGGACAAAATTTTCCCTCTGAATCTTTAATTCCAGTTTGCCTTCCCGTGCATATTCTCATTTAAAATTTTGAAATATTTGCATTTGGAATAAATTATTTTCAATAGTTGAACTATTGAAATGAGACAAATTAAAATTTAAATTTTCCCTTTTTTTTAGATTTTGTCTCATTGTGACACTTGTCACCTAGGCTTAATGGCTTAGTGGTTAGATGGTGAGCATCTTTCCATTAAGCCATTATGCCAGCCCTTAGATCCTTTTGAAACTGCTCACTTTTTAACCCACTTGCCATTTGTGATGGATTTAATCAAATATTTCCATTAATTAATTATTTCTCTAGGATGCACCAGAATGCGACACTTATCGCTTGGGCTTAATGGCTTAATGGTTAGATGGTGAGCATCTTTCCATTAAGCCATTAAGCCAACCCTTAGATCTTGTTGAATTTGCACACTAGTGAACCCATTTGATGAAATATATTTAAATTAAAAGACAATTTGAAATCTACACATCTCACTAGAATGTGCCAAGTGTCACCCTCTGATTGGTTCGCAAGTCCACTTGGCGCCAAGTGTCAATTTCTGATTGGTGCCTCTGAACTATATTTGACTTGCACCACTTGGCACCTACTGGGCGCCATGTGGTGTCCTTTGATTCACAGACTGATCCACTGGGTGGCACTTGTCATTTGTGCGAGGTGGACCAATGGCTTAATGGCTTATGCTTATATTCCTTGCAACTTTCTCTTTAAGCCATTAAGCCATTAGTTGATTTTGGCCTCCTTGAGATGCATGCCCAAAAACTCATCCTCCTAAGCCCAGTCATCTACCATATCACCTCTGCGGGCCCGCCAAAATTTAGATGTCATTCCCCAAACACGATTTTCAAGGCGAGCTCCCAGCTCTGCACGCCTGTCCATAGTCTCCTCTTTGTTCTTCATATTACATTGTTTGTGTTTATCCTTATAAGGATTTCAAAATCCTTTGAGGCATGAATGTGGGATAACTATTTTGAATTTTTTGAAAGGTTTCAATGTTTCTTGAGTCAAAATTTGTGGGCCCCGCCCTGCACAAAGTCTTATATCCCACGTGGTTTCCAAAATCTTGTTGGCCTTACTTCATATTATAGTGGAAGCGCTCGCATATATAAACATTTTACATATGCCCCCATACTGCATCTGGGATAACGTATTTCAATTTAAACTGCAAAAAAGATTCCCTACGCTCCTACAGCCCTACGCATTATTTTCCTCCATGTTTCATACTGCACTAGAAGTCTTCCTTGAGAAGATGCGTGGCCTATACTGGTCTTGCTTTATATGTTTTCCTTTTAGTATTTGATGAATCTACCTGTAACTATGCACTGGGAGCATTTGGGGATATTTTGCATTGTATTTTCTTTGCACCATAAAATCACATTAGTTTGTTTTTTAAACTCTCCCATAGTTAGCGCGGACTGGCAGGATGCTGGCAAAGGTTGTGGAATTTGGCTTTACACCTACAAATTACATTTTGTCAAATGTACTCCTTCAGTGTTTGTGCAGATTTCTTATACACTGTTTGTTGTATAATGCTCTAAAATTTCTAATGTCCCCCCACAAATTTGGCATTGGCTTCTCCAGAAAATAGCATAATTCCTTTTTCTTTTGGCATATTGCGTGGCTTTTCTTCTCATACCTCCTACATAGTTTTCATTGGAAGTTTTTTAATAAATAACGCTTCAATACTAGTTATATCCCCTACGCAACCTCTTGACAGATGTGCTTGCTGTTTTTTTCTTTCTTTAAACATTATAAGTTTTCCTTATGCTGTGTGAACGTCATTGTCAGTGTATTTGCAATGAAATAATAAAAATCTCCTTCCTACCTCACGCAGGCTTCAACCAAAGTCCTATGCAGCAAACATCACGCAACTTTACACTGTATGAGCTCTCTTTTCTAGCAGCTATGTGGACTCTTTTGGTAGCTATGTGGACTCCTCCCAGCTGCTACATAGGCCCTTGTCACTTTGCAAATAGTTCATATGCTTTGGTTTTAATGTTTTAAATCTCCTTCCTTATATTCCTCCGCTATATGTTTTTAGATTTGTTCTTCTTCATGAGGTGGATTAACATCTGCAGAAACAATATCTTCCTTTTGTGTCATATTTTCTAATGGTTCATTAGTTTCTATAGAAGAATCAAACATACAGTTTTGTCTTTCCTAGGGCTCAAGCTTTTCAAAATAAGGAATCTAAACATTCTTATTTATTCAAAGAATTACTCCCTACACACTGACAGTTTTTCCTGATTGACTTTAACAAATTAGTCAAATGGAAATCTCTCTTTATCTTAGAGAATCTCGAATTCAAAATGACATGGCGCACTTCACCATAGCAAGTTCGTAAGAAAACATCCACCCATATCTCAATGCATAGACAATGCTTTTCTCCTATCAAAATGTTGATGCCCTATGAAATGGTCTTAATGCAAATGTGTTTTCCTCCATGAAATGCCATTATCTCTATAACATGATTAAACTTTATTAAAATTTTTGTTTCATGGCCTCTTCTTTCTGAATTTTTCTAGAGCATTCTCAACATTCTACTCCATGCTTCCTAATCAACATTACAGCTTACAATTTTAAAAACCACATATTCAAACCATAGTCCCCTGAAACATCTTTCAAAACTGAAACACACCCCTCTTGTGGCCAACAAAATCAACCTTTAACATCTTTGCATCTTAATGAAAATATAGTAAGTGGCCTCTGGAATTTTGTTTAAAAACTGAGGAAATCAAGTAACTGGAACATGGTGCTGGGCACACGCGTCCTATGAGTGATGTTCTTCCATACGGAAAAGTGATATTTGATGAGACCCAACAAGTCAAAAGATTTTAAACACCCAAGTCTGCTCTTCACAACAATTCTGCAAATTACCCTGTCGAATAGCAATGAACTACATTTGGTTTTGACTTTGAAAACAAGTCAAATGATCTCTTGAAGATCTAAGCTTCTAGATACTGGAAGTATGATATATGTAGAATATGGATCTAGAAGGGTAGTTCTTGACAATCATCCAGACACATTTGGTGGCCCCTCAAAAGTAGCCACTTGAAAATGCAGAGAACTGAAAGCATAAGGAATACCGACTTCTGCAAATGGAAAGAAACTTTAAAAGTGTGCAAACAAAACCCTCAGGATCTAAGACCTTGAAAAATTGAAGTAAATTTTTTCTATAATTTAGGGAAACCATTTTCCTGAAGTGATCAATCACAGTATCCAAGATATAACCTCGCAAACATGGCTTCTGACCAAGCTATGCAACTGATCTGCATCAAATTGTTAGAAACTGTAAACAAAATCGGATTGGCAAATTGGGCAAACAGATTCATCATGACCTGAAAACCATCAAGATAGCACATTTACATGCCTATAATACAGGGGAGCTTTCAATTATCCATTTCATTCAATCGGGTATAAAATTGTAAGACCTCAAAGTAGGTCATTCAGAAATCTACATTTGGCACTTTGGCACACTGATAGAAACTGCAAATGGAATGGGCTTAGCAAACTGACCAAATAGAATTTTCATGACCTGAAGATGGAGA
This sequence comes from Thuja plicata, assembly GCA_018584345.1. Lineage (NCBI taxonomy): Eukaryota > Viridiplantae > Streptophyta > Pinopsida > Cupressales > Cupressaceae > Thuja > Thuja plicata. The sequence continues at coordinate 5,423,482 of MU224754.1, forward strand.
CTCATGAAGAATTTTACCTCTATAATTGAGTACAAGAGGAATTTTTTCAATTAGGTCAATAGGTCAAAAGTTACAGTCAGTCAAACAGGGCTACTCAGAATTCTAATCATTTACACAAGGCATGACAACAACAAACTACCAACTTTGAGTGGTTTGAAAACTATTCAAAACATATCAAAATGACTTGGGATTTGAAAAATAGGTTCTCTAATACGCATCCTAAACATCCCCAGAGTGGCAGGTCAGGAAACATTTCTGGGTGAAAGATATTCAAAGGAAAACTAGGTCTGTTACAACAGATTGACACTTAGGCACAAATGCAGATTTTGACAAGTGCTCAAAACAAGACATCATGGAACAACTCAAAACTTGAAACTGATGAACTGGGATGTCTTCATATGTATAAAAAAGAGTGATGAACACCTGACATGCATTGAAAACATTAGAATCTCATCAGGAAAAATAGGCTCAAAAAGCACTTTAGGGGGTCAAAATGCAAAATTTTACCATGGTACTTAAAAAACCCTTACTGCATTTTTCAGTCCCAACAGATGGAAGAAAGTTATTAGAAGGTATGCGACATGAGAATATGTGTTCTTCCCTAATTCCAAAAGTGGGTAAAGAAGAAGTAGAAGATTTACCTACAGAAGTTGTAGACTTGTTCAAAGAGTTTCAAGATATTGCTTCTGATAATGTACCTGATGGATTACCACCAGTAAGGAAGATCAGTCATCAGATGGACTTGATCTGAGGGGCTATTTTTCCAAACAAGGAAGCCCATAAGATGACTCCAATAGAGAGTGAAGAGTTGAACAAACAAGTGCATGAGTTTTTGCAGAAGGGATTGATCTAAGAGAGCCTGAGTCCATGTGTTGTAGTAGCAGTATTAGCACCAAAGAAAAATGGAGAATGGAGGATGTGTACAGATTCTTGAGCTATCAATAAGATCACTATTAAGTAGAGATTTCCCTTGCCAAGAATGGATGATATTGTGGATTGTTTAAGTGGAGCTGATTATTTCACAAAGATAGATCTAAAGAGTGGATATCACCAAATCAAGATCGGAGAAGGAGATGAATGGAAAATAGCCTTCAAGACAAAGGAGGGCTTGTATGAGTGGTTAGTCATGCCTTTTGGACCCACCTAGCACATTCATGTGACTCATGAATGAAGTATTGAAATAATTTCTGGGTAATTTTTTTATTGTTTACGTGGATGATATTTTTATTTTCAGTAAGATATTGGAAGAAAATATGATGCATATTCGTAAGGTGTTTTAGAGGTTAAGGGAAGAAAAGTTTCTGATTAATCTAAAGAAGTGCAGTTTTGTGAAGAAGGAGTTAGTATATGTAGGATTTGTAGTCTCATTAGAAGGTCTAAAAATGGACCCTGAGAAGGTGCAGGCTATCCTTGAATGGCCTACCCCAAGGAGTGTTACTCAGGTAAGATATTTTCATGGTTTGGTTGGCTTTTACAGAAATTTCACTCGAGGTTTCAGTAGTACCTGTGGACCCTTGACAAAAATAATAAGAGGGGATAGGAAAGAGTTTAAGTGGACTATAGGGGTAGATAAGAGTTTTGAATTGTTGAAAAGAAAAGTTTCAGAACAACCTGTTTTAGCACTTCCATATTTTAACAAGGTGTTTAAAGTAGATTGTGATGCTAGTGGTAATGCCATTGGAGCAGTTTTGAGACAAGAAGCTAAACCCATTGCTAATTTTATTGAGAAGTTTAATGATGCTAAGAGAAAATATTTTGTTTATGATTAGGAGTTCTATGTTATAGTTCAGGCATTGAGGAAGTGGAGACATTATCTTTTTCCAAAATAATTTGTTTTATTTACCAATCATCAAGCTTTGCGATATTTGAATAGTCAAGGAAAGTTGAATCAAAGGCATTTGAAATCGGTTGAGTTTTTGTAGAGTTACACTTTTTTTTTGAAACACAGGAGTAGGAAGTCTAATAGTGTTGCATATGACCTTAGTAGAAGATTGATTTTTCTAACAGAGATGCAGATTGAGGTTGTTGGGTTCAAGGAACTCAAGAGTTTGTATCTTGAAGATCTGGATTTTGGTGAAGCTTAGAAAGCTTGTAGAGAACCTATTACTCTTGATAGAACCAAATAGTTGGATTTCATAATTCAGGATGATATGTTGTTCAAAGATAATAAGTTGTCCATTCTAAAGAGCTCCATGAGGGAGAATCTAATAAAAGAAAAGCATAGTGGAGGACTAGCTGGACATTTTGGGCGAGATAAAACCATTTCTCTAGTTAATAAAAATTATTATTGGCCATAGTTTCAGTAGGATGTTAAAAAATGTGTACAATAATACATGGTATGTCAGATGGAAAAAGAAGCGAAGCAGAATATAGGGTTGTATCAACCATTACCTATACCAGAGAAGCCATGGGAGGATATTAGTATGGACTTTGTTCTTGGCCTACCGAGAACTCAAAGAGGGTATGATTCCATCTTTGCAGTGGTAGATAGGTTTTCAAAAATGGCACATTTCATTCCTTGCAAGAAGACTAATGATGTTGTTCATGTAGCAAAATTGTTTTTCAGGGAGGTGGTAAGACTACATGGATACCAAAGAGCATAGTTTCAGATCAAGACACCAAGTTTGTTGGGTACTTTTGGAGAACCTTGTGGAAAAGTTGAAGACAGATTTGAAGTTGAGCTCAACACACCATCCACAGATTGATGAACAAACATAAGTTGTGAATAGGAGTTTGGGAAACCTGTTGAGATGCTTGGTTGGAGATAAACCAAAGGGATGGGATTTGGTTTTACCACAGGAGGAATTTGCATATAATAATTTTTTCAAAAGGAGCACTGGTAAATCACCATTCTAGATAGTCTATGGAAGTAGTCCCACAAATGCATCAAAATTAAGAAAGTCAGACAAAGGAGAGACAAGTAGCACTGAAGCTGAAGACTTTGTAGAACACTTGAAGAATTTGCATGAGGAGGTGTGGCAGCATATTAATAAAATTAATACACAGTACAAGGCCAAGGAAGACACGAAAAGGAGGTATAAGGAATTCTAGGTGGGAGATTAAGTCATGGTTCATTTGAGAAAGGAGAGATTTCTAGTAATAACATATAATAAGTTGAAGATGAAGAAGTTTGGACCATGCAAAATACTAAAGAAGCATGATTCAGGAAATGCTTATGAGCTAGAGTTGCCCAGTGAACTCAATATTTAACCAATATTTTACATTTTAGATTTGACAAAATATCATGAGGGAAGTGTTGAGGATCAAATCACAGAAGCACAGTGGAAAATTCCAGCAACTACTTCAGTTAAAAAGGAGATTGAAGAAATTTTGGACAGTCTTGTTGGCAGAAGCACAAGGAACAAGACATATGAAGAATATTTGGTCAAATGGAAAAGATGACTTGTTGAAGATTCATCATGGCTATCAAGGGCAGAGGTCAATCATCTTGTTTTTCCTTTGACCACTTGAGACATGATAGGGTCACTTCTCAAATTACCTTTGGTGTCTGATGCAGGATCATGCTGGGTGTGAGAGCAATCTTGCATCACCCAAAAAAAATATTTTCTGGTTTCTTTTCAATAAGGGCTATTTTATGTAGAGTTACTATTTCTGGGAAGTTACTATTCTTAGTAAGTTTTCCATTTGAGCTCATAATGTTATATTTTCTTCCCTGGAGGTTCACTTTGATTGTATCAGCCTGCTAGTAAAGTTTCATTACCACATCAAGCCTTGTTTTGTAGATATCAGATATTTTCGGTATTGGCAGAGAGATACATAAACTTTGAACCCAATTTTGAAGGATTCAAAGGCTCTGAATGGGGTCAAAAACTTGGCTAACTAGGCAATCCAAAGTTAGGTATTATAGAGCCCTTAGTGGCATTTCTAAACTAGGGTTACGGCAGCCCTGTGGATCAATGGTTGATGAGTTATAGTCTCCAGAAGTTGCACTACATGAACTTGAAAATATTAAAGTTTCTTCAAAATTTCTTTTTGGGTTCCAAAGTTGTTTGGGCCTACTCTAATTTAATAAAAATGAATAATAATATCTTAGGGTTGGTCAGCCTCAAACTTTAGGGTTTCATTTCTAGAGTCTTCTTGGGCAGTTAAAATTGGCTATATATTGAAGGCCCGTAGGGTTGTCTAAGGTAGTTCTAGGTTATGCAGCTGGTGGCTCTGGCTTGCAAATTATTGTATAAAATTCCCATGTGGCTGTGCATGTTGCATATCTAAAGGTGCATGTTATTTTTTCATAATATTGTAATTTCATTTCACGGTGGATAATAGAAAGCCCCTTTCCTGTCTTTTGCAAATCTTGTTATTCTTGATTTTGTTGTGTGTTTGTGTTAATAAATGGAGCACCCTTCATCAAGTGCTATTAGAGTAGGAGTTCTTGAGTCTATAGAGAGATTTCCAAATGTGAGGCAGTTTGCATCAAGAGAGTGGTTTTGGGTTCACGCAATAAGAGCCAAAAATGCCTCCATGAAGGAACTGTGGCAAAGAGTTGGAGGTATGATAGAAGAGTGTTTTAGAATCATCCATAGACAAGTGCAAGCAATGCAAGAGGAGCTGCGTAGAGGAATGAATGTTGCAGTTAGAGATGAAAGTGAAGAAGATTCCAAAGAAGAAGGACAAGGTGACCAGGAAGCACCAGAAGTGCTTAGAGATTCTGAAGAGGATAGAATTTTGAGGGCCATTTCCAAGATTGGAAAGAAACCCAAGATTCAAGTTCCCACATTTTTAGGAAATATTAACCTAGAGGAGTTGATCAAGTGGATCAATGGTCTAGAAAATTTTTTTGAGCATGAAGATGTCAAAGACTCATATCAGGCCAAATTTGCAAAATCCAAACTGAAGGGCCATGCAAAAATTTCATGGTAGGAGATTCAATTGGAGAGGAATAGAAGAGGAAAGGAGAAAATCACAAGATGTGACTGAATGGTGGAGAAGTTAAAGAGATAGTTCATTCTTGTTGATTATGAGATAGATCTACTGATAAAATTACAAGGGTTGAAACAAGCGGGAAAATTTGTGCAAGAGTATACAGAAGAGTTCTACTGAGTCCTCATTAGAATAGGTTATGTAGAACCTAAGAAGGAAAAATTTTCCCATTATCTTTATGGATTGCGGCCAAGTATTCAAGATGAGTAGAGTCTGGTTAGAATGACTAGTATTGAAGGGGCATACCAGCTTTCCCTAAGCATGGAAGAGAAGCTAGACAAAAAATTTGAAAGCAAGCAAGCTGGAAGAGGTCGTGGTGGAATTTCTGGTGGATGGTCATACAAATGGCGAAATGAAGATCAAAAAATGAATGATGAATCAAGTAGCAGCCAGAATCAATGGGGAAATAACTACAATTGTCCCCATGACCAAAATAATAGGGATCAAAGAGGAAGAGGAAGAGGAAGAGGAAGAGGAAGAGGAAGAGGGCAAGGACCAGGAAGAGGAGGTTTTTAGGGGACATGTTTCCATTGCAGAGAAGAAGGACATAGATCCTATGAATGCCCAGAGCATCAAGGAAGGAAAGATAGGAGGAATGAAGGCCATGCAAGAGTTGCATAGGAAAATGAAGAAGATCAGTCAGAACACTCAGATGATGTTGAGAGAGGAGAAACCCTAGTCATCAAGAGGATCCTGATAAATGAAGAGAAGAGCTCAGATTAGAGGAAGAGCCTATTTCCCACTAGATGCAAGTGTGAGGAGAAGTGTTGTGATGTGATTATTGATGGTGGAAGCAGTGATAACCTAGTATCAGAAGAAATGGTCACAAAGTTGAAGTTGAAAAGGGAAAAGCACCCATGTCCATACAAAATTTCCTGGGTGTAGGATAACCACAAGGTCTTGGTCAACAAGCAGTGCTTAGTGAAGTTCAAGATTGGAAGTTATCGAGATGAGGTACTTTGTGATATCATCCTCATGGATGCATGATATTTGTTTTTGGGAAGGCCTTGGTAGTTCGATAGGCGTGCCATACATGATGGGCATGCTAATACTTATTCTATGACAAAGGATGGAGTCTGACACAAGCTGAAGCCATTGAAGGAAATAGGAGAAAAGGTATGTAGTAATGCCATAATTTGTTTAGTTGATGGAAGAAAGTTCTTAGAAGGTATGCGACATGAGCATATGTGTTTTTCCCTAATTCCAAAAGTGGGTAAAGAAAAAGTAGAAGATTTACCTACCGAAGTTGTAGACTTGTTGGAAGAGTTTCAGGATATTGTTTTTGATAATGTACCTAATGGATTACCACCAGTGAGGTAGATCAGTCATCAGATGGACATGATCCCAGGGGCTAGTTTGCTAAACAAGGCAGCCTATAGGATGACTCCAGCAGAGAGTGAAGAGTTGAGCAGATAAGTGCATGAGTTATTGCAAAAGGGATTGATGCAAGAGAGCCTGAGTCTATGTGTTGTACCAGTTGTATTAGCACCAAAGAAAAATGGAGAATGGAGGATGTTTACAGATTCTCAAGCTATCAATAAGCTTAGTATCATGTACTGATTTCCCCTCTCAAGAATGGATGATATTATAGATTATTTTTGTGGAGCTAAGTATTTCACAAATATAGATCTAAAGAGTGGATATCACCAAATCAGGATCAGAGAAGGAGATGAATGGAAAACAACCTTCAAGACAAAGGAGGGCTTGTATTAGTTGTTAATCATGCCTTTTGGGCCCACCTAGTATATTCATGCGGCTCATGAATGAAGTGCTAAAAGAATTTTAGGGTAAGTTTGTTATTGTTTACCTGGATGATATTTTGATTTTTAGTAAGACATTGGAAGAACATATGATGCATATTCGTAAGGTGTTTGAGAGGTTAAGGGAACAAAAGTTGCTAATTAATCTAAAGAAGTGTAGTTTTGTGAAGGAGTTAGTGTAGCTGGGATTTGTAGTCTCAGCAAAAGGTCTAAAAATGGACCCAGAGAAGGTGAAAGCTATCCTTGAATGGCCTACCCCAAGGAGTGCTAATGAGGTAAGATCTTTTCATGGTTTGGCTAGCTTTTACAAAAAGTTCATTCAAGGTTTCAGTAGTATCTGTGGACCCTTGACTGAAATAATGAGAGGGGATAGGAAAGAGTTTAAGTGGGCTATAGGGGCAGATAAGAGTTTTGAATTGTTAAAAAGAAAAGTTACATAACAACCTATTTCAGCACTTCCAGATTTTAATAAGGTGTTTCAAGTAAATTGTGATGCTAGTGGTAATGCCATTGGAGTAGTTTTGAGTCAGGAAGGTAAAACCATTGCTTAGTTTAGTGAGAAGTTGAATGATATCAAGAGAAAAGATTATGTTTATGATCAGGATTTCTATGCTATAGTTCAGGCATTGAGGATGTGGAGTCAAGGAAAGTTTTATCAAAGTCATTTGAAATGGGTTGAGTTTTTGCAGAGTTACACTTTTGTTTTGAAACACAAGAGTGAGAAGTCTAATAGGATTGTATATGCCCTTAGTAGAAGACTAATTTTGCTGACAAAGATGCAGATTGAGGTTGTTGGGTTCAAGGAACTCAAGAGTTTGTATCGTGAAGATCCAAATTTTGGTGAAGCTTGGAAAGCTTGTAGAGAACCTATTACTCTGGATAGAACCAAATGGTTGGATTTCATAATCCAGGATGATATGTTGTTCAAAGGTAGTCAGTTGTGCATTCCAAAGAGCTCCATGAGGGAGAATTTAATGAAAGAAAAGAATACTGAAGGACTGGATGGACATTTTGTTGGAAAGTTGACTCCTAGGGAGTATATGACTTATTTTGTGTTGTCATTATGGCAACAAAGTCATGTTAAGTTTTGACAGCAAACTTAGTAGTGAAAATTGACTAAGTATAGATGACAATATGGAATAGAGATAGATAGATGATTAGAGCACCAACGCACATCTGTACGACTGATTCAGACCAAGCACCTTTAGACATAAGCTCTATGATATGTTTTTATGCTTACTCTATACACGCATGGTACAGAATGTCAGTACGAAGAAGTTATAGAAAGAACAAGTGCACTAGCAGTTTAGAATACACAGTACGAAGCTAACTTCAGGTTTTTTTATTAGCGTGTAATCTTTTGTTGTGTAAAGGCTAAGCACATATTGTAATAAGTTTGTAATAATGTATTAAACATTATTGTAAACATGCTTAAGCCAATTATTTTGGAAGCGTTATGAATGTTGTTTTTGGGCCGACTAAGGTCTTTTTTATAGTCACATCTATTCAGGCATATATATATTTCATGGTACAAATTTCATGGTGAGGGGCAGCTTCTCTAGGGCCTTGTCCATCTTGGATTTTACTGCTGCCCTAGTCTCTGCTGCGGAAGGCAGCTCTGGACTTTTGGGTGGAGATGATGCAGATGCTTCAGACATATTCGGAAGATGAACTCTGGGAACCTGCGAGACAAAGCGACCATCAGAACACATTTATCAAAATAGTTATTCCGGGGTCCGGAGATCTTACCACCATGAAGCTTTCTTTCTCAAAAAGTTAGTTTCGTGCAAAGATAACTGAAAAGCAACACACATCACAGACTCATCTTTTTTCAAACATCCAGGCTCAGAGGTTTTCATCACACTTGGTAAAGACACAGGATGGATGGTGGTAGGGGACCCGAAACCCAAAGAAATGACCGTTAGTGAGGACATGTAAAAAGGCAAGTCATTAAGCCTATGTGGATGCCACATGTGTAAGTATTAAATGGGAGTTATGGTGATGATGGCGGAGCCAACTGTCTGAACGCACAAAAAGTGAAGCCACTTGGCTGGAATTGATTGTGCGCATGGGACATAACTAAAGTTCTAATAGACTTGATGGAGGAGAGAGAAAACTACCTGTTTGAAACCAGCTAAGAGCCAAGTTTCAAACAGGTGGTTTTCTGCCTCGAAGTGAGCTTGGAGGCAGAAAACTAGAAATAGAGGTGACTCAATCAGCTTGTCAAGCCACCCGAAAGGATATACATGGAGCTGAGGGATATATACACAGAAATGGGGAGATATACAAAGATTATATACAACTATACACATATAGACTAGGTATACAATGCGGGATGACGCCCATGGGAAAACCAGATGAGATAGACATATATACAGCTATCTACACACTCTACAGACAAACCACTTCTACACAGAGGACGGACAACCCTCTGGCAGAGTCAACCCACCAACGGGTGGCAGAACCAGAAGATAGCAAACCAGACAAAACAGAGAAACAAAACAAACCAACAAGGAAAACATAAACCAAACAAAGGAAAACCAGGGAGCAGAAAACGAAAACACCAACCTAAGAACGCAGAAGGTGGAGGAAAGGGAGGATTTCCGTGGGAGCTCTTCAACAGCTTGAGTTATCAAACAATTGAAATCACCACCATGAAGCACTCACAATCGTCAAGAAGTGACTGGTAGATGTTAAGCGTTGATTACCATAAACTTTCTACAAATGCTCTGTTAATCGCTTTTGAAATCGTTCTCTAAATCGCTCTAAGTGTTTGGAGGTTTTAATCATGGTAAATGTGAAAGTGACAGATAAGCTCTATTTATACCCGTGGTAAAAGGTAATCCTCCTCCCTCCGATAATCCCTGGACAAGCAAACCTCCAGACTCCAGGCTCGGGGATTCCCCATGATGATATCCTTTTGACATCATGGCAAAGTATCCCGGAGTCCGGGGTCTGGAGTCCGGTTCCCGACAAAGAACAACCTCTAGGACTGGAGTCCTAGAGGAAAAAACTAGATAGAATAGAACACAACAACTAGGAAGAAAACCCCTGAGAAAGAAAACAAAAGGGAAAACAGACAAGGAAAGGGCCGCAAGAAAAAACAAAAAAAAGAAAAGAAAGGGGGGACCCAAGATTTTGCACACAAAATGTAGGGACGGGGATGCATGGCATAAAAAATGGTGACTATCTGGGACAAATGCCTTAGTGCATTTGAGAACTATAGAATCTCTGGTTAGCGAAACTAGAACAAGCCAGCCCCTGAAGCATCTGATAGGCTAAAAGCACATCTCTGAGAGAATCCAACCACAAAGGAGTCAATCCATAGCCCTTCAACAGTGGTGTCGTGTGTGCTTTGGAAGGAAATCAAGCTGATGACCTCTGGGAGGAATAGAGAAGAGGCACTAATTACATCGACCAGTCATCAATTTACTCGCTTCCCCAGGAGACCGGAGTTTCATCCTGCTTTTTCCTCTTTTGTTATTTTGCTTGTTCCTAGGTGGGAAGGCGGTACTTCTTTCACCATTAAGATTAAGCTTAGCTAATTTTAATGGCGGTACTCCTTTCACCCATCCACCTATACTTAGATATTTGAAGAGGGAAGAAAACTCTGGGCCCAAAAAGAATTCTTTAAAGTTTCAGACCTGGATCGATCAATCAGTACAACCGATCTACCCCCGGTGTGTCCGATTACTTGCTCCTTGTATTATTTATGTTCACTGATCGTCAGACTCCTGGAAACAACACCCAATGGAGATTGCTTAAAATGTGCCATAACCTGTGAAACAACCCTAGAGACCCAGTCGACCACTATGCTAAAGACAGATTCTAAAGTTTGTCATGCCGTAGACATCATACCAGAAACCATAGTTATGCGAAGCATTCCAATTCCTGCAAGATAGAAAAAAGCGCCGGGACCGAAGGAAAACCAAAAAACAAAACAACAAAGAGGGATGTCCCTAGAGAACATCTGACAAAGCTATTTACAAGGAAAGGTACCTCACACGAGGCACCCGGAGGAAATATTTACAAGTGGGAGACTTTACATATAATACATATAACACAACTTAGGACAAACTTGCCTTACTCAAAGTAATGTTTGAAAAACTGTCCATTAATGGGCAATGTGATAGGTTCCCTTGTTAGGGTGTCAAGGCGGTAAGTATTTGCCCCGTAGATTTCAAAGATTAAGTAAGGTCTGAGTTAGAGCCGTTGGAACTTGGTATGCTTTCCTTTCTTCTCCCGGGCCTTGTCCCACAACAGGACCAGATCCGAGATCTGAAAAGCCTTATATTGGGCTCTTCTGTCAAACCATCGCTTTACCACTGCTTGATGATGCACAAAATGTTCAAGGGTTGCATCTCTCTTTTCTTCCATCCATATCATATTTAAGAGTCGAACCTCCATGATATTGTCCTTGTTGCTAAATTCCTGCATAAATTGGAAAAATGGGATCTGTAAGTTGACTGGGAATATAGGGTTTTGGCCATAAAATAGATGGAACGGGGATGTCCCCAAGGCAGCCTTGACGTGAATGCAATTCGCCCAGAGGGTGAATTTTAACTTTTGATGCAAATCCCGGGGATTCTATTTGAGTAGGTGTTTGATCACTTCAAGTAGATTTTTGTTCGTTGATTTAGCAATGTCGTTTCCCTAGGGATAATAGTTGCTAGAGAACTTTAGAGTGATCCTTTGATTGTAGGTCCATTTGAGTAACTGCGCTGAAGAAAATGCCAGACCATTGTCGCATACCAAAGCAAAGGGTATCCTGAACTGTGTGACAATGTTTTCTTCCCAGAATTTGATGACTACGTCTGCCGTGTTATTTTTGCAAGGTATAGCCTCAGACCACCGAGTGCAGTAATTAGTAGTAGTTAGAATGTATCGGTAATTAGCAGACAAGTTGGGGTTTATTTCCCCAATGAATTCAAATGCCCATTGGGAAAATGGTCTAGCCTCATAGACTAGTTGTAAAGGCATAGCTGGGTTATGCTCACGATGCGCTGCGGTTTGGCAGGTATGTCATTTCCTAACATGAGTGTAAATGTCCTTGAATATACAGGGCCAATAATATCCATCCCAAAGGATCTGATGGGCAGTGGTGTCGGCTGAACCATGCCCGGTTCTAAACTATCTGTGGAATTCATCGATTATTCTTATAGCTTGGTCCCTGTCGATGCACCAAAGGTACACTCCCTCGTAGTTTCTGCGATAAAGTGTAATACCCTCTCCGATGATTATACTTGGACTTTTATATGGACACTTTCATTATGATGGTTAGAACTATATGTTTATAGTTTTTCTTATTTAGAGGACGATACACTTATCAGATTCTTAGATACACTTATTTATTGTTATCATTTATATGTTTATGAAGTCTGAAAACATCTATATTTACATGATTTATAAAGATAACCCAAGGTTTTGAATCTAACCATGATTAGCTATGATGTCTTATGTTTTCCTGTATATAAGATATTTAATGTGTGTTCATGACTCAGGATGAAGTCGTAGTTACTCACTTAGTTGAGGTCCACACGATGTATTGATCCTGGTCATCTGTCTTCATATGTCTGTATATATATATTTGCACAAGTGTTTCTTCTCGGTGATGTAGGACTATAGGTACTGGGTATCGTCTCCACCTGGTCTCACAGGTCTGAGCGATCCCTCAAATCCTCGATCATTGTTGTTGTTACGGAGATATCACCAAGGTTCCATGAGAAGGAACTCAACCTCTGACCCTTTTGATCTTTAGGCGGGGAGTTCCTGAGTCAGTCCCTTGTGTTGTTGTTGTATCATTGTGTATATCAGTTTGTTGGATTATGGTGATCTTGTTGCTTGTTCTTCTCTCTTGCATTTTAGGAGACTAAGGTTGGATATGGTA
>MU224754.1:5438406-5480102 GCA_018584345.1 Thuja plicata
ATGGGTAGATTTAGGGAAAGGAAAAGGGAATGGTGAAATTTATGTTAATCGTGTTGTTGGAAAAGCAGAAGTAGTTTCATATATGTTTCAAGAAAAGTGGCATGTTTCTTATTACTATCGTTCAAGAAAAGTTAGTAAAATCAATGAGTTAATTTCATATGAGAAATAGTTTAACTCCTAGATAAATTCTTTTACAAAGATTATGCTTAAAATGTTTATTTGAGAAGGTTTAGGGAATATTGATGGAATTAATTGGTTAGTAATCAAAGGATAGCATTTATATTTCTCTCTACAGAATTTTAAAGGTTGTGCGATAAGAGTTAGTACACTTAATGATCTTAAAATAATTATAAATGTACTATTAGGGAACCTTGGAAAGATTGTAAGTTAAATGATGTTTATGGATTGGTCATGCAAATCTTTTAAAGTTCAAAATTTTTCAAAATTCATTACTTAGGTTTTCATTTCTAAAGAGAATCTTTGTTCTCTTTCCTGGTTCCCTTGCGGGGCATGACATAAAGCGCAAAGTTTTTGATCATGAAGTGAGTGCTTCTCATCCGTAGGGCGTAGTATTTGTGGGGAGGTAACCCCTCTAGGCATTTATTATTTAGTAACAAGTATACCAAATCGGTATGCCATGGGTCTTGAGTAATGGACTCCACTGTGTAAGCTTGACATTCTATGCGGGGAGTCTCTTCTGCCATCACTCGACTTAGTCCCTAGCCCCGGACTATCTTCATGGGCTGCATTTCTAAGTCATACTCTTGGAGGATGGCCATCCATTTCCCCCGTCTCTTTCCCAATTCACTCTGCATCAGCAGAGACTTAACGGCCTGGTCTGAAATAATAGCATGTACCTTGGTCCGGAGAATATAATGCCATAATTTATTCACAGTGTGAACTAGAGAAAAGGCCTATTTTTCTAGTGATGAATATCAGACTTTGGCATTCTTGAAAGGGGAGCTCATGAAAGCTATTAGTCATTCCTCCCCTTCAACCTTTTTGGTCAACACTGCCATGGCAGAATGTGGTGAAGCAAATGAGTAAATGTGAAATGGGAGGGAATAGTCCAGACTGGCCAGGACAGGTGCTTCCATTATTGTCTGTTTGATCTGGACAAATGCCCGCTTTGCTTCGGGACTCCACTCAATCTTGGTATCCTTATTCATCATCTCATTGAGTGGTTTAACTATTTCTACGAATCCCATGATGAAACATCATACGAAGTTGATCTTTCCGAAGAAATATCGCATCTCCTTCTTGCTACCAGGCATTTGTAAGTTTAGCAATGCCCCGACTCTTTCAGGGTCTATGGATATACCCTTCTCAGAGAAAATATGCCCAAGAAACTTCCCCTTGGTGACCCTGAATATGCACTTCTTGGGGTTGAGGGATATTCCATACCAGTGACATCTCTTGCAATTCTGAGTGAGATGGGCGGCATGGTCATGCCTATCCTGAGAAAAGATAGTCAAATCATCCATGTAGATGATTATACATCAATTCACAAGGCCCTCGAATGCAATGTCCATGGCCTTTTGAAATGTAGCCCCTACATTGATCAAACCAAAGGGGATTCTCCTATATGCAAATGTTCCCCACTTGGTGGTAAATGCTATTTTCTCTCTATCTTCATACTTAACCATGACCTGGTTGTATCCCAAGTATCCATCCAAGAAGGACATCATTTGGGATCCATTCACTATTTGCAACACCTCATCCAATGAAGGGAGAGGGTGATTATCTTTCTTGGAGGCCTTGCTCAAGTTTTGGAAATCCACGCAAAGGCGGATCTCACCATTTTTCTTCCTTATAGGGACCAGATTGGCTACCCACGTAGTGTGCCAGATTGGGAAGATTATCCAGGCTGACAGCAGTTTCTCTATCTCTTGGCAAATCAGAGGCTCTATCAGGGGGTTGACTGATCTTTGCTTTTGCTGAAAGGGCTTAGCATCAGGTTTTAGGGGAATAGTATGGGTCATGATGCATGTGTCATACATTTTTAAGTCTTCATAACCCTAGGTAATTACGTCGATGTATTCTCAGAGAACCATGAGAATCTTCTCCTTTTCTTCAGGGGAATAGTAGGTACCAATGTGAATAATCGTTTCTTCACCGGGCTGGCCGATGTTAACCTTTTCAAACTTTTCTCCCTCAGAGGAGGATGACACCTTCTCATGGGCCTGAGGGTTCAAGTCAAAGATACATTCTAGCGCAACCATCCCCTTTGGGATGGTGTTAGTGGGAAGGTCCATGATCCCATCATCTTCACCACCCTGCCCAGTGTCATCGTGGTCTCGTTCCTCCATTATCTGGTTTTCAAAGATGCTAACGTTTACCATAAAGGCCAGGATATGCTGATCATCCTCAAAAACCTAAAAGTGGGTGACATTATCTGGAATGGATGGGGTGGGGACCATCTCAACTAAAAATCTCTCGAGTCGCGAGCCAGCCATTGGCTCAAGTGTGCTAGCAGAAATGACAAGGGCATCTGGGACGTAGTTTTGGCGCTGGGGAATAAGGTCAATACCAAAGGCATCAAAATCTTCAATAAGAATCCAAGCCCGGTTGCGGTATGCGGCCAGTCTTTTGTCGTGACATGTGTATTGACTCCGGACTTACTTAACAATCAACTCTAAATCACCCAGAGCCCGAAGGCGGGTGATACCTTTCCTTAACGCAAATAAGAGTCCAAGGACCAGAGCCTCATACTCAGTAACATTGTTTGTACAGTTAAACTGTAGTCTATAGGATGCGAGGAAGGACTTCCCTCACGGGTTGATCAGTTCTACCCTAGCCCCGCAGCCTTGTTTAGATCGGGACCCATCAAACTTAAGGGTCCACAAGTCATTGTTCGTAATCTGAGGCTGGGGAAGGGGAGTCTTCTTTGGATTATTGCTAGGAGACTTAGGGGTTCTCTCCTGGACTACTGGCGTGAAAGTAGAATTTTCTTCCAGAGGTGTTTGGATTTGGGATTCCTGGGGAGATGGCACCAAAGGAGTGCATCCCATAGGAGTACTGGGTCCCGAGGAATCAGTTGCAAGCTGCTCGTTTCAGAAAGTATCAAGGCGCCGGTTAGTGATCGATAGACATGGTCCACATTCAAGTTCTGAATGTTTCTGGTAGTGTACTCAGCACCAAGTGCCAGACAGGAGTGTGGCAAGGGTTGTTGTGGGGCCTTAGGAGTCTACCTCAGTTCTCATCTTTTCTTCTAGGTCTTGGGCTCTCTGTAGTACGGCAGGATCTTCTCCGGGGACAAAATAGAATGTTAAGATTTCAAAAGGTCTGTACACCCCCAGGGAAGTCTCGGAGTAAAGGACCTCATTGACCCTCCCAATTTTGGTAAGGGCCTGTTTCATCTGGGGTTCACTTTCGACCCAGATATTATTTGATTCTCCTTCCCACGGAAGCCATAAGTGGGTGAAGTAAGTCAAAAAGTATCCGTTTAGGGACTTAGACCAATTCCAGCTTAATAACATTCCGTAAGTTTCTAGGATGTCCACCACTTGGATGTCAATTATGATGGCTATCCTGGGATCCTAGATAAGTTGTGTCTAGATGTTCTTCAATTCCCCCACCATTTTTATAGCAGTCTTATCCAGTTGGATCACTGCACCATAAGATGGGGTGGGGTGAAATCTGAGCTTCTGACAAATAGATAAGGGCATGATGTTACCCAAAGCTTCGGAGTCTACTAAGTAGTTGTGTATATTTTTTCCATAGATATTTAGGCCTAGTAAGAAGGGAGGAACCTCAATGTTTCCCCAGAAGATGGCCGCATTAGCATCTTTGAATGAAACAGTCTTGGGCGGGCGGTTGACAGCCTCTAGATTTACCAAAAGCTTTAGAAGGGACTTCTTCTACTCAGGATAGTTTAGCAAAACCTCCATTAAGGTCATGGAGGTGGTGGTCTATTCTAACACCTTCGTAATGTCAAACCTTCCTCTCGGGAACTGGTGATTTCCCTTGGTGAGATCTGTTGCTTGGTTAGAGCTAGGACCTTTCGGAGGAGCGGGTCGGTCAGTCGTGTTACTCCAGGGAGGGGGAGTGTCTTTTTATGGGGGGTGTATAAGCTGGTCCCTTACCAACCTAACTTTGAGTGTTTTATAGAGTTTGGGGGTTGGTAAAAGTGTTGGCCTCGAAAGGCGGGATAGATTCGTCAAAGAATCCTTGTAGTTCAGACTCTTCTTCATCTCCCCCTGAAGTTCCAAAGAAGATGGTATCACAGGTGAAGGCACTGTGGGTTATCTCTTGGACAGGAGGATCTGGAGGGGTGGTATCATGTGACTGATGCCTGTCCAGTTGGGAGATCATGATGACCTTCTCCAAAGTGGCACAATTCACCTCGTTGTGCGAACCCGTATTGTGCAATCTACACTAATTAGTCATGGGCTAGAAGTCTACGGCTGGTGTGAAATGTGATGGTCCAGTACCATTTTGGTTGGCATTTTGGTTCAGGGTCAGGCCCCTAGTGTTCACATTATTATTCCATTCTTGTTGATTGGGCCTCGGCCCACTGTTAAAATTTATTCCTCCGGCATGGTTGTTTCATTGGCTAGAGAAAATATTTCCCCTCTGGGAATTTGAATTCTAGGGTGCGTAGGACCCCGCCTTTAGTTGGCCCATGTCCATGGTCGAGGTAGATAGCATTCATCAGAGGGATTCAACCTCGGCGGTCAACTGGGTGTTGGTGTCACAATGTGAGAGTTGTTATTGGTGTTAGCTTCCCGGGAAGGCAGTAGTGTTAGCCAGAGTCAAGGGTGGCAATCCCCCAGTCATAGACGACTAGAAGAAGGGCACTCTAGATGGTTGTGTCTTAGCCTGTTGTGTCTGCTGCGGTTGGTTTCAAGGGAAGACTTCCAAACCCAGCACCGTCTGGGTCTGGGCTGGGTAGACATATCATGCCTGTTGGTCTATCAAAGGTGGCAGAGGATTCATCACCATCGAAGGGGCTCCCATTGCCAGATTGGGGTTGTACCCCCTGACATATGTAGTTCCACTGGGGATCATGTTGAAGGGCGTATTCTGCCCAATGCTACCTGGGGATTTATTGAGACCACGGGACAATTATAGAGCTAGGTTGTACACTTTTTCCAATGTGTCCCAGTCACCCGCGGCGGTTGTTCTCTAAAGGAGAGTGGCTACAAAGGGATCCATCGAATTAAGATAGGTTTGTATGGTTACTTCTGGGGATGGAATAAAGGGGCCTGTGCACCACTTTAGGGCATGCTAGAACCTATGGTTGAATGCTGCAAGGGGTTCATTGGGCTCCTTCCTGATGGAGATGAACTGGCTATGAGACCAGGCTGGGTCCACATGCATGTGAAAGGCAGCTAGGAAGGCATCCTCCATGTCCTGCCAACTATTAATGGAGTTGGCAAGAAGGTTAAGGTACCAGTTCAACTCACCTTGCCCCAAGGATAAGGGAAACATCCAGGTCATAACATCCTCATGCTAGATTCAGTGTCAGTTCATGGCATCCTTGTATGCGTGTAAATGTTCTTCTGCGGTTTGTGAGCCTAAGTGCTTGTATCATGGGAAAATTTTCTCTGGGTGAGAGGGTAGGTCATTAGTTTCACCCAGAAAAGTTCCCATTGGGGACCCGGTGTTACCGAAATATGCAGCCATTGGGGGAACTATATGTGAGATAGTTTGGGTGTTGGTTCCCGGGACTGTCTGAGAAGTTTGGGTATTTTGAGGTATGCTAGACCCCCAGACAATAGTGGCTGGTGTGATTTTCGAGGTCCATTTCTTTTGGGCAGGGGGTTCAAGTTTGATAAAATTTTCAGGGTTCGGGGCAGACCTAAGGACTCTTTCAAATTTTGCAGGGGAGAAAGACCCTATCCCACTGAAGGCTTGCCTCTTAAAAATACAACTAGGGGAACCCTCGGGAGGTGTAAAATCAAGATCTCAGGAGGGGGATGAGTTCATGCCCTCCTTCTAGCACCAGTTTCTATTGTCGGGGTTTTCTTGATCGGATCTGCCAATAGTAATAAGTTGTCACCGGGTTCCGGGAATACCGGCCAACTCCACCTGCAAAGGTTGTTTCTGGGGAGATTATGTTCCCCGGGCCTTCAAGCACCTGGGTGTTGGGTTACAACAGCACAGGGCTCAGTTGGGAGAGGTGACTATTTTTGAGGAGGATAGCTGGTTTCTTCAACTCAATACCTCTAAAGATTCAATACAATAAGGTTTCCCCTAGCATTCTACACTTAGCAAATAAAATGAAAAAGATCCTATAGGGTTAGAAACATTTCATCTAACTACAATCATGTTTAAACGTCTAGAACATCAATAATACTTTGATAGACTACACTAAATACCAAAGAAATACATAACCATCAGCTAGCATTTTTATCAGTAGCGGGAGTAAAGAGGGTGTTGATCTACTTTTAACATATCAGAGTAGAAGATAGAAAGGACATTAAAACATGAAATATCATTAACTCAGAAGCAGGAATGCCAACAACATCATTACCGAGAATTCTTCCTTCTTTATTAATATTCCTTCCAGCAATCACTGGTGCATGATACAATGGTGGCTCCAGGGGAACATTTGACTATATAAAATAGAATAATGAAGCATTGAGCTCTGTAACTAAAATCAGGAATCACTTTTCTATTGCTATGGACAACAAAATCATCAATTTTTCCCTCCCTTGGAAATGGGCCAATCTGGTTATTTATACAACTACTAACCCTAACCCTATTTTACATATGTTTCAATAAAATATAATATCTAGGGGCCGGTACTACCTGCCCCACCCTACAAAAGACCTGGAGATGGAATAGGTCTGCCATATCAGAATAATAAGATAAGAATATATAGTGGAAGAATCAGCCTCGAGAAGAGAACCAAAAAGGAGAAAGAAGAAAGTAGGTCCCCCTAGGGATCGAGGCTACATGCCTCATAAAGGAAAAATGCGGTGCCCTGTCTCTAATGTTCTAGGTGTACCTTTGAATGGTGCCTCGAGAAGACCACCCTATCAGAAACCAACCGCTAATTTGACACCTCCTTGATGTAGCCAACCACCCTTTGATAGCCTTTATTAACCGCTACTGATAGTGATCGGTCGGCCTTAAGGACCAGGACACGGACCACTTGAAAGAATACAAAACTTTGAGATCCGGGACTCTGGGATCTGGGAACTTACGTCCCCAAAGAATAAAGAATGCCCAGCACTTGAGTTCTCCCTGGTCCAGAGAAAGCTCAAGGCTTCTTATTATCGTTGAAGGCCTGGAGGAGGCAGGAAATTCCATCCTCATCTATCTCTTTTAAGCTGGCCCTTCTATGCTTGGCCACTTCAACTTGTTCCCTCAGGTCTGGAACATTCTCCTTAAACTTAGCCACCATTCTTGCCACGTCATGACCACTAAGTATCATGCAGGTTAATTTTTCCATTTGTGCCCCATCTATCCCCTCCAGGGATTGATACTGGGATTTCATTATTTCATCAAAACTCCCCAAAACTGAATCTTCAGGGGTACATGTATCTGTGCTAAGGGGATCAGCCCTGGAAGTCTTTATCACAAAAGACTTGTATAAATTGGAAGAATATTTTACAGTGTTTACCTTATCTTGCAAGGACCCTACAAGTTCCTTGGTAACCTCCAATGTGAGGTCAAGTCTAGAGTGCTGGGTTCTTACAAAATCAAATGATTCATCACCCAGAATTCTGGATTCAGAAATCATATCTTCTCCCAAGGTAAGGAGCTCTTCGAGCTCCACCTTTCATTCTTGGTAATTCTTGGCATCACTCTCCCATTTCTCAATAAGCATTTGCACCTGATGAATAACCTATCGGGCTGTGTATAAATCTAGGAGGGTGGACACCAGGAAATGCTGGGTGTTTCCTATTTACAGGGCAACCCACTCGTCCACTGCCTGAGCTTTCTTCTTCATCACTCGCAGGGAGTCTATGCCACTCTGCGGTATATCTTCTGAGGTGGAGGCCCCCGGAGGAATTGCATTGATAGGTCGAGCCAGCTCAGTAAGCAAATCCATAAGGTTTGCATTCTTTTCCTTTTCAGCTTTGAGCCTCTGGGCCTCTTTCTCATATTGGGCCTCAACTTCCCTTGCTGCCTTTTTTAGCAAGTCTACCTCACCTTGCTTTCCCCTTTTACCTAGGGATACCTCTGCAACATTGTATTCTACGGGGTCCATGGTTACTTCATCAGCATCTGGGGGAGGTGTTGCCACAATGGAAACTACTTCTCTGCCCAGCCCAGTTCAGAGGGTATGAACTGTCTGGGCTTTCTTGGCCTTTGGCCAGGCCTGAACTTGGGCCATCATTTCGGCCAGGGAGAGAGGAATTATGGGAGCAGACTGGGCTTTTCTTTTCTTTCTTTCTACCAGCCACTGAGGTGGGAGAGGTGGCCTTCCTGCCAGGATTTTCTCCCTTGATTCTTCCCCAGTGTCACGTTGTTGTTGCTCCTTAGTGGCGTCGACCTCATCCATCCCTCTCCTAGTATCCACTTATTTTGTAGTGACATTTTCTTCCTCTAATTCCATCTCCTCAGCCTTATCCTATGTATCTTCCTCTTTATTCAGACTTTGGTAGGCTTCCTCGGGGATCTCTTCTTCAAGTTGTTCTTTCTGCTGCTCTTCTTATTCTTCTTCTTCTTCTCCTGCCGGGACTTCTTCCTCTGTTGGAACTAGGGGAGACATTGGGCCAAGATTTAGAGTTTGATCCGTGGTAATCACCTACCCAAAGGTCTCTCCTGGGAGTGGCCCTTGGAACGTGACGGCTGGGGTTATGGTTGTTCTCGAAGGTCTGGTTTCCCCAGTGGATGCCACTTATTCACTTTGCTTTTGTTGGTCCACTCCCGGACCTTGTATCATTTGAGCCCCAGAGATAATCTCTGGCCTTGGCTCTTCTTCTATCTGCTTTTCCTATTCATGTGGATATTTTTGTTCAGGAGCTTCCTGCTCTGCAGCTTCCTGTTCTGCTCCCGGGACGTCTGTCTCAATTTGGGCATTGTCCCCCTATAAGTTCCCGAACTCATCGGTCGCAAACATATCATTGAATTCCTCTTGTGGAGGGGGACTAGCTGGGACTCTCGTGGGTTCTATTTCCTTCTCTGGCTCTGGGGAACTAGAAGAAAAGATTTCCACTTGTTGGGGTTGGGATGTTCCCAACCCCGGCTCTGCCCTTGACTTTTTACTGAGCTTCTTCTTTCTATGGGTGACCAAAGGTGGCCCTGCATCTCTTATTGCTATCACCTCCAGGGGATCCACCCCCATCACCTTTACCATTAAGGCTGCTAATGACTGGGAGGAGGGGAGATGAAGTGGTCCGGCCATGAGTGGTGGAGTGGCCAGTCGTGTTATTAATTTCTCCCTCATTTATTGGGAGGCTGCCACCGATTGTTTTATTTGTTCTGTGATGGGGACTTCTTGCATGAAAGGGGTTGTATCTATTCCTTTCCCCTTATTTTCCCCTTGCAAAGAAGTCCCAGCCCCTGGGATCAATTTAGGTACCAATTGTGGGGTTAGCTTTGGTGCCGATTGGACTGCTCGGCGGGTACTCCCGGGGAACACCTTCTTAAAATAGGCGTGGCTTATCTCGACCACCTCTTGAGTGAAGTCTTCAATAGTGGGTCCCTCTTGGGCATCCCATTTTACTGGTGAAAGAGACTTTTTATCGATCCCCTTTTCCTTATACTGGGGATCTTTAGTGGGGGTGGCGTCTGAGAAGTCCGCTGGGAATTTTTGGAGCTTCAGTTTCTGCATCATTTTGGCTGTCATTCTGACACAGTTCCTGATCCACACCTCCTCATCATCTTGGAAATCTACCTAGAAGTCCTCCATGTGTATATGATGGGGCTCTGAAGCCTAGGGCAGTGCTGTTGCGATCCTACCATGTGGATCAAAGTTTTTTCGCGCCAGATAAAACTCCTGTAGGTTGTAACCTTTTAGTTCATTGTCTGCCTCCTTTGCGGTGGCCAGACTACAGGTGTAATCCATGCATGTGATTGGGAATAGGATGTTGGGGATATTTTTGAGGGCAAAGAGGGCATGCACCTCCATCATCTGCCTGCAATACTCCAATAGCATGATCTTGTCCCCACAATGTTTGGGCAACAAGTAGGGTTTCTTAGAGAAGCCGGTGACCCTAATATATGTGTGCTACTAGAATTGAATGTAGTAGTGTTCATAACTACGGACTAACTTCATCGCCTCAGTAGACAGGCGGTACCCGACGTCCCAGGCGGGTGTAAGCAGATGGTAGTCCACGAATGCATCATTTACCTGGCAGAAGCTAGGGAAGCTGGCCTCCCATTGAATCTGTGGGAAGTGGTCCCACGGTGCTTTTTGTTCTGAGCCAATCCAAAGCACACCATCAGTAAGTAGGCCATGGTAATGGGGCCTCTACTGTGCTAGGGCCCAGAAAATGTAGGAAGACATAAAGAATTTCTTCCTCCGGTTCAATTGCTAGAATTGTGAGTTGACATGGTTGGATATTATTGCGGCCCAGTCAAAGAATTCTCCCTTGGTGGAGATGTCAAGGAGGAAATAGTACATCCATAGAGAAAACTCTTGGGCGGAGGGTTGCCCAAAGACCCAGGCTAATGCTATTATCCCCATTTGGATGCTCTCCTTGAATTCAGAGTGGGGAATCTCTATCTTCATTCTCTTTGGGTCCCTCTTTAGGGCCTTAAGCCAGTGGGTATTCATATATACCCAGGCGGCGTCCTCCAGTTGTGTAAAATGGGTCAGGGTATTGGTCCTTGTAACCACCGTGGCCCTATCAAATTATGGGATCCCTAGGCCTGCTTGGAATGTGACTAGGTTGAGGGACACTAGTGGAGTGGGGTAACCTGTGGGTTCTGCGGCCGTGGGCATAACGGCCCGAATAGAGGAGTTGTAGCTGGCAGCCAGTGTTAAGATAAGCTTTGAAGACTACACGGAGCATGGGAAGCAAGCTACCCGAAGGATTTTAGAGTTCCTGACGTTGATTGCTAGTTGATCTCTAGCCTGTCGCTGGATGTGCATTACTTTCACTAAGGCCTACATCTTTTCCCATGTTCCGACATTGGTGTTGGCTATCAGCTTAACTTTAGACTCAATCTTTGAGCCCACAATGATGTTGTCCTATACAAATTTCATGGTGAGGGGCAGCTTCTCTAGGGCCTTCTCCATCTTGGATTTTACTGCTGCCCTAGTCTCTGCTGTGAAAGGAAGCTCTGGACTTCCAGGTGGAGATGATGCAGATGCTTCAGACATATTTGGAAGATGAAATCTGAGAACCTATGAGATGAAGCGACCGTTAGAACATATTTATCAAAATAGTTATTTTGGGGTCCAGAGATCTTACCACCGTGATTCTTGCTTTCTCAAAACGTTAGTTTCATGCAAAGATAACCAAAAAGCAACACACATCACGTACTCATCTTTTGTTAAACATCTGGGCCCAGAGATTTTTATCGCACTTGGTAAAGACACATGATGGATGGTTGTAGGGGACCTGAAACTCGGAGAAATGACCATTAGTGAGGACGTGTAAAAAGGCAAGTCATTAAGCCTATGTGGACGCCACGTGCGTAGGTATTAAATGGGAGTTATGGAAATGACGGTGGAGACAACTGTTCGAATGTGTGAAAAGTGAAGCCACTTAGCTGGAATTGATTGTGCAGTTGGGACATAACTGAAGTTCTAATAGACTTGATGGAGGAGAGATAAAAATGTCTGTTTGAAACCGACCGAGAGCCAAGTTTCAAATAGGTGGTTTTCTGCCTCGAAGTGAGCTTGGAGGTAGAAAACTAGAAATAGAGGTGACTCGACCAACTTGTCAAGCCATTCAGAAGGATATGCATGGAGTCAAGGGATATATACATAGAAACAGGGAGATATATAGAGATTATATACAACTATACACATATAGACTAGGTATACAACACAGGATGATGCCCATGGGAAAACGAGACGAGACAGACATATATACAGCTATCTACACACTCTATAGACAAACCACTTCTGCATAGAGGATGGATAACCCTCTGGTAGAGCCGACCCACCAACAAGTAGTAGAACCAGAAGATAGCAAACTAGACAAAATAGAGAAACAAAACAAACCAACAAGGCAAACAAAAACCAAACAAAGGAAAACCAGGGAGCAGAAAGTGGAAACACCAACCTGAGAACGTAGAAGGTAGAGGAAAGGGAGGATTACTATGGGAGCTCTTCAATAGCTCAAGTTATCAAATGGTCAGAATCACAACCACGAAGAACTCTCAATTGTTAGGAAGTGACTGGTAGATGTTAAGCATTGATTACCATAAACTTTCTGCAAATGCTCTGTTAATCACTTTTGAAATCGTTCTCTAAATCGCTCTAAGTGTTTGGAGGTTTTAATCGAGGTAAATGTTAAAGTGATAGATAAGCTCTATTTATACCCATGGTAAAAGGTAATCCTCCTCCATCTGACAATCCCTAGACAAGCAAACCTCCGGACTCCAGGCTCGGGGATTCCCCAAGATGATATCCTTTCGACATCATGGCAAAGTATCCCAGAGTCCAGGGTCCAGAGTTTGG
Source organism: Thuja plicata (assembly GCA_018584345.1). Classification (NCBI taxonomy): domain Eukaryota; kingdom Viridiplantae; phylum Streptophyta; class Pinopsida; order Cupressales; family Cupressaceae; genus Thuja; species Thuja plicata. Next base: position 5,450,942 of record MU224754.1, read on the forward strand.
TTCTCAATGAAGAACAACCTCCGGGACCAGAGTCTCAGAGGTGAAAACCAGACAGAAAAGAAGACAAAAATAGGGAAGAAAACCCCAGAGAAAGAAAAAAAAAGGGAAAACAGACAAGGCAAGGGCCGCAAGCAAAAACAAAAAAAGAAAAGAAAGGGGGGACCCAACATTTTTCACACAAAATGTAGGGACGGGGATGCAGGGCATAACAAAAGTTTAACCACTTGAGGAGATCATGGATTCAGAAGAAGTGAAACATCTTAAAAAGAATCTTGAAGTAGCCCTTGAAGATCTAGATAGATCATAGAAATAAAATGAGGAACTTAAACTAAAAGTTGATGGCTCACAAATGCTTATCAAAAAGTTAACAAAAGATTTGAAAGATTGCTCTACAAATTATTTTGGGAAAATGGTCAAGAAACTGAATGAAGAAAACTTATCTTTAAAGGATAAGATAGAAGAATTGAATGATCAGTTAACTGATAACCTAACATCTATTGAAGAGAAGAACAAATAAAATAAATAGTTAGATGAAGAACTCATGCAAGGAAATATGAAAATCTTGGAATTGGAAAACATCAAGAATAAGATTGAATCTGAATTATCAGGAGTAAAAGACAAGATTATAAACTTCACACAAGTTATGATTTAATTCAATCACAAATTTATGCACAAAAGATAAAAGGTGAAACCATTGGTATGGGATATAGTATAGCTCAAATTAAGATCAATTCATTACAAGAAAGAAAGAAAGCTCAAATAGAAACTACAGAAGAAAAGAAAACTGAGAATCATTAAGAGACTAAAATAGAGTACAAGGAAGTCAACCATACTTTCTATGCCTATAACAAACATGGTCACTTGAAAAGAGGTTGTAAGGATGTAAGACCCTTTAATGGTTACTATTAATCTTGTAATAAGTTTGGTCATAGGGCTATTAATTGTAGGACAAATCAAAGAAATCAGTCACAACTGAACCAAAGGAATTAGACTAAACACAATCAGAGAAACCAACCTCAAAGAAACTTGCAGAACATTACATGTCAGATATGTAATTACAATGGACACATAGCCAAGTAGTGCAACATGATGAGCAACAACATTAAATGTCCTATCATTTGTCACTCATGTGGAAAATCTGGACACATTTCAAGGTTTTGCAGGTCAAAAACACAAGGATAAGAGAATCCTAAAAGGTCTCTATTTGAAGAATCAAGAGAAGTTAAGTTTGTGGAAGCTAAAAATAACTTAGATAAAATATGGGTTGAAGTAAAGAAGGATAATGAAGACAATAAGGTAGTAGATGCATCCTTAGTGGATGCACCTTCTACTTCTAGATAGTTGACCCTCACAGTCTTAGGGGGAGCTAATCTAGCTCTGTACCCCTGCATGGCTGGTATACTCACCTTCAAGTATGCGCCTTTGGATTTATATTAGTGATAACAAAAGAATGCAATATACATTCATGCATTGTCCATACTTTATTCTAAAGAAAGTTTGAAAGTCTCAGTAAAATCACTTATGACATTAAATGTATAAAAACTTTATATAAATTGGTAGATTGACTGATTATTCTCATTGTTCAAATCTGAGATTAAAAAATTTGCAAAGCACAGAAGCACTAATCATCAAAATAAATCAAAGGTATCGATTTGATCAGTTGGTAAATAGATTTCAAGTTGAAATGGAACCCTAGCAGTCACAATGTTTTTATTTACAATGAAACCCTACTTAATCAAGCTGCAAGTAAGTATGGAAACCCTTGGTGTATTTGACATTGCTAAAAGGAAGAGATTTGTCTTTAAGAAGAATCTATTCAAGTATATATTAGATGATGTTGAAGAAGCACTCTCTAAGAATCTGCTAGGATTCATGCATGTGGAAGGCATTCACACATACTTCTAGTGCAAGAAGGAAATAGTTGGAGAAAAAAACATAGCTACACTTATGGGTTCAATGATGAAATGAGACTACTCATTCAAGGATGAATGTGCACATCTCACTGATAACCCTATCTTTGAGTATTCCAATCCACATGAGTTCTATGAGCCAGGATGGGTGAAAATATTACTGAGCAGGATACATGATGACCTATATTATATTGGTGAGGTTCTTGTCTGCATCACTGTAGACCTAATCCATGAAATGACTGCGCTTCCTAATACTGGACCAATTCTTCCTATAGGAAAGGATGTTAAGAAGTAGGTTGAACAAGTTTTCTTATCTATAAGTTATAGGTGTGGCATGATTGTCGATCCTATTAAGGAGAATGACATCAAAATACTGAACAATGTATCCACTACAATAGTTTTGGCATAAATAAGGATAGTGAGAGATAACACTCACTACAATCTCTATGAAATATTGTGCGCACAACTGATTGAGAACATCAAGGCTATTAAGCACAACAAGAGCAAGATATTCAGGTTTGGCTCTTTGATCATCTACTTGTACTTCCACATTGTTGGTAAAGTTGCAAATCTTTACCTATATAGGAGTAAACCTACTATGTCTCAGATATCACTAAAAGCTACATCAGAGAGTAGTTAAAAAGATACTATGGACATGGATATCAAAACATGTAGGATCAAGATGCAGAAGAGGTTTAGAATACCTGAGAAGATAATTGAGAAATACAAAGGCACCATATGCTTCATGGTAGAAATTGACTGTACTTGCATGGAGGCAGTTGAACCTAGAACAAAATGGATTCACCCTCTTGGTTATGAAGTAACAGAACATGTTTTTGAAGGTTATGCACAAGTCCTCCTATCTGTGCCCAAGGATCCTAATGAACCTAGATGGGGTACTTAGATAGAAAAGACAAATCAAGCTGATTATGTCTTATATAGTGCTGATAACAAAAGGAAGGCATCTAGGATTACTTCAAATATCCTAAAAGTTCATGGTGTTACAAAAGAAGACCTCGACAGAGCTAGGGAAGCTAAGATTGCCAAAGAACTTGAGAAAACTCTCACAAAAGTGAAAATAGAAAAGTCTGATGATATGCCCAAGAAGAAGAAGAATAAATCAAATGAAGACACATATGCACCATAAACCACCATTGATCTAGAAACTTCTCCACCTTTTGTACCCAACAAGTTGACTAGAAGGAAGATGCAAGTTCCTACAAGTCATCCATCCTCAAGGACCACAAGGAGCAAGGTAAATAACGCACAAGCCCCTCTAGAGGTAGGATTTAGACCCAGTCTAATAGTCCTAAAGAATAGAATTATTAATGAAGGCAGACTAGAATCTATCAAGAATGTCTATGATAAGTATCAAGAGATAGATAAATCAAAAATTCATTCTATGATCATCTCCCACATGATTAAGTTCAAAAGGATAGTATTGGAACTTAAAATAGTCATACCAGATAATGTATGGAACATACTTGATGTATTAAAGAGGAAAGCAATTGAAGAAGATATGAGGATAAGAGAATAAACATTGGATAGTCTTCTCTCGGTATGCTCGCATGATGAGAAAGCCATTCTGTTGGATTTAGTAAAGCCGTACCTAAGAACCAAAAAAAGAGTTCTCCATATCATGAATAAGGAGTATGATATGGTTGGTGAAGAGACTCAAAAATCATTTGAGAAGGTATTTATGGATAGACATATGTATCCTTCAATGATGCCTACATCAAAGGTAACTCTAGTTCCTCCCAAATAGGTTAGAGAACCAATGAATCAAAATGCACATAAGACAGGTCCACAGGTTTTAGTGCCCTTAGTTTCAATAGCCTTTGATATAGAAAAAGATTCAGGAGATACTATAGTGATTGATGATATCAAAATATCCATGACCGCCTCTAACAATGATATGGACAAAGTTGAAAAAGCATTTGTAAGCACTGAGACAAAGGAGGTGTGCATTGATGACACATCTTTACAACAAGATGAAGTTCCCTCTAAAGACTCAATAGAATTGAATAAAGAGGAAGATAATCAAAATAATGAGACACCAGTCATGGAGATCCCAATAAAAAGTGAATGCATGGATACTAGTCATAATACTATATTCACACCATCCATTCAACCATCTACTTCATTGTTTTCAAGCTTAACTCCTGACTCAGCAAGTTTGGATGCATGGGGAGAAGAAGACCTAATCAAGATCAATGTCCTAGCCATGAAAAAAGCCAAAGAGAAAAAATTTATGAGAAACCCTCTCTTTTTGGAATCGCTGAACATTCTGAATTACCTAGTGCCTGCAGACAAGAAAGTAGCTAAAATTCAGTCAGTTGATGATGTAAACAACATCTTAACAAGATTCAAAGCAAATTTTACAAGCTTAGTAGACTCAGCTAATAGAATTGTAGAAGATGAGTATAAAAAGGAAAGATTGAATGAACTGGTAAAGAATTTTTCCTTAGATTTAAGGTCATTAAAAATTGGTCAATCTATGTTGAAAGAGTTAGCATCAAAAGGTAGAAAGGTTATAGCAAATTGTATGGACAGAGGAAAACTCACCTCTGAACATATCAAAAAGATAGAAAATGCACATATCTTAGTTAATAACATAAGACACTCAGTTGAAACATCATCCCAAGACATAAACATCTGCAACAATATCTATCAAGGTCAAATAGACAAGATAGAAAAAACTAAAATGGAGATCAGTAAGATAAGGATTAGGCAGATTGAGTTGAGAAATGCACTTGCACCCTCCTTAGTAGTTTCGGATGAGAACATTAAATAGATTGATGCAACCATTGCTACCTATGTTCAAGGACCCAACATAGATTTGAAAAAGATGGAAAAGCTCACATATTCCTTATGCGCCAATCTAGAAACAATTGATGCACTAAAGGCATTCTGGTAGCAAGAGATGAAGAATCTATAGATAGCCTATCTAGATGTATACATGGAGTAAGTATCTAGTGACTTACAATTTTAACACCTTTGTCATTAATGTCAAAGGGAGAGTAATGTATGTATAAGTAATCATGTATATATATGCAAAGAAATATATAGTATATGATAAGAGAAGAGAATATACAATTTTTGGTGTTAGTCAATTTTGAGTAACTTGGCCACATTCCTTTGTTGCCATCAATGAAAAATGGGGAGATTGTTGGCAAGTTGAATCCCAGGGAGTATATGACTTTTTTTGTGTTGTCATTATGGAAATAAAGTCATATGAAGTTTTGACAACAAACTTAGTGGTGAAAATTGACTAAGTATAGATGAAAATATAGAACATAGATACACAGATGATCAGAGTACCAACGCACATGCGTACGACCGATTTAGACCAAGAGCCTTCAGACATAAGCTCTATGATATTTTTTTATACCTACCCTATACACACATGGTATAGAATGTCAGTATGGACAAGTTACAAAAGGAACAAGTACACTAGTAGTTCAGAATACAGAGTATGAAGCCAACTTCAGGTTTTTGATTAGCATGTAATTATTTTTTGTTTAAAGGCTAAGTGCCTATTGTAATAAGTTTTTAATCATGTATTAAACATTATTCTAAATAGTCTTAAGCCAATTTTTTTGGAAGCATTGTGAATGTTGTTTTTGGGCTGACTAAGGTCTTGTTTATAGTCATGTCTATTTAGGCATAAACATATATATATGTAATGAAAAGATATATTTGAAGTGTCAAAGAAATATGCAAAGAAGAGAAATGTAAATATGTTAGCATGAGATAGAGCCCTTAAAGAAGATAAGAGTATAAGCAGATAATCAGAACTAATCTGACATCTGTGTCATATACAATAGTTCACTTTTGGATATAGTGCATATCTATTCTTAGGAGGTTGTAGCCTTCTTTCTCATTGATAAGTGCACTCTTGGATAGTGAGTCCTCACCCCTAAGAGGGTTGTTTGTAAAAGAATCCTAACAGGGTCAGGCCTTTAACCAAGTCATTGTACTTGCATTGTAAAGACTGCTCCGAATAGGGCAAAGGAACTTTAACAGGTTCATTATACTAGTGCAATATTTGTGGGTACTAATTCCCACCAAGGTTTTCCTCTAATGAAGGTTTCCCAATAATCATGTTATGTGTTATGTGATCTTGTGTTAAGCTTCAAGTGATATATAATTGATTTACGTTTAAAGTTTTTAAAATAGAATAATTAGTTAAACATTGATTCACCACCCCCTCTACATGTTTCCAACACATTTTGGGTGAGATAAAACCATTTCTCTAATTAATGAGAATTATTATTGGCCACAGTTGTAGTAGGATGTTAAGAAATTTGTACAAGGCTATAGGGTATGTTAGATGGAAAAAGGAGTGAAGTAGAATACATGGTTTTATCAGCCATTACCTGTACTAGAGAAGCCTTGGGAGGATATTATTATGGACTTTGTTATTCGCCTACCGAGAACTCAAAGAGGGCATGATTCCATCTTTGTAGTGGTGGATAGGTTTTCAAAAATGGCACATTTCATTCCTTGCAAGATGACTAATGATGTTGTTCATGTAGCAGAATTGTTTTTCAGGGAGGTGGTAAGACTACATGGATTACCAAAGAGCATAGTTTCAGATAAAGATACGAAGTTTATTGGGTACTTTTGGAGAACTTTGTGGAAAAATTTGAAGACAGATTTGAAGTTCAGCTCAGAAAAGCATCTAGAGACTGATGGACACACATAAGTTGTGAATACGAGTTTAGGAAACCTGCTAAGATGCTTGGTTGGAGATAAACCAAAGGGATGGGATTTGGTTTTACCATAGGCAGAATTTGCATATAATAATTATGTCAATAGGAGCACTGGTAAATCACCATTCCAGATATTGTATGGAAGTAGTCCTAGAAATGCATCAAAATTAAGAAATTTGGACAAAGGAGTGACAAGTAGCGCTGAAGCTGAAGACTTTGTAGAACACTTGAAGAATTTGCATGAGGAGATGCGACAGAATATTAATAAAATGAATAGATAGTACAAGGCTAAGGGAGACAAGAAAATGAGGCATAAGGAATTCTAGGTGGGAGATGAATTCATGGTTCATTTGAGAAAGGATAGATTTCCAGTAGGAATATATAATAAGTTGAAGATGAAGAAGTTTGGACCATTCAAAATACTGAAGAAGCATGATTCGGGAAATGCTTAAGAAATAGATTTGCCCAGTAAACTAAATATTTCACCAGTATTTAACATTACAGATTTCACAGAATATCATGAGGGAGGTTTTGAGGAACAAATCACAGAAGCATAGTGGAATATTCTAGAAACTACTTCAGTTATAGAGGAGATTGAAGACATTTTGGATAGTCATGTTGGCAGAAGCACAAGGAAGAAGACATATGAAAAATATTTGGTCAAATGGAAAAGATGACATGTTGAAGATTCATCATGGTTATCAAGGGATGAGGTTAACCATCTTGGTTTTCCTTTGACCACTTGAGATGTGACAGGATAACTTCTCAAATTACCCCATGTGTCTGATGTAGGAGCATCCTAGGTGTAAGAGCAATCTTGCATCACCCAAAAAAATATTTTCTAGTTTCTCTTCAATAAGGGCTATTTTGTGCAGAGTTACTATTTTTGGGAAGTTACTATTCTTAGTAAGTTTTTCGTTTAAGCTTAGAATGTTCTATTTTCTTCCCTGGAGGTTCTCTTTCATTGTATAGTCCTACTAGTAAAGTTTCATTTCAATATCAAGTAGAGTTTTGTAGATATCGGATATTTTTGGTATTGGCAGTAGGATACAGAAACTTGGAACTCAAATTTGAAGGCTTTAAAGGCTTTGACTGGTGTCAAAACCTTGGCTAATTGGGCAATCCCATTTCAGGTGTTGTAGAGAACTTCATGGAATTTCCGAAATGGGTTTACAGTGGCCCAATGGATTAATGGTTGATGAGTTATGGTCTCCAGAAGTTGCGCTACATGAACTTGAAAATATTTAAGTTTCTTAAAAATTTCTTTTTGGGTTCTGAAGTTGTTTGGGCCTAATCTAATGTAATAAAAATGAATAATAATATCTTAGTGCTGGTAAACCTCAAAATTTAGGGTTTGATTTCTAGAGTCTTCTTGGGCGGTTAAAATTGGCTATATATTGAAGGCCCGTAGGGTTGTCTAGGGTAGTTCTAGGTTATGCAGCTAGTGGCTCTAGCTTGTAGATTATTGTAATAAAATGCCCATGTGGTTTTGGATGTTGCATATCTAAAAGTGCATGTTATTTTTTAGAATATTGTAATTTCATTTCATGGTGGATAATAGGAAGCCCATTTCTTGTCTTTTGCAAATCTTGTTATTCTTGATTGTATTGTGTGTTTGTGTTAATAACGGAAGCACCCTTCATCAAGTGGTATCAGAGTAGGAGTTCCTAAGTGTGTAGATAGATTGCTGACTGTGAGGCAGTTTGCACCAGGACTATGGTTGTGGGTTCACACGATAAGAGCCAAAAATGCCTCCATAAAGGAATCATGGCGAAAGAGCTAGAGGTGTGATAGAAGAGGGTTTTAGAATCCTCTAGAGACAAGTGCAACCATTAAAAGAGGAGTTATGTAGAGGAATGAATGTTGTAGTTAGAGATGAAAGAGAAGAAGATTCTGAAGAAGAAGGAAAATGTGACCAAGAAGCACCAGAAGTGCCTAGAAATCCTTAAGAAGATAGGCTTTTGAGGGCCATTTCCAAGATTGGAAAGAGACCCAAGATTGAAGTTCCCATGTTTTCAAGAAATTTTAACACAAAGGAGTTGATCAAGTGGATCAATGATCTAGAAGAATATTTTGAGTATGAAGATGTCGAAGACCAAGATCGGGTAAAATTTACAAAAGCCAAACTGAAGGGCCATGCAAAAATTTAGTGGAAGGAGATTCAATTGGAGAGGAATAGAAGAGGAAAGGAGAAAATCACAAGATGGGACTGAATGGTGGAGAAGTTGAAGAGATGGTTCATTCCCATGGATTATGAGCTAGATATACTAAGAAAATTACAACGGTTGAAATAAGTGGGAAAATCTATGCAAGAGTATATAGAAGAGTTCTACTGAGTCCTCATTAGAATAGGTCATGCAGAACCTGACAAGCAAAATGTTTCCCATTATCTTTATGGATTGTGGCCAAGTATTTAGGATGAGTTGAGTCTGGTTAGAATGACCAGTATTAAAAAGGCATACTAGTTTTCCCTAAGGGTGGAAGAGAAGATGAACAAAAAGTTTGAAAGCAAGCAAGTAGGAAGAGGTCGGTGGAAGATCTGGCATATGGTCATATGGAGGCCAAAATGAAGATTAGAAAAGGAATGATGAGTCAAGTAGCAGCCAGAATAAGAGGGAAATTAATTACAATCATCCCCGTAACAAAAATAATAAGGATTAGAGAGTAAGAGGAAGAGGGAAAGAACCTAGAAGAGGAGGTTTTCGAGGGACATGTTTCTATTATGGAGAAGAAGGACACTGAGGCTATAAATGCCCACAGTGTCAAGGAAGGACAAATAGGAGGAATGAAGGCCATGCAAGAGTTGCAAATGCCAATGAAGAAGCTCAATTAGAACACTTAGATGATGTTGAGAGATGAGAAACCCTAGTCATCAGGAGGATCCTGATAAATGAAGAGAAGAGCTCAGATCAGAGGAAGAGCCTATTTCGCACTAGATGTAAGTGTGAGGATAATTGTTGCGATGTGATTATTGATGGTGGAAGCACTGATAACCTGGTATCAAAAGAAATGGTCACAAAGTTGAAGCTAAAAAGGGAAAAGAACCCATATCCATACAAAATTTCCTAGGTGCAGGATGACCACAAGGTCCCGGTCAACGAGCAGTGCTTATTGAAGTTCAAGATTGGAAGTTACTGAGATGAGGTACTTTGTGATATAATCCCCAGGGATGCATGTTATTTGTTGCTAGGAAGGCCTTGGTAGTTTTATATGTGTGTCATACATGATGGGCATGCTAATAATTATTCTATGACAAAGGATGGAGTCCGACACAAGCTGAAGCCATTGAAGGAAACAGGAGAAAAGGTATGTAGTGATGCCAAAATTTGTTTAGTTGATGGAAGAAATTTCTTAGAAGGTATGCGACATGAGCATATGTGTTTTGCCCTAATTCCAAAAGTGGGTAAAGAAGAAGTAGAAGATTTACCTGCAGAAGTTGTAGACTGGTTGGAAGAGTTTAAGGATATTGTTTCTAATAATGTACATGATGGATTACCACCAGTGAGAAAGATTAGTCATTAGATGGAATTGATCCCAGGGGCTATTTTGCAAAACAAGGAAGCCCATAGGATGAATCCAACAGAGAGTGAATAGTTGAATAGACAAATGCATGAGTTTTTGTAGAAGGGATTGATTTGAGAGAGCTTGAGGCCATGTGTTTCACTAGTGGTTTTAGCACCAAAGAAAAATGGAAAATGTAGGATGTATACAGATTCTTGAGCTATCAATAAGATCACTATCAAGTATAGATTTCCCTTTCCAAGAATAGATTATATTATGGATTGTTTGTGTGGAGATAAGTATTTCACAAAGATAGATCTAAAGAGTGGATATCACCAAATCAAGATCAGAGAAGGAGATGAATAGAAAACAACCTTCAAGACAAAGGAGGGCTTTTATGAGTGGTTAGTCATGCCTTTTTGGCCCACCTAGCACATTCATGTAGGTCATGAATGAAGTACTAAAAGAATTCTCAGGTAAGTTTGTTATTGTTTACCTAGATGATATTTTGATTTTCAGTAAGACATTGGAAGAACATATGATGCATATTCGTAAGGTGTTTTAGAGGTTAAGGGAAGAAAAGTTGCTGATTAATCTGAAGAAATGCAGTTTTGTGAAGGAGTTAGTGTATCTGGGATTTGTAGTCTCAGCAGAAGGTCTAAAAATGGACTGAGAGAAGGTGCAGGCTATCCTTGAATGGCCTACCCCAAGGAGTGCTACTAAGGTAAGATATTTTCATGGTTTGGCTAGCTTTTATAAAAAGTTCATTCGAGGTTTCAGTAGTATTTGTGGACCCTTGACTAAAACAATGAGAGTGGATAGGAAAGAGTTTAAGTGGACTATAGGGGTAGATAAGAGTTTTGAATTTTTGAAAAGAAAAGTTATAGAACAACCTATTTTAGCACTTTCATATTTTAAAAAGGTGTTTCAAGTAGATTGTGATGCTAGTGGTAATGACATTGGAGCAGTTTTGAGTCAAGAAGGTAAACCCATTGCTTATTTTAGTGAGAAGTTGAATGATGCCAAGAGAAAATATTATATTTATGATCAGGAGTTCTATGCTATAGTTTAGGCATTGAGGAAGTGGAGACATTATCTTTTGTTAAAATAATTTGTTTTATTTACTGATCATCAAGCTTTGCAATATTTGAATAGTCAAGGAAAGTTGAATCAAAGGCATTTGAAATGGGTTGAGTTTTTGTAGAGTTACACTTTTGTTTTGAAACAAAAGAGTGGGAAGTCTAATAGGGTTGCAGATGCATTTAGTAGAAGACTAATTTTGATGACAGAGATGCAGATTGAGGCTGCTGGGTTCAAGGAACTCAAGAGTTTGTATCCTAAAGATCTATATTTTGGTGAAGCTTGGAAATCTTGTAGAGAACCTATTACTCTGGATAGAACCAAATTGTTGGATTTCATAATCCAAGATGATATGTTGTTCATAGGTAGTCAGTTGTGCATTCCAAAGAGCTCCACGGAGGAGAATCTACTCAATGAAAAGCATAGTGGATGACTGGCTCAACATTTTGAGTGAGATAAAACCATTTTTCTGGTTAATGAGAATTATTATTGGCCACAGTTGATATAGGATGTTAAGAAATTTGTACAATGTTGTAGGGTATGTTAGATGGAAAAAGGAGTGAAGAAGAACACAAGGTTGTATTAGCCATTAACTATACCAGAGAAGCCATGGGAGGATATTATTATAGACTTTGTTCTTGGCCTACCAAGAACTCAAAGAGGGCATGATCCCATCTTTGTAGTGGTGGATAGGTTTTCAAAAATGGCACATTTCATTCCTTGCAAAAAGACTAATGATGTTGTTCATGTAGCATAATTATTTTTCAGGGAGGTGGTAAGACTACATGGATTATCAAAGAGCATAATTTCAGATCAAGACACCAATTTTGTTGGGTGCTTTTGGAGAACCTTGTGGAAAAAGTTGAAGATAGATTTGAAGTTCAGCTCAACAAACCATCCACAAACTAATGGACAGATGGAAATTGTGAATAGGAGTTTGGGAAACTTGTTGAGATGCTTGGTTGGAGATAAACCAAAGAGATGGGATTTGGTTTTACCACAGGCAGAATTTGCATATAATAATTATGTCAATAGGAGCATTGGTAAATCACCATTCCAAATAGTGTATGGACATAGTCCTAGAAATGCATCAGAATTAAGAAAGTTGGACAAAGGAGAGACAAGTAGTGCTGAAGTTGAAGACTTTGCAGAACAATAGAAGAATTTGCATCAGGAGGTGCGGTAGCATATTAATAAAATGAATACACAGTACAAGGATAAGGAAGACAAGAAAAGTAGCCATAAGGAATTCTAGGTTGGAGATGAAGTTATAGTTCATTTGAGAAAGGAGAGATTTCCAGTAGGAACATATAATAAGTTGAAGATGAATAAGTTTGACCCATGCAAAATACTAAAGAAGCATGTCTCAGGAAATGCTTATGAAGTAGAGTTGCCCAGTGAACTCAATATTTCACCAGTATTTGACCTTTCAGATTTGATAGAATATCATGAGGGAAGTGTTGAGGATCAGATCACAGAAGCATAGTGGAATATTACACCAACTACTTCAGTTACTGAGGAGATTGAAGAAATTTTGGACAGTCATGTTGGTAGAAGCACAAGGAATAAGACATATGAAGAATATTTCATCAAATGGAAAAGACAACCTGTTGAAGATTCATCATGGCTATCAAGGGAAGAGGTTAATTGTCTTGGTTTTCCATTGACCACTTGAGATTTGACAGGGTCACTTCTCAAATTACCTTGGGTGTCTGATGTAGGAGCATCCTAGGTGTAAGAGCAATCTTGCATCACCCAAAACAAATAGTTTCTAGTTTCTTTTCAATAAGGGCTATTTTGTGTTGAGTTACTATTTCTGGAAAGTTAATATTCTTAGTAAGTTTTCTGTTTGATCTCAAAATGTTCTATTTTCTTCCCTAGAGGTTCACTTTGATTTTATCGGCTTGCTAGTAAAGTTTTATTGCCAGATCAAGTCTAGTTTTGTAGATATCAGATATTTACGGTATTGGCAGTAGGATACAAAAAATTTGAACTTAGTTTTGAAGGCTTTAGAGGCTTCGAGTGAGGCCGAAACCTTGGCTGATTGGGAAAGCCCAAGTTAGTTGTTGTATAGCACTCCATAGCATTTTTGAAATGGGGTTACAGAGGCCCAGCGGATCAATGGTTGATGAATTATGGTCTCCAGAAGTTGCACTACATAAACTTGAAAATATTAAAGTTTCTTCAAAATTTCTTTTTGGGTTTCGAAGTTGTTTGGGCCTACTCTAATGTAATAAAAATGAATAATAATATCTTCGGGTTGGTTAGCCTCAAACTTTAGGGTTTGATTTCTAGAGTCTTCTTGGGAGGTTAAATTTGGCTATATATTGAAGGCCCGTAGGGTTGTCTAGGGCAATTCTAGGTTATGCAGCTGGTGGCTCTGGCTTGTAGATTATTATAATAAAGGTACATTTTATTTTTTAGAATATTGTGATTTAATTTCATGGTGGATAATAGAAAGCCCATTTCCTATCTTTTGCAAATCTTTTTATTATTGATTTTGTTATGTGTTTGTGTTAACAAGGGGAGCACCCTTCATCAAGTGGTATCAAAGCAAGAGTTCTTGAGTGTGTACACAGATCGCTGACTATGAGGAAGTGATAATAGCCAAAAATGCCTCCACAAAGGAACCATGGTGGAAGAGTAGGAGGCATGACAGAAGAGGGTTTTAGAATCTTCTAGAAAAAAGTGCAAGTGTTGCAAGAGGAGCTGTGTAGAGGAATGAATGTTGTGGTTAGACATGAAAGTGAAGAAGATTCAAAATAAGAAGGACAAGGTGACTAGGAAGAACCAGAAGTGCCTAGAAATCCTCAAGAGGATAGGCATTTGACGGCCATTTCCAACATTGGAAAGAGACCCAAGATTGAATTTCCCACGTTTTTGGGAAATCTTAACCTAGAGGAGTTGATCGAATGGATCAATGATCTAGAAGAATATTTTGAGTATGAAGATGTCGAAGACCTAGATCAGGTCAAATTTGTGAAAGTCAAATTTAAGGGCCACACAAAAATTTGGTGGCAAGAGATTCAATTAGAGAGGAAAAGAAGAGGAAAGGAGAAAATCACAAGATGGGACCAAATGGTGGAGAAGTTGAAGAGACAATTCATTTCCATTGATTATGAGCTAGATATGCTGAGAAAATTGCAAGGGTTGAAACAAGCAGGAAAATCTATGCAAGGGTATACAGAAGAGTTCTACCAAGTCCTCATTAGAATAGGTCATGCAGAACCTGAGAAGGAAAAAGTATTCTATTATCTTTATGGATTATGACCAAGTATTCAGGATGAGTGGAGTTTGGTTAGAATGACTAGTATTAAAGAGGCATACCAGTTTTCCGTAAGGGTGGAAGAGAAGCTGAGCAAAGAGTTTGAAATCAGGCAAGCTGGAACAGGCTATGGTGGAAGATTCGGTGGATGGTCATATGGAGGCCGAAATGAAGATCAGAAAAGGAATGATGAGTCAAGTAGAAACCAAAATCAGAGGGGAAATAATTATAATCATCCCCATGACCAAATAATAGGGATTGGAAAGGAAGAGGAAGAGGGCAAGGACTAGGAAGAGGAGGTTTTCGAGGCACATGTTTCCATTCTAGAGAAGAAGGACACTGAGCCTATGAATGCCCACAACATCAAGGAAGGATAGATAGGAGGAATGAAGGCCATGCAAGAGTTGCACATGCAAATGAAGAAGCTCAGTCAGAACACTCAGATGATGCTGAGAGAGGAGAAACCCTAGTCATCAGGAGGATCCTGATAAATGAAGAGAAGAGCTCAAATCAGAGGAAGAGCCTATTTTGCACTAGATGCAAGTGCGAGGATAAGTGTTGTGATGTGATTATTTATGGTGGAAGCACTGATAACCTGGTATCAGAAGAAATGGTCATAAAGTTGAAGCTGAAAATAGATAAGAACCCACATCCAAACAAAATTTCCTGGGTGCAGGATGACCACAAGGTCCTGGTAAACGAGCAGTGCTTAGTGAAGTTCAAGATTGGAAGTTACTGAGATGAGGTACTTTGTGATATCATCCCCATGGATGCATGTCATTTGTTTCTAGGAAGGCCTTGGTAGTTGGCTAGGCGTGCCATACATGATGGGCATTATAGTACTTATTCTCTGACAAAGGATGGAGTCTGACACAAGCTGAAGCCATTGAAGGAAATAAGAGAAAAAGTATGTAGTAATGCCAGAATTTGTTTAGTTAATGGAAGAAATTTTTTAGAAGGTATGCGACATGAGAATATGTGTTTTTCTGTAATTACAAAAGTGGGTAAAGAAGAAGTAGATGATTTACCTACAAAAGTTGCAGACTTGTTGGAATAGTTTCAGGATATTATTTCTGATAATGTACCTAATGGATTACCAGAAATGAGGATGATCAGTCATTAGATGGACTTGATCCCAGCGTATAGTTTTCCAAACAAGGCAGCCCATAGGATGACTCTAGTAGAGAGTGAAGAGTTGAACAAACAAGTGCATGAGTTGTTTCAGAAGGGATTGATCTGAGAGAGCCTAAGTCCATGTGCTGTACAAGCGGTATTAGCACCAAAGAAAAATGGAGAATGGAGGATGTGTATAGATTCTTGAGCTATCAATAAGATCACTATCAAGTACAGATTTCCCCTGCCAAGAATGGATGATATTATGGATTGTTTGAGTGGAGATGAGTATTTCACAAAGATAGATCTAAAGAGTGGATATAACCAAATCAGGATCAGAGAAGGAGATGAATGGAAAATAGCCTTCAAGACAAAGGAGGGTTTGTATGAGTGATTAGTCATGCCTTTTGGGCCCACCTAGCACATTCATGCAGCTCATGAATGAAGTGATGAAAGAATTTCTGGGTAAGTTTGTTATTGTTTAGCTAGATGATATTTTGATTTTTAGTAAGACATTGGAAGAACATATTGTACATATTCGTAAGGTGTTTAAGAGGTTAAGGGAAGAAAAGTTGCTGATTAATCTGAAGAAGTGTAGTTTTGTGAAGAAGGAGTTAGTGTATCTGGGATTTGTACTCTTAGCAGAAGGTCTAAAAATGGACCCAGAGAATGTGCAGGCTATCCTTGAATGGCCTACCCCAAGGAGTGCTACTAAGGTAAAATCTTTTCATGGTTTGGCTACCTTTGATAGAAAGTTCATTCAAGGTTTCAGTAGTATCTGTGGACCCTTGACTGAAACAATGAGAGTGGATACGAAAGAGTTTAAGTGGACTATAGGGGCAGATATGATTTTTTAATTGTTGAAAAGAAAAGTTATAGAATAGCCTATTTTGGCACTTCCAGATTTTAACAAGGTGTTTCAAGTAGATTGTGATGCTAGTGGTAATGCCATTGGAGCAGTTTTGAGTTAGGAAGGTAAACCCATTGCTTATTTTAGTGAGAAGTTGAATGATGCCAAGAGAAAATATTTGATTTATGATCAAGATTTGTATGCTATAGTTTAGGCATTGAGGAAGTGGAGACATTATCTTTAAAATTTGCAATATTTTAATAGTCAAGGAAAGTTGAATCAAAGGAATTTGAAATGGGTTGAGTTTTTATAGGGTTACACTTTTGTTTTGAAACACAGGAGTGGGAAGTCTAATAGGGTTGTAGATGCCCTTAGTAGAACACTAATTTTGCAAATAGGGATTTAGATTGACGTTGTTGGGTTCAAGGAACTCAAGAGTTTGTATCCCGAAGATCCAGATTTTGGCAAAGCTTGAAAAGCTTTTAGACAACCTATTACTCTCGATAGAAGCAAATGGTTGGATTTCATAATCCAGGAAGATATGTTGTTCAAAGGTAGTTATTTGTGCATTCCAAAGGGCTCCATGAGGGAGAATATAATCAAAGAAAAACATAGTGGGGATTGGCTAGATATTTTGGGTGAGATAAAACCATTTCTCTGGTGAATAAGAATTATTATTGGCCATAGTTACAGAAGGATGTTAACAAATTTGTACAAGGTTGTAGGGTATGTCAGATGGCAAAAGGAGTGAAGCATAATATAGGTTTGTATCATCCATTACCTATAGCAGAGAAGCCATGGGAGGATATTAGTATGGACTTTGTTCTTGGCCCACTGAGAACTCAAAGAGGGCATGATTCCATCTTTGCAGTGGTGGATAGGTTTTCAAAAATAGCACATTTCATTTGTTACAAGAAGACTAATGATGTTGTTCATGTAGCAGAATTGTTTTCAGGGAGGTGGTAAGACTACATGGATTACCAAAGAGCATAGTTTCAGATCGAGACACCAAATTTGTTGGGTACTTTTAGAGAACCTTATGGAAAAAAGTTGAAAATAGATTGAAGATCATCTCAACACACCATCCACAGACTGATGGACAGGCATAAGTTGTGAATAGGAGTTTGGGAAACCTATTGAGATTCTTGGTTGGAGATAAACTAAAGGGATGGGATTTGGTTTTACGATAGGAAGAATTTTCATATAATAATTATGTCAATAGGAGCACTGGTAAATCACCATTGTAGATAGTATATGGAAGTAGTCCCAGAAATGCATCAGAATTAAGAAAGTTGGACACAGGAGAGATAAGTAGTTCTGAAGCTGAAGAATTTGTAGAACACTTGAATAATTTGCATTAGGAGGTGCGGGAGCATATTAATAAAATGAATACGTAGTACAAGGCTAAGATAGACAAGAAAAGGAGACATAAGGAATTCTAGGTGGGAGATGAAATCATGGTTCATTTGAGAAAGGAGATATTTCTAGTAGGAACATATAATAAGTTGAAGATGAAGAATTTTGGATGATGTAAAATATTGAAGAAGCATGATTTGGGAAATGCTTATGAAGTAGAGTTGCCCAGTGAACTCAATATTTCACTAGTATTTAACATTTTAAATTTGACAGAATATCATGAGGGGGGTATTGAGGATTAGATCACAAAAGAATAGTGGAATATTCCAGCAACTACTTTAGTTACAGAGGAGATTGAAGACATTTGGGACAATCATGTTAACAGAGCACAAGGAACAAGACATATGAAGAATATTTGGTCAAATGGAAAAGATGACCTGTTGAAGATTCATCATGGCTATAAAGGGAAGAGGTTAACTATCTTGGTTTTACTTTGACCACTTGAGACGTGGCAGGGTCACTTCTCAAATTACCCTGGGTGTCTGATGCAAGAGCATCCTGGGTGTAAGAGAAATCTTGCATCACCCAAAAAAAATATTTTTTGGTTTCTTTTCAATAAGGGCTATTTTGTGCAGAGTTACTATTTCTAGGAAGTTACTATTCTTAGTAAGTTTTTTGTTTGAGCTCAGGATGTTCTATTTTCTTCCCTGGAGGTTCACTTTGATTGCAATCAGCCTAGCAGTAAAGTTTCATTGCCAGATCAAGTCTAGTTTTGTAGATATCAGATATTTTTGGTATTGGTGGTAGGATACAAAAACATTGAACTTAGTTTTGAAGGCTTTAGAAGCTCTGAATGTGGTCAAAACCTTGGATGGATAGGCAAGCCCAAGTTAGGCATTGTAGAGCACTTTGTGGCTTTTCTAAAATGGGGTTATGGCGGCCCAGTGGATCAACGGTTGATGAGTTATGGTCTCCAGAAGTTGCGCTACATGAACTTGAAAATATTAAAGTTTCTTCAAAATTTATTTTCGGGTTCCAAAGTTACTTGGGCCTATTCTAATGTAATAAAAATGAATAATAATATCTTAGGGTTGGTTGGCCTCAAACTTTAGGGTTTTATTTCTATTGTCTTCTTGGGCGGTTAAAATTGGCTATATATTGAAGGCCCGTAGGGTTGTCTAGGGTAGTTCTGGTTATGTAGCTGGTGGCTCTAGCTTGCAGATTATTGTAATAAAATTCCCATGTGGCTGTGCATGTTTCATATCAGAAGGTGAATGTTATTTTTTAGAATATTGTATTTTAATTTCATGGTGGATAATAGAAAGCCCATTTCTCATCTTTTGTAAATCTTGTTATTCTTGATTTTGTTGTGTGTTTGTGTTAATAAGGGGAGTACCCTTCATAAAAAATAGACCATCAATTCCTAACAATGTACAGAATTGGGAAGTATTTGAAGATGACAAAGATCTTCTCAAATTCTTGATGAATGAAGATTGATATTATGATCAAAACATAGATTTGAATAGATATGTAGAGGATCAAGATGGAAAAGAGACTTTGTTTGGAAAGGAAATTGTGCATTTAAAGACAAACAAAATTCCCAGAGGCTTGGTAGCACTTGAAGGATTTTTTAATGAGAAAGAAAGTCTTAAGATGGGTAAGATAAGTAAAATGTATGAGGAAGTTGAAAAGATCAACTTGGGAAATGAACATACTCCTAAGGAAGTATACATAGGCAAGAAGCTCACTCCTCAGATTAAACTTGATTTGATTAACTTATTAAGAAAATATAGGCACATTTTTGCATGCTCATATGATGATCTTAAGGCCTACCATGAAGATTTATTTCATCATGAAATCCCTATAAATCCAAGTGCAAAACCCTTTAGACAAAGACAACTTCTTATAAACCCAATGCTATCCCCTAAAATGAGGGAGGAGCTTGCCAAACTAAGGGATGCATGAATAATAGTGTCTATAAGACATTCTAAATGGGTATCAAACCTGGTCCTATTTAGAAAGAAGAACGAAGATATAAGTTTGTGTGTTAGAAACTTGAATAAATCATCTTTAAAAGATAACTATGCATTTTCGAATATGGAGGCCCTTTTATAGAAGGTTACTGGGAGTGAACTATTGTCTATGATGTATTGATTCTTAGGATACAACCCAATGAAGGTCAAAGAGTTAGTGCAATACAAGACAACCTTTACCACTCCTTGGGGAACCTATGTTTATGCAAGGATTCCCTTTGGGAACTAACTAATATGGGAGAAACATTTCAAAGAGAAATGAATGTGATTTTTGATGTCCTAATTAATGTCATCATGGCTATATATCAATATGATTTAACTGTGTATTCAAAAAGGGCAGGAGAGCATTATAGTCATTTGGAGCAAATTTTTAAAAGAGATTTGGAATATGGAATATCTCTTAAACCAAAGAAATGTCACTTTGGAGTAACTGAAGGGAAGTAACCTGGGCACATTATATCAAAGGATGGTGTAAGAATATACCCTAAGAGGATTGCGGCTATAGATAAAATCTAGATTCCCAAGAATGTCAAAGGAATCCAGTCCATTTTTGGACAAATAAACTTTGTAAGAAGATTTGTCCCAAACTTCTCAGAGATAATTAAGCCTATTGCGAAGATGCCAAAGAAGGGTGCATAAATTAAATGTGTAGATGAGGCATTAGAAGCATGTGCTAATATTAATAAATAAACCAAGGAAGCTCCAGTCCTCAAGATGCCTGATTTCCCCAAATCTTTTTAATTATTTTCTTTTGCATCATATCATTCTATCGATGAAGTTATGTTACAAAGAAATGGTGAGGGCTATGAGTAGCCTATAGCATTTTTTAGTAAAAATCTTCAAGAAGAAGAATTGAATTATGACATAAATGAAAAAAAACCTTATGTCCTTATTAAAGCAGTAAAATCTTTTAGACAATTTTTGGTAGGGGCAAAGGTGATAGGATATGTGCCAAATGCAGTAGTTAAAGACATATTTAAGAAGTTAGAGGCTATATGAAGGAGATGCAAATGGGTGAATCAGATCTATTAACTTGAAATGGACATACAAATAAAAAATTATGTTAGAGGACAAGGTCTTTCAAAACTTATGGCTAAATCAAATCTTGAGGCAGTTCAAGTAAATCAAGTGAGCTCTGATAAATCCATAGTGAGTATTGAAGATTGTCCTTGGTATACTAATATAGTATATTTCTTGAAGCACATGAAATGTCAAGAAGGTCTAAATGATAATAAAAAATAACAATAAAGTTACAAATATCTAGGTATGTTTTGATACAAGGTGAATTATATTGGAATAATAGAGAAGGCGTCCTTTTATTTTGTCAATATATGTACCAAGAATATTGAGTATTAAAGGAGTTGCATGATGGAGTATGTGGTGGTCAATTCTCAACAAGAACTACTACCCATAAGATATTACATGCTAGGTATTATTGGCCACATGTTTTTAAAGATAGTTATACATATGTTAGAAAGTGTGAAGCTTGTCAAAAGTCTTTAGAGAAATTAAAATATGATGGTACATGGTGCAGGAGCACACCTAGGCTAACCTCCATGTTTTTATCATTTTTGGCTTGTACTTGACATTGGGCAAGTCAAGATAGTTAGGTTTTTCTATACCTTATAAGGTCATTACAATGTGGGCTAGGTGAGTTAGTCATTAGGATTAAGATCACAACAATAGCCATTGTTAGTAGTTTTTCAATTTCTTAGGCTTAGTTGCTAAATGTTGGATTTGAGACATGAATGTGTCCTAAACACATAAATGAGGACATAGAGATGCCTTGAGGCATTTAATGATCTTGGATCCTCAAAATGAAGAGGTTAGAGGTCCTAGAACTTAGGGAGAAGGAATAATGGCAAAGATGCCAAAAGTTACTAAATTGTTGTCATGACAACAATTGTAATAATTGCAAATGTTGCATGCAAAATGGTTGCCTTGGATCCCCCTAAAAAATAGGAGTGGGGAATCGACCAAAAAGGCCTAGAATCATGGAGATGGCATCTGATGTTACCCAAGGACTCGAATCTATGGGAGAGTCATTCATTGTAACAAGTTTGGAGAGAGCAATATAGTCAGCAATTCTGGTTTTCTGAGAATCCCATGTTTTTCATTGTGATAGTGCCATCTTATGGATTGAAATATTTTAATTAATAGTTTCTTTGTGTTATTAATCTAGTTACAAGCATTATTTATTTAGTAAGTTAGTTGTTTTTAGGTAGTATATGGTCTTAGTTAAATTGATTTTAGTTTAGTAGACTCACTGGTCCTGTCCTGACCAGTCAGTCAAGTTATGGCTTCCCCATGAAATCTAGCCATGGGAAACAACTAAGGATGGATGGAAATGTTAGGGGAGTCAATAGTGTACATATTTTTAGGATTAAGAGTCTTATAAAGATGGAGAGCTATTTTTACTACTAAGCCCTAGGTGAGCTGACAGTGCCCGGTTAGTGGTTTAGGATAGAAGAATTGGGATGTTTCATACAAGGGAAGAAAGTACTATATAAAATAAGTATGACTCTAGTTAGGGTTTAGTCTTATCCTAACATACTATGATGGTCAAGTTCATACCAATCACCAAGACCAAGTTTTAAGCAAGTTTTCAACTAAGTTGCAGAGAGTCCTAAAAATTAGGCCTATTAGCCCTATTGGACCTATATTGTAGGAACCCTATGTACGAATGACTTAGGGAACTAAAAATTTTAAAATCTCTTGTAAAAGGATAAAGGGTATCTATTAGAAATATAAAGAAAATAATGAAAATAATGAGCAAAAAATATAAAGAAAATAATGAAAATGAGAAGGAAAGAATCCAAGAGAGTATGCAAAGGAAAAGATTTTACCAAAATACTGAAAGAGAGAAAGATTTCTTCAATTGATCAACCAATAGTTCACCAAAATGCTCCAAGAACCATGAAAAGAACACAAGGATTTGAAAGGGGAAAAGCAAGAAAAAACCCCTTGTGAATAATATGAATATGGCACAAAGCCTAAAGAATGAGAGAAATAAACTCAATACAATATTGAGAGCAACGAGAGATTGAGGGAAAAAATGAGAGAGAGGAGAAGATTATTAGAGAAAGTGTGTGAGAGGCATCTCTTTAGTAGAGATGAGTGGAGGATTTTTCATGTAACTCCCTTCTCCTATGAATGCCACATCCACATTGTGTGTGTGCCAAATGTGTGATTCCTCTTAAGGAGGAATATCTAATTTCCTTATTAAAGGAATAACAAATAATATGACAAGACCTTGATATATCATTTAATTACATAGATACCAAGGAAAGATTAATTCTAACATCCCCCTTTAATCTTTACTTAGGGAGATGAGAGAAATAGGTATCACACCCAAATGTTTATAAGGAGTTTGAGATGTTTCTTTTGAAAGAGTCTTCAGTAGATTGTTGACAACTTGATCATCATGTATTTCTTCAACTAGATCTGTGGAGCTTGAATGGTACATAGGAATGTGTGCTAAGTGGGTAGCACTTTGATAATATAAAGATGTAATTGTTGAGATGCATTTATACATTCTATATATTCATTTCCAGTAGAAAATAGAGGTGGAGCATGATCAACACCTGAGCTTTCAATAAGGCAAGAAACACTTGTAGAGTGCCCATCATTGAGATTGCCTGGTGCTGAATCAGTAACACTTTGGAAAGGAAAATCATATTGTGAATCATGAATTATAGAATCAAAAATGAAATCTTCAATTGCATAAGACAAATGTATATCATAATATGAAGGTTCAAGATAAGAATCAGTAAAATCATATTGTGAATCATTAGTCATAGAATCAGAAATGCAATCTTTCATTGCATAAAACAAAACTATAATGTATTCATAATAATTAAAATCAAGAGAAGTAGAGCTAGTATAAGCATTACCATTATTATCATTATCTTCCACAAAAAACATAGGATTAGTACTATCATCATGAATTTCATCTTGAGTAAACATATCTTGCAAAGTAATATTAAGAAAGTTAGAGATAATTGTTAGAAACACTGAGAGGGGGGTGAATTAGTGTTTGTCTATTAATTATATTTTAGCACTTTAAACATAAATCAAACATATGTTCAATGAAGCTTAACACAAGAACTCATAACACATGATATGATTATGGGGAAGCCTTGATCAGAGGAAAACCTCGGTGGGAATTAGTACGCACAAATATCGCACTAGTATAATGAACCTGTTAAAGTTCATTTGTCCTTTTAGGAGCAGTCTTTACAATCCAAGTATAATGACCTGGTTAAGGGTCTAACCCTGTTAGGAGTCTTTTACAATTAACCCTGTTAGGGGTGTATGGCTCACTGCCTGATCTCACTGCCCAATAAGATGAAGGCTACAACCTTCTGATAGTTGATATACACTATATCAAAAATGAACTGCTATGATGACACTATTGTCTAATCAATTTTGTTCATGCGCTGATGCTCTTACTCTCTTAAAGAGATTTATCTCATACTAAATTCAGTATACTGCTCTTCTATGTCTTTCTCATGCATATTATTTGACACTTGTAATATAAATTTACATTACATATTTATATGTTCATGTCTGAATAGACACGACTCAAAACAAGACTATAGTCGGCCCTAAAAACATAATACACAATGCTTCCAAAAATTTTATCTTAAGTGAGTTTACAAAAATACTAAAGACATTATTAAAAACATATAATCAAAGGCACTTGGCCTTTACACAGCAAAACAATTCATGCTTATCCAAAAACCTAAGTCGGCTCCATGCTCTATTTTCTAAACTGTAGTAGTATTGTTCTTCCTGTAGCTTATATGTACTATCATTCTATACTATGCGTGTCTAGACTTAGTATGTACACATGTCATAAAACATATATCTAAGCAGTCATATTCTGATTCGATCTCTCACACGTGTGTTGATGTGTTGATCGCTGTATATCTCTGTCTGCCCTATTTTCCATAGTTAGTCATTTTTTCTTTCTTGACAGAAACTTAATATGACTTTGTTGCCATAATGACAACACAAATTAAGTCATATATCCTTTGGGAGTCAACTTTCCAACAATCCCCCCCTTTTTCATTAATGGCAACAAAGGAATGTGGCCAAGTCACTCAAAATGACTTAACACAAAAAACTATACATATATTACTCCCCATATATACACATACATACATTACTCCCCCTTTGAAATTAATGACAAAGGTGTACAAAACTCTAAGTCTCTAGATACTTAGTCCAAGTATACATCTGGATACACAATCTGAAGAGACTGGATCTCTTTCTACCAAAATACCTTCATTACATCAACTATTTGGAGATGGGCGCATAGGTCATATGTTAACTTCTCCATCTTTATCAGATCCATGTAGGGTCCTTGATCATATGTGACAATGGTGGCATCAATCTGTTTGATGTTATCTTCAAAAACTGCTAGAGATGGCACAAGAGCATTCCTTAGTTGGGTCTGCCTAATTCTTATCTTATTGATCTCCAATTTTTATTTTTCAATTTTGTCCAACTGTCCTTGATAGACATTGTTACAGATGTTCATGTCTTGGGTGGATTTCTCAACTAATTTTATAATACTGTCCACCATGATCTCTGCCTCTTCTATCTTTTTGATATGTTTAGAGGTGAATTTCACTCTGTCCATGCAGTTTTCTATAACCTTCTTACCTTTAGCTACCAACTCTTTCAATATAGATTGCCCAATCTTTAAAGATTTTTAAGTCTAAGGTAAAATTCTTTACCAATTCATTCAATCTCTCCTTTTTATACTCATCTTCTGCAATTCTAGTAGCAGAGTCTACTAGGTCTATAAAGTGTACTTTGAAGCTTGTTAGAATGATGTCGACATCTTCAACTGATTGAATTTTGGATACTTTCTTATTTGTAGGCCCTAGATCATTTAAGATGTTAACAGATTCCAAGAAAAGAGGGTTCCTCATAACTTGTTTCTCTTTGGCTTTTTCCATAGCAAGAACGTTGATCTTCATTAAGTCTTCTTCTCCCCACACATCTAGACTTGCTGAGTCATGAGTTAACCTTGACAACAATGAAGTAGATGGTAAAGTGGATGGAGTGACTATAATATTTTGACTAGTATCCATCTATTCACTCTTTACTGGTATCTCCTTGACTGTTGTCTCATTATCTTGAGTATCTTTCTCTTTATTCAAGTCTATTGGATCATTGGAGGGAACTTCATCTTGTTGTAAAGATATATCATTAGTGCACATCTCTTCAGTGCTTATAAATGATTTATCAAAATTTTCCATGTCATTGTCAGATGTTGTCATGGATAGCTTGATATCATCAACCACTATAGTATCTTCTGAGTCTTTTGCTGTATCACAAGTTATTGAAACTAAGGGAGCTAAAACCTGTGGACCTGTCATAGGTGCATTTTGAATCACTGGTTTTGTAACCTATTTGGGAGGAGCTAGAGTTACCTTTGTTGTAGGAGTTGTTGATGGATACACGTGTCTATCCGTAAACACTTGTGCAAAATCTTTTTCTGTCTCTTTCCCAACTAACTCATATTCCTTGTTCATAATATAAAGTGTTCTTGTCTTAGTTCTTAGATGAGGCTTCACTAGATCTAACAGAATTGCCTTCTCATCATGTGAGCATATAGGGAGAAAATTATCCAATGTTTCTTCTCTTATCCTCATATCTTCCTCAATTGCATGTCTCTTCATTATTTCCAGTATGTTCCATAACTTATCAGGTATCACTATTATGAGTTCTAGAACTGATTTCTTAAACTTAATCGTATGAGAGATGATCATAAAATGTATCTCAGATTTATCTACCTCTTGATACTTGTCATAAACCTTAGAAATTATGTCTAGTCTTCCTTCATTAACAATCTTTTTCTTTAGGACATTTATACTAGGTCTGAATCCTACTTTAGGAGGAGATTGATTATTTCTTATTGTGCTTCGTGTAGCTCTTGAGGATGGGTGACCTGTAGGCACTTGCTTCCTTCCTCTAGACTTCTTTCTTGGTATAGAAGGTGGAGATGAGTCTAGGTCAATGGTAGTAGAGGGTGTAGAGGTGCTCTCTACTTTCTTCTTCTTACGGATGTCATCAGTCTTCTCAAGTTATTTTGCAATCTTAGCTTCCTTGGCTTTATCTAAGTCTTCTTGAGTGATTCCATGAACTCTTAGGATGATAGATGTAATTTTGGATGCCTTCCTTTTGTTTTTAGCACTGTATAATATAGAATCAACTTCATTAGTCTTCTCTCTATAAGTGCCCCACCTGGGCTCACTAGGATCTTTGGGCATAGACAAGAGAACTTGTGCATATCCTTCTAACACATGTTCCTCAACTTCATAACCAAGTGGGTGAATCCATTTTCTTCTAGGCTCAAGTGCCTCCATACAAGTGAAGTCTATTTCTACCATGAAACATATGGTCTCCTTATATTTATCAACTATCTTCTCAGATAATCTGAACCTTTTCTGCATCTTGATCCTGAATGTTTTAATATCCATGTCCATGGCATCTTTCACACTACTCTCTGATGTGGCTTTAAGTGAAATCTGAGACATTGTAGGTTTGCTTCTATCTAGGTAAATATTTACAACCTTACCAACAATGTGGAAGTACAAGTAGATGATCAAAGACCCAAACCTGAATGTCTTGTTCTTGTCATGCTTGATAACTTGAATGTTGTCACTCAATTAAGCGTGCAATATCTCACATAGATTGTACTTAGTTTTATCCTTCACCATCCTTATGGCTGCTAAAACTGTGGCTGTTGACATACTATTTAGTCTACTTGCATGCTGGAACTTGTAACCAAGTATCATAGTTAGAAGTGTTATGTCATCTTCCTTGATAGGATTAATTGTCATACCGCGCTTATCATTTCTAGATAAACAAACTTGCTCAACTTGCTTCTTGACATCCTTACTCATAGAAATAATTGGTCCAGTATTAGGAAGTCTTGTTAATTCATGGATTAGGTTAGAAGTGATGTGGACATGAACCTCACCAATCTAGAAGAGGTCATCATGTATTATGCTCAGTAATATCTTCATCCATTCTGGCTCATAAAACTCGTGTGCATTAGAGTACTCAAATATAGGGTTATCAGTTAGATGCACAAATTTATCCTTGAATGAGTAGTTTTTTTTAATCATGGATCCCATAAGAGTAGCTATTCTATTGTCTCCTATTGTTTCCTTCTTGTAGTAGCTGTATGCACGGATATCTTCCATGTGCATGACTCCGAGTGGAGTTTTGGAGAATGCTCCTTCAACATCATCTAGAATAGACTTGAATGGATGCTTCTTAAAGACAAATATCTTCCTCTTAGCAGTGTCAAAAACAACTGGGGTTGCCATAATTACTTGGAACTTGATTAAGCAGGGTTTCACAATAATTCAAAATGGTGCGACTACTAGGGTTTTGTTCCAACTTCTTATCCATTTCCTTAACTACCAAATTTTTTGTGCTTCCATGCTTTGATGCTCAGTGCTCTTGTTCTCTCCAAATTCTATGATCTCAAATGAAAATGTGAAGAAGATCAAACATTTACATCTTTTTATAAAGGTTACTACATTTAATGTTTGCAACCATATGCAGTTTTCATAGAGAGTTTCAAACTTTGTTTTGAATGCATTATAGACAATGCGTGAATGAATAATACTATATCATGTAATCATAAGCATCAATCCATAGGAGCATACTCAGAGGTGAGTATACCACCCATGCAGGGGTTCTGAGCTAGAATAGCTCCCCCTAAGACCAAGAAGGTCTATTCAACCAGAAGTAGAGGATGCATCCACTGTGGATGCATCAACTACTTTGTTCTTTGTATTTTCCTTCTTCACTTCAACCCAAATTTTTCATGAATCTTCTTTTGCTTGAACAAAATTAACTTCTCCTTCTTCTTCAAATAGTGATTTCTTAGGATACTCTTATTTTTGAGTTCTGGATCTACAAAACCTTGAGATGTGTCCAGCCTTTCCACATGTGTGACAAATAATGGGAGGTCTAATGTTTTAGTTCATCATGTTGCACTGCTTTGCTATGTGTCCATTGTAATTACATATCTGACATGTAATGTTCTATACATTTCTTTGAAGCTAATTTCTCTAATTGTTGTGACTGATTTCTTTGATTTTTTCTGCAATCTATAGCCATGTGACCAAATTTATTACAAGAGTAAGAATAACCATTGAAAGGTCTTACCTCTTTAATATCTTGCCAAATGCCCATGTTTATTACATGCATAACAAGTTCTGTTAACTTGCTTGATTTCTCCTTTAGGTGGATCTATTTTAGTCTCTGCAACATTTTCAACTTTCTTTGCTTCTAAAGATGCTTCA
>MU224754.1:5489892-5564315 GCA_018584345.1 Thuja plicata
AAACTTACCCTAAAGTTAACCTACGAAATTCTAAGTCAAAGAAATTCTAGAAACTTCTAACCCTGGGGTAAGCTTGGGTACTACTCAAAGATGACCTTAGTTAACCCTTGACTTACCTTGGTTTCCCAATTACTAGCCATGTCCATAATTAAATTACAACACTTGCCAAATTTGGCACATTAAATTAAAACATTAGACATGACTTAATAACATGAACATAAACTAATTTAATAACATACATGCAAACCACGTTCACGAAATAAACACATGACAACAAGGTCCATGTCTCTTTATATAGACAGAACCTTGGAAAGCACAGGTATTTACATAGGTTCCAGTACTGAGTCCCTGATTTAGATCCATGGCCAACTCTTCCTACACACTCAATGCACACATCAGTAGATCCAACACAACATGATATGAAACATAACATAACATCAATAATATATGTGAGTGTATAAACCACATTGCATTTAGAACTGAAATATCCTAGCATCGGTTTCCTAAACCATTTGCATCATATTACATTTAGATCCATATAAGACATCAACATAAGTTGAAACTAAATCAGAACATAAACATCTCAAAAGTACCCTGATTACAAAATCAGGTGCTGAATATATAACACAGGATTTCACTGATCCTCAAAAGTATAAAAAGTCTCTCTGATAGTCAAATTATGTCAAAGCATAAACTACTGAAAGCATGAGAACAAATTAGTAAACTATAACAGTCTAGTGTATGTCTCACAAGTGGATGTAGAAGAGGAAGTTCCAACCCCTGACCCTATTAATGATCAAGAACCCTTCTTAAAGGCATTAAAGGCTTTAAGTGGAAAAGATTTGGAGGGTGTACCAAATTTTAGTGGAAAAATGGAACCATATTTAGTTGTGGATTGGATTGATAGTATAGAGAACCATTTTGAATGTGATGGTATCACAGAGGCCCAAAAAGTGAGTGTGGCCAAGTCAAGGCTGAGAGGATCAACTCTCACATGGTGGAAGCTTGTTCAAACTAAAAGGGAGAAAGAAGGAAAGAGTCCTATAGTCTCATGGAAGGGAATGGTGACTAAGTTCAAGTAGAATTACTTTCCTAATTATTATGAGGTTCAGCTGGATAGAAGAAGACATAACCTTAGATAGAAAGATTTGGATGTCGAAGCATACACTAAAGAGTTCCAAAAGTTGTGCTTAAGATCACAAGTGGTTGAAGATGAAAGCATCAAGTTAGCTAGACACTTGAATGGACTCAAATGGTCTATTCAAGAATATATGAGTCTTGTGAACTTCAAAACCATCCACCAATGTTATCAAATGGCCTTGAAGATAGAGGAGAAAGGCAAAAGAAAGCAAGAGCAAACCTCCAAAGGAAGAGGTAGAAGAAGGGGTAGTAGAGGTGTTAGAATTTAATCTTTACTTGGTTGAAACTATGTAATTAAAGGATAAACCAATGTATCCTTATTTGTATTTTTCCTCTAGTCCAAGTAGGAGGACATGTCACTATTTTGTAATTCATTTAATAAGGAAAATAGATATTCCTGTTTAAGAGGAATCTCACATTTGTCACACACAATATGAATGTGGCATTCATAGAAGATGGGAGTTACATGCAAACTCCTCCACTCATCTCTATTTAAGAGATACCTCTCACACACTTGTTAAAATAATCTTCTCTTCTTTCTCACTTCTCACATTCTCATCTTGCTTTCAAAATTGTATTGAGCTTATTGCTCTTATTATTTAGGCCTTGTGTCATATTCATATTCTTCACAAGGGGTTTTTCTTGTTTTTCCCCTTCCAAATCCTTGTGTTCTTGTCTTGGTTCTTGGATCATTTTGGTGAGCTTGTATTTGATCTCTTGAAGGGAAATCTCTCTCTTTCTCTTAGAGTTTGGTAAATCTCTTCCATTGCATACTCTCTTGGATTCTTTCCTTACCTTTTTCATTTTTTTACTTTATAATTCTAACAAGAGGATCAAGAGGTGGCTATGGTGGGAGAAGTTCATAATTAAGGACAAAAGGAGAAGTCATGTACACTGAGCAGCAAGAAGGAAGTTCTAATAGAGGTGGTAGAGAAAGGAACTCAAATTTAAGAGGTAGAAGTGGTGGACAAGGAAGAGGCAATTACTTTGCCAATATGAAATGTTATCATTGTAACCAAATGGGATACCTTGCTTATAGGTGTCCAGAGAAGGGTATTAATTCTCAGGGAGGTAACAAGAAAACTAATTTAGTTCATGAAGAGACAAATGTAGAAGAGACACACTGTGAGGTACCACTAAATTCTAAAGAAGGTGAGAACCTCATGATGAGGAGAACATTGATCAAGGAGCCAATTAAGGAGGATCAAAGCCAAAGAAGGTCCTTATTTAGGATCAAATGTAAGGTGATGGGAAAAGTATGTAGATTCATTATAGACTCGAGGTCTACTGACAACATTATGTTAGAGGAAGTAGTCAGCAAGTTAGGCATGGCATGGATACCTCATACCCATCCTTACAAGGTCACATGGATCAATAAGGGACAACATGTCTTAGTCAACAAGAAATCATGGGTAGAGTTCTCTATAGGGAGATATAAGGACAAGGTTCTATGTGATGTTCTACCCATGGATGCATGTCACGTGATCCTAGGAAGGCCATGGAAATTTTATCACCAAGCTATCCATGATGGAGTAAAGAACTCCTATATTTTCAAGAAGGACAACATGAATTTCAAAATTTAGTCATTATTAGAAGATGCAGAAGTGAAGACAGTAGGCCCTAATGTGCTAATAGTGAGTGAAAATGAATTCATAGAAGCCATGTAAGAAGGAGAAGGAGTTGGCTATGCATTGGTGATAACACCAAGACAAAAGAAAGAAGAAAAAGGAAACAAGAAATCAGAGATACCTAAGGAGATGCAAACTATGTTGCAGACTTATGAAGGCATAGTAAGTGATGGACAACCATCAACATTACCCCCTAAAAGAGCCATAAGTCATAAGATAGACTTTGTAACCAGAGATACCCTACCTAATAAGGAATCCTACAAGATGACACCTCAACAAAATGAGGAAATTGATAGGAAAATAGAAGAACTCCTTAACCAAGGCCTTATCAAGAAAAGCATTAGCCCTTATGTAGTACCTACTATCCTAGCACCAAAGAAAGGAGGAACATAGAGACTTTGTACTGATTCAAGTGCCATAAATAGGATAACCATTAGGTATAGGTTTCCCATACCTAGGATTGAGGACTTAATGGATTGTCTAGGTGAAGCTAAGTACTTTAGTAAGATAGACTTGAAGAGTGGCTATCACCAAATTAGGATACATGAGGGAGATGAATGGAAGACATCATTCAAAAGTAATGAAGGTTTGTATGAATGGCTTGTCATGCCATTTGGACTATCTAATGCCCCCTCCACATTCATGAGGCTCATGAATGAAGTCATCAAAGACTACATTGGAAAATTTGTAGTAGTATATCTTGATGATATACGGATTTATAGTAGGAAAAGAGAGGAGCATCTTCAACACCTTGAGACTATCTTCAAGAAGCTTCATGAAGAGAAGTTGATGATTAACTTGGAGAAATGTGATTTCATAAAAATAGAGCTAGTGTACCTTGGGTTTTTTCTCTCTCATGGAAATCTGAAAATGGACAAAAGTAAAGTGGAAGCCATCATGAATTGGCATATTCCAAGGATAGAAACAAAGGTAAGAGGTTTTCATGGCCTTGCTCAATATTATAAAAAGTTTATAAGGTAGTTTAGTTCTATTTGTGCTCCTATGTTGGACACAATCAAAGGAAGGAACAAGCCAACAAGAGCTTTGAGTTATTGAAGGAAAAGATTGCTACCCAGCCTTTGTTAGTCTTTCCAAGCTTTGAGAATCTTTTCACTATTGAGTGTGATGCAAGCAACATAGCTATTGGGGCTGTCCTTAGCCAAGAGGGTAGACCAGTAGCATTTCATTCAGAGAAGTTGAGTGAAGCAAAGAAGAAGTATTCTTCTTATGATATTGAGTTGTGTGCATTGGTTCAAGCTTTGAGAAAGTCGAGGCACTATTTGTTACCCAAGGAGTTCATTGTCTATTCAGACAATCAAGCTTTAAGTTTTTTGAATTCTCAAGAGAAGTTGAGCCATAAGCACATGAAATGGGTGGAATAACTACAAGCTTATACCTTTAATATCAAACACAAGAAAGGTGTCCTCTATAAAGGGGCAGATGCATTGTCTAGAAGAGCCCTTACCATTCAAGAGGTTCAATTGAAGAGCATGGGAATAGATCACTTCAAGGATTTATATGTTGAAGATGAGGACTTTGTAGACATTTATAAGGTATGTGCTGAATACAAGAACCATTTTCATAGTAAGTATGCTGAATACACTTTGCAAAGAAATATTTTGTTCAAGGGAAATCAGTTATGTTTCCCTAGAGGCTCTATTAGGGAGAACATGATTCAGGAAAAGCACAATGGTGCATTGAGTGGTCACTTTGGGATCACTAAGACCCAAGAACTTGTTCCAAGGTTCTACTATTGGCTGAGAATGAACCTTGATGTTAAGAGGTATGTGGAGAATTGCATTATATGTCAAAGAGCCAAGGGCACTTCTTCAATTGCTGGCCTTTACCAACCACTACCTATTCCCACTAGGCCTTGAGATTGCTTGAGCATGGATTTTGTAGCTAGGTTACCCAAGACAAGACAAGACATGGATAGTGTTTATGTAGTTATGGATAGATTCAATAAGATGGCTCACTTTGTGCCATGTAAGACAAATCATGATGCCATCCAAATAGACTCTCTCTTCTTAAAAGAGATAGTAAGAATCCATGGGTTACCTATGAGCATTGTGTCTAATAGAGACACCAAATTTATGAATCATTTTTGGAAGACTCTTTGGCAAAGATTAGGCACTAATTTATCCTTTGGTTCTGGCTACCATCCCCAAACTGATGGTTAGACTGAAGTGGTGACTAGAAGCCTTGGGAATCTACTCAGGTGCTTGACAAAGGAGTGTGGATAAAAATGGGATCAATTGATTAGATAGGTTGAGTATGCCTACAATGACACCATCAATAAATCAACAGGGAAGAGTCCTTTGAGATAGTATATGGATTACATCCTAGAGGAGTCTATGAGTTGAGAGACTTGAAGGATGGAGTGAAGGTAAGTGGATATGGTGATGATTTTTCTTGTGCAATGCATGAGATACATGAGACAGTGAGGAATAATTTGATTGAGAACACCTTGAAACACAAAACCAAGGTTGATGAGAGTAGAAGAAAATTTTAGTTCAATGTGGGTGATTTGGTCATTTTACATCTTAAAAAATCAAGACTTCAAAAGGGATTCCCTCACAAGTTGTAGATGAGGAGGATAGGTCCCTATCCTATCTTAGCTAAGTATGATGATAATGCATTCAGAGTTGAGCTCCCGGAAGATAGTGGACTAACACCTATTTTTAACATTATAGACTTAGTCCATTACAAAGGACCACAACAAGACATGGATTGGAATCTCAAGGAAGTGATCACAAATGTTGAAGATCTCCAATTACCCTCCGCTACAGTCATCGGAGTTGATAGTATACTGGATACTAGAGTATGCAAATAGACTTGAAGAAAAGAATACATAAAACACTTGATAAAGAAGCATGATCAAATGGATGCTAATGTAGTATGGGTCATAGAATCAAAGTTCAAGAAGATTGGGATTGATCCTAGCATCCTCAATCCAAGGGTGGATCGATCTTTTTGTTTTGGGGAGGATGGTGCATGAGAACACCTAGGCTAACCTCCATATTTTTATCATTTTTGGATTGTACTTGACATTGGCCAAGTCAAGATATTTAGGTTGTTTCTAGACCTTAGAAGGTCATTTCAATGTGGGCTAGGTGAGTTATTCATTAGGACTAAGGTCACAACAATAGCCATTGTTAGTAGTTTTGCAATTTCTTAGGCTTAGTTACTAAATGTTGGATTTGAGTCATGAATGTGTCCTAAACACATAAATGAGAACATAGAGATGCCTTGAGGACTTTAATTATCTTTGATCCTCAAAATGAAGAGGTTAGAGGTCCTAGAACTTAGGAAGAATGCATAATGGAAAATATGCTAGAAGTTGCTAAATTGTTGTCATGACAACAATTGCAATAATTGCAAATGTTACATGCAACACGGGTACCTTGGATCCCCCTACAAACTAGGAGTGGGGAATCGACCAGAAAGGCCTAGAATCATTGAGATGGCATCTAATGTTACCCAAGGACTTGAATCTATGGGAGAGTCACTCATTGTAACAAGTTTGGAGAGAGCAATACAGTCAACAATTCTGGTTTTTTGAGAATATCATGTTTTTCATTGTGACAGTGCCATCTTATGGATTGAAAGAATTGAATTAATGGTTTATTTGTGTTATTAAGATATTTAAAATAATTATTTATTGAGTAAGTTATTTATTTTGAGGTAGTATATGGTTTTAGTTAAATTGATTTCAGTTTAGTAGACTCACTAGTCCTATCCTGACCAATCAGTCAAGTTATGGCTTCCCCATGAAATCTATCCTTGGGAAACACGTAAGGATGGATGGAAATGTTAGGGGAGTCATTAGTGTACATATATTTAGGATTAGGAGTCTTAGAAAGATGGAGAGATATTTTTACTACTAAGCCCTAGGCGAGTTGATAGTGCATGGTTAGTGGTTTAGGATAGAAGAATTGGCATGTTTCATATAGGGGAAGAAAGTACTGTACAGACTAAGTATAGTTCCAGTTAGGGTTTATTCTTATCCTAACATACTATGTTGGTTGAGTTCATACCAATCACTGAGACCAATTTTTAAGCAATTTTTCAACTAAGTTCCTGACAGTCCTAGAAATTAGGCCTATTAGCCCTATTGGACCTAGATAGTAGGAACCCTATGTAAAAATGACTTAGGGAACTAAAAATTTAAAAATATCTTATAAAAGGATAAAAGGTTCTAGATATGGGCTTATATTTTCAAGTTCTTTGGAAATTTTTTGCAAGAAATAGGAAAAGGTCACTATGAAAGGCTACAAGGAAACAAGCCCAATTAGGCCTCTTGATGCTA
Source organism: Thuja plicata (assembly GCA_018584345.1). Taxonomy (NCBI): domain Eukaryota; kingdom Viridiplantae; phylum Streptophyta; class Pinopsida; order Cupressales; family Cupressaceae; genus Thuja; species Thuja plicata. The sequence goes on from MU224754.1 coordinate 5,496,970, forward strand.
AAGTTGGAACTTGGTTGCAAAGAGTTAAGAGATCCTCCAAAATGGAGTCAAATGGGATTAGATGGACTATCTAAATGATGATGGACACCCCTATAATGATTCATGGATGTTAGAGTGGAATTGACACTTAGATCTTTCTAAGTGTAGGAGAGGAAGTGAAGTAACTACTAGGGTGTTAGTCTTTCAAAGGTGAAGCACAAGTAAGAGACTCTTGGAGAAGAGTGGGATTAGGAATCAGTTAATCACCTAAGCCTAATAAGGACCTAGAGGAGATTAGGATCCTTGAAGAAGACAAAGAATATCTTCTTAGTTAATTGTGCAAGCAACCCATTGGAACACTTACACCAGTACATTATCCCTTGAAACTTTGTAAACTAAGGAGACATTCCAAATGTGGGGTATAGATTTCATTGGTGAGATTTTTTATGTCTCCATTGGAAAACACAAATGGATTCTAGTTGCAACATATTAATTTTCTAAATCGGTTGAGGCCATACCATCTAGACAATCTACAAGAAAGGTGGTGATAAAATTCTTAAGAGAAAACATACTAACAAGGTTTGGTGTTCCTTTCAAGATTGTTTGTGATAATGGCATGTGCTTTAGATCCAAGGAGTTCTCTAAATTTTGTAGTACTTATGGTATTAATTTTTCATACTCTTCCCCTTACCACCCCCAAGGAAATGGTAGACAGAGTCAAGTAACAAAAATATAATGAAGATCATAAAGAGAATGTTGAACAATAATAAAAGGGCATGGGACTCCAAATTACCTCTGGCACTTTGGGTAGATAGAATAATAGTAAAAAAGTCTACAGGTTTTTCCAAGTATGTTAGAAGACACTATCCATAGAACTAGATCATAGGAGGAAAAAAGGTTGGAATGAGAACAAGAAGTAAGTCACAAAACACTAGATGTTTAGTTTGTGATTTTGAGCCTAAATCTATCATGACTGCACTTGAGAATACAGAATGGGTTAGTGCAATGAATTATGAGATTGAAAAGTTTGAGAAGAATAATACATGGACATTATTACCTATACTGAATGACAAGAATGCCATTGGTACCAAATGGATATTCAGAAACAAGTTGAATGAGAATGGAGAAGTCACAAGACATGAAGAAAGATTAGTATGCAAGGGGTATGCATAAGAAGAAGGTATTGACTATGGAGAAACCTTTGCACCTGTTTCTAGACTAGAAGGGGTAAGAATTATACTTTCTTATGCTACATTTAAAGGATTCAAGGTATACCAAATGGATGTCAAATCTGCATTCCTAAATGGAATACAAGAAGAGGAGGTATACATTGAACAACTTGAAGGGTTTGTTGATCCTGACAAGAGGAACATTATATGTAGACTACAAAAATCCTTGTATGGATTGAAACAAGAACAAAGAGCATCATATTAAAGACTTCACTCCTATCTCATTAGTACTCAATTCATAAGAACAAGTGATAACAAAAATCTTTATTTAAAAGAAGATACTGATGATAACTGACGCAAGGAGGGAAGGGAAAATGGGGCCTAGGACACACCTAGTACCATCCCAATTGTAGATACAATGCAAAATTACACAACAACATAGTGAGAGAAGATAAATGTAGATATCTTTATCATTAATCAATCAAACTCAATACATGCCAGGTTGTAAGGCCTTCCTGGTTATGGCTATATACATCAGATTGTATTACAATTCAATCTTCTTACAACAAAGATCTTAGATCTTTAATATTCTAACATTTTCGTTACTGCTCTAAGACTTGATACCAAACTAAAAACATACAAAAGAATATATACAAGAGTCTAAAAAAATAGTCGGTGCTCAAATACAAAGGTGAGACCCAGATTTATGTCCACATGGATCCCCAAGATAGATCCCAGCTATGAAAATTAAATAAAGAAGTCATCCACCAAAACCAATTCCAATAAACCAACACAGTAAAGAAAAAGCCGGAAAACAGAGCACTCTGCAAAAGAAAATCCAAGCAACAACAACAAGCATGGCTGAGCGACTCAGCGAGGCTACCGAGTAATAGAAGAAAAACATGCCAAGCAACGGGAAACTAATTGAAAAGGAAAGTAACATATTTTTAGGTGAGAAGGATTACCAAGGACCCAAGATGCTCCTATATCAGACACCTACAGTTAAAAATAAATGATTCCCTGAATCATGTATCAGGTCCAACCTGAACTAAATCAACCTTAGATTGAGAAATCCATGATGAGTCCTTATTCAGTTTGTTTTGCACTTTACTAGATATTTCATGTATTCCTTTCCTCTTGTACTTCTGCCAACTCTCTATTTCAAGATATTCTCGACTTCCTCTATCTGCTTCCTAGGATGATCACTTGGTATTGTTATTTCTTCATTAGGTTCATGATATTCATACAACTCTAAAATATTGAATATAGGTGATATATCCATGACATTAGGTAATTCAACTTCATAGGCATTTCCACTATCAAATCTTCTCAGTATTTTGCAAGGACCAAATTTATTCATCTTTAGTTTCCCATATGTTCCAATAGGAAATCTTCCTTTCTTGAGATGAACCATCATAGCATCACCAACTTCAAATATCTTATGTCTTCTTGATCTTTCTGCATCATTTTTGTATTTATGATTACTTTTCTCCAGCTTCTTCCTTACATCCTCATGCAATGTCATCATAAATTCTGCAAATTCTTCTACTTCTGCACTTCTTTTCTCTTCACAAACAATGTCTCTCAAATCTGATATACCTCTAGGTTGTGTGCCATGAACAATATCAAAAGGTGTCTTTCTAGTACTTTTGCTTACTGAACTATTGTATGCAAATTCTTCTTGTGCCAACATCAAATCCCAATTCCTTGGTGTGTCTCCAACTAAACATCTCACCAGGTTACCCAAACTTCAGTTTACCACTTCTATTTGCCCATCAGTCTATGGATGAAATGTAGAACTAAATTTCAACTCAGTATTTAGCTTCTTCCAAAATGTTCTCCAAAAATAACTTACAAACTTACTGTCTCTGTCAGAGATGATACTCTTTGGTAATCCATGCAATCTGACAATCTCCTTAAAGAAAAGATCTGCTATATGAACTGCATCTGATGTTTTCTTACATGGTATAAAATGTGTCATCTTATAAAATCTATCCACAATAACAAATATAGAATCATTACCTCTTGCTATTCTCAGAAGTCTAAGAACAAAATCCATGCTGATATCACTCGAAGGTTTCTCAGGAATAGTAATAGTAGTATACAATCCAATATTCTGACTTACTCCTTTTACAACTTGACAAATTCCACAGCTTCTCACAAATTTATCAATATCCTTATACAACTAAGGCCAAAAATACCTCTCCTTCAACAAACTCAATGTTTTATCAATGCCAAAGTGTCCAGCCAATCCACTACTCTCATTCTCTTTTATCAAATTAGTTCTCATTGAACCTCTTGGTATGCACAACTAAATTCATTTGAACAACATATCTTCCTAAATGAAATATTCTTCATACTTACATGATTGATTTATATTAGGTTCTCTACACACTCTCCATTTCTCTGAAAAATCAGGATCATTTTCATACAATTTCTTCATGTCATCAAAGCCAAGAACTTCAATTCTCATTTCAGTCAACAAAGATATTCTTATACTTAATGCATCAACAACTCTATTAGGTACTCCACTCTTATGCTTAATCACAAATGTAAAGCTCTGCAAATACTCTACCCATTTCATATGTCTCTGATTCAACTTGTTTTGACTACCGAAATACTATAAAGCCTTATGATCAGTATACAAAACAAATTCATTTGGCATCAAGTAATGTCTCCATTTCTTCATAGCTTGCACAATAGCATAGAATTCTTGATCTTAGATAAAATATTTCCTATTTGCATCGTTCAAATTTTCACTAGAGAAAGCAACAGGCTTACCTTCTTGAGTCAACACAGCTCCAATTGCACTTCCACTTGCATCACATTCAACTTGGAATACCTTATTGAACGTAGGTAAATCTAGCATAGGTAATTCAGCAACCTTCAACATCAACCCTTCAAAACTCTTATTAGCTCCATGTGTCCATTTGAATTCTCTGTTGTCTCCTCTCATTGTCTCAGTCATAGCATTGCAAATAGAACTAAAATTTCTGATAAAATTCCTATAAAAACTTGCCAATCCATGAAATGATCTACCTCAGTAACATTCTCAGGTGTAGGCCAACTCCATATAGCTTCAACTTTCTCTGGATCCATCTTCAAACCATCAACTAAAATCAAAAAACCCAAATATACAAGTTCTTCTTTCATGAAGGAACATTTCTTCATATTTATCAACAACTTTTCCTCTTTCATCCTCTACAACACTTGTTTTGTATGCATCAAATGTTCTTCTCTGGTTTTACTAAATATTAGAATATCATCTAGGTATACAATCAGACATTTGTTCAAGAATTTCTTCAAAACTTCATTCATTAATCTGATAAATGTATTTGGTGCATTAGTTAAACCAAAAGGCATAACCAACCACTCATACAAACCTTCTTTTTTCTTAAAAGCAGTCTTCCATTCATCTCCTTCTCTGATTCTGATATGATGATACCCACTTTTCAAATCAATTTTGGTGAAATACTTTGCTCCACTCAAACAATCCATTATGTCATTCATTCTTGGTATAGGAAACCTATAATTGACTGTGCTCTTGTTTATTTCTCTATAATTAGTGCACATTCTCCATTCTCCATTCTTCTTAGGTGCCAGCATAATAGGTACTGCACATGGACTCAAACTTTCTCTTATTAAGCCTTTGTTCAATAATTCATGAACTTGTCGGTTAAGCTCTTCATTCTCGATAGGTGTTAGCCTATGTGGTGATTTATTTGGTAAACTAACTCTAGGAATTAGATCCATATAATGATTGATATCTCTGATTGGTGGCAAACCATCAAGTACATTATTTGAAATGATTTCTTTTTATTCAGTCAACAACTTCTCAACTTCTACAGGCATGTCATCTTCTACATTCTTACTTGGTTTGTTAGGAATCAAAGTATAACAAATATTATCTCTTTTTATATCTTTAACAAACTATCTACCATCCATCTGACAAACTTTCACAGATGTACATAACTCATCAATAGATTCTTCAATCAAAGGTAATAAAATTGCTTCTTCCCATCAACCCAAATAGAATATCTATTCAACCTTCCATCATGTATAGCATGTCTATCGTACTGCCAAGGTCTACCTAACAAAATATGACAATAATCCATTGGCATAATATCACATAACACCTTATCATAGTACTTTCCAATTTTAAGATTCACAAAACATTGTTCACTTACCATTAATGTGTGCTCATCCTTGATCCATGAGATCTGATAGGGTTTCAGATGCTTCATCCTCTCTAACTGCAACTCTGAGACCATTCCTTCTAATGCCAGATTCTCTAAACTTCCACTGTTGACAATGACTTTCCAAACCTTATCTGCAACCCTACATCTGGTTTTGAACAAACTCTTTCTAAAAGGATCTTTCTTATCTCTCTCATTCCATAGTATCCTTTGGATCATGAGATTCTTAGGTTCATTTGATGACTCTTCTTGCACTAATGGATTTCTTCTACTGCTACCACCTTTCTTTCTTACATGTGTACACTCAAAGGATTTGTATTCTTTTTCACCACAATTGTAACAAGTTACTTGGAACCCTCTTCTGTTATAACCACCTCTGGAGTAATTACCTCTTCCTAGGTATGAATTTCCACCTTTCCATTCAATCTTTCCTTTGTCTTGACTAGTGTCTATATTTGACTTGTCTGGTTCAGATCTAATTTTTTCACCATGAGATCTACCTCTTCCTCTAGGGAATCTACCACCTCTACCTCTTTGTCTTTGTTCATATCTTCTATTCAACTTTTCTTCATCTTTTAGGGAAAATTGGTATGCCTCTTCAATGCCTTCCATCTTGATCAAACTGATTTCATCTTTTATGGAACTTCTCAAGTCATTCAAATATCTTGCAACTCTTTCTTCTTCATCTTCAACATGTCCAGATCTGATGTCCAATCTGTAAAATTCTTTAGTGTAGTCTTTGACTGACTTGTCCTTTTGTTTCAAACTTTGCATTCTCCAAACTAGGTTAATCTGATAATCACAAGGTAGAAACTTGCCTTTCAATTTGTTCACCATCTTATCCCATGCCTTGATTTTTTCTTTACCTTTCTTCTTTCTATCTAATTGCAGATGTTCCCACCATAACAATGCACGACCTTTCAATTTTGTGCTTGCAATTTTGACCTTCTTGTCTTCTGCAACATTCTCATATTCAAAATATTTTTCTATCTTAGTGATCTAGTTAATCAATTCATTAGAATATAATCTTCCACTATACTTAGGGGGAATAAACTGAGGTGTGGAATTTAAGCTTGTCAAAGCTCTTAGGAATCTTTCCTCTTCTTGATCCATCACAGGTGTAGGTGCAGCTTCACCTTGAACCTCTTCAAACTCATCATCACTAACATCTTCAAGATGTCTTCCTCTATGCTGGCTGTCTCAACAGATTCCAATCTTCCAGCCATCTATCTAAGCATATCAGCCAGATCTTGATCAACATTTCCTCTCGCACGAACCATCTTGAAACTCTCTGCAATTGTAGGTAAGATCGCAACCTGCCACCCTACAACAAATATCTTTAGAGTTTACAAGGAGGCACAGATCTCAACTAGCTTTGATACCACCTAACGCAAGTAGTGAGGGGAAAATGGGGCCTAGGGCACACCCAGTACCATCCCACTTGTAGATACAATGAGGAATTGCACAAAAACATAGTGAGAGAAGAGAAATGCAGATATATTTATCATTAATCAATCAAACTCAATATATGCCAGGCTGTAAGGCCTTCCTAGTTATGGCCATATACATCAGAATGTATTACAATTTGATTTTCTTACAAAAGAGATCTCAGATCTTTAATATTTTAACATTTGCCTTGCTTGTCTAAGACTTGCTACCAAAATAAAAACATACAAAATAATATATACAAGAGGGTAAAAGCACAATAATCTGTCACCTTTTAGGCTAACTTATCAGCACAGCTAAATTTTAGTATTTTTAACTAAAAATTAATTTTGGTCAAACATATAGTCTAGCTAGATTCATTCTAGCTAAGTTAGATAAATTCTTTAACTTTTCCAATTGGAAATGTCTATTAAATGTATGTTTTATACCACTTTGAGTCCAATTACCATAGAAATAAAATTATTTCAGAAACTGTGACATTTCAATAATTCCTAGTTTTCTTAATGATATTTTTTAAAAAATACAAAAATACCCTCATGTAGAGATCAGAGTCAAGAATATCCTCATATAGATTTTATAGTATTTTAATTAGACATGGTCTATTTTAATTAAAAAATATTGAAAGTAGGTATTTTAACAGTCAAGTAGTCGTTGATTCAAAAAATATAAAAATATGATAAATCAGTTCAAAAAAAAATTAAAATCATAGAAAACACTAGACAAGAGAGTCCTCTTCAATAATATGTAATTTATTTGGTTTTTGGTATAGTTTTGATAGGGGAAAGTGGCGGGAGACAAAAACTATTGATTTAAGGTAAGTTCAACTTTGAAAACTTATAACATGAAAACCATAGATGGAAAACACTTCTTTCTTATTTTCTACACTAGCTATACATGTCATCTAAAACATATTCTGAAATTAGAGGAAAAAACAATGTTTTACTTATAATGATTTGGCGGGAAGTACACTCCTTGATTTACAATATTTTTTAGGAAATGAAAAATAGACATAAACAATTCAAAAAACATATTAATTTTGGTTGAAGATTTTTTTAAACAATTATAGGCATATAATTCATCCTATTTCAATAATTTTCTAAGTTTACATCATCTTCAAATTCTCAACAGAAATGTGACTTTTATTCCCTTGAAGTTTTATAGTTTTGGTGTTATTAACCTTTTCCTTTGTAAAAGGGTGAGAAATTATTGTGCTTTTACCCAAGAGTCCAACAAAGTAGTCAGCACTCAAATACAAAGGTGAGACCCAGATATAGGTCCACATGGATCCCCAAGATAGATCCCAGCTACAAAAATTAAATAAAGAAGTCGGCCACCAACACCAATTCCAAATAAACCAACTCGGCAAAGCAAAATTCGAGCAACATAGCACTCGGCAAAAGAAAAGCCAAGCAAAAACAACAAATGTGGCCGAGCAACTTGGCAAGGCTGCCAAGTAACAGAAGAACATCATGTTGAGCAATAGAAAACTAACTAAAAAGGAAAGTAACATATTTTTGGGTGAGCAGGATTGCCAATGACCCAAGATGCTCCTGCATCAGACACCTAGGGTTGAAAAGAAATGATTCCATGAATCATGTATCAGGTCCAACCTGAAATCAATCCAACTTAGATTGAGAAATTCAAGATGAGTCCTCAATCAGTCTATTTTTCCACTTTACTAGATATTCCAATCTTGTACTTCTTCCAACTCTTTGTTTCAAGATCTTCTCAACTTCCTATATCTGCTTCTTAGGATAATCACTTGGTACTACTATTTTTTCATAAGGTTATTGATATTCATACAAGTATAAAATATTGAATATAGGTGATATATCCATGACATCAGGTAATTCAACTTCACAGTCATTTCCACTATCAAATCTTCTCCTTATTTTGAAAGGACCAAATTTCTTCATCTTTAGTTTCCCATATGTTCCAATAGGAAATATTCCTTTCTTCAGATGAACCATCACAACACCACCAACTTCAAATGTCTTATGTCTTCTTGATCTGTCTGCATCATGTTTGTATTTCTGATTACTTTTCTCCAAATTTTTCTTTACATCCTCATGCAATGTCATCATAAATTCTACAAATTCTTCTACTTTAGCACTTTTTTTCTCTTCACCAACAATGTCTCTCAAATATGATATACCTCTAGGTTGAGTGCCATGAACAATATCAAAAGGTGTCTTTCAAGTACTTCTATTTACTGAACTGTTGTATGCAAATTCTACTTGTGCCAACATCAAATCCCAATTGCCTGGTGTGTCTCCAACTAAACATATCAACAAGTTACCCAAACTTCTGTTTACCACTTCTATTTGTCCATCAGTCTGTGGATGAAATGTAGAACTAAATTTCAACTTAGTATTCAACTTCTTCCAAAGTATTCTCCAAAAATATCTTACAAAATTACTATCTCTATTAGAGATGATACTCTTTGGTAATCCATGCAATCTGACAATCTCCTTAAAGAAAAGATCTTCTATATGAACTGCATTTGATGTTTTCTTACATGGTATAAAATGTGTCATCTTAGAAAATCTATCCACAACAACAAATATAGAATCATTGTGTCTTACTGTCCTCGGAAGTCCAAGAATAAAATCCATGCTGATATCACTAGAAGGTTTCTCAGGAACAGTAATAGGTGTATACAAGCTAGTATTTTGACTTACTCCTTTTGCAACTTGACAAACTCCACAACTTCTCAAAATTTTTTGAACATCCTTATACAACTGAGGCCAAAAATACCTCTCCTTTAGCAAACTCAATATTTTATCAATGCCAAAGTGTCCAGCCAATCCACTACTATGTTTCTCTTTTATCAAATTAGTTCTCATTGAACCTCTTGGTATGCACAACTAAACTCCTTTGAGAAACATATCTTCCTAAATGAAATAGTCTTCATACTTGCATGATTTATTTTTATTAGGTGCTCTGCACACTCTCCACTGCTCTGAAAAATCAGGATCATTTTCATACAAATTCTTCATGTCATCAAATCCAAGAACTTCAATTCTCATTTCAGACAACAAAGATCTTCTTCTTCTCAATGCATCAACAAATATATTAGATACTCCACTCTTATGCTTAATAAAAAATATAAAGATATGCAAATACTCTACCCATTTCATATGTCTCTAATTCAACTTGTTTTGACTACCCAAATACTGTAAAGCCTTATGATCAATATACAACACAAATTCATTTGGGATAAAGTAATGCCTCCATTTCTTCATAGCTTTCACAATAGCATAGAATTCTTGAGCATAGACAAAATATTTCCTATTTTCATCGTTCAACTTTTCACTAAAGAAAGCAACAATTTTACCTTCTTGAGTCAACACAGCTCCGATTGCACTTCCACTTGCATCACATTCAACTTGGAATACCTTATTGAAATTAGGTAAGGCTAGCATAGGTAATTCAACAACCTTCAACTTCAAAACTTCAAAAATCATATCAGCTCCAAGTGTCCATTTGAATTCTCTTTTGTCTCCTCTCATTGTCTTAGTCATAGCATTGCAAATAGAACTAAAATTTCTGATAAACTTCCAGTAAAAACTTGCCAATCCGTGAAATGATATTACCTCAGTAACATTCTCAGGTGTAGGCCAACTTAATATAGCTTCAAATTTCTCTGGATCCATCTTCAAATCATCACCTAAAATCAGAAAACCCAAATATACAAATTCTTCTTTCATGAAGGAATATTTTTTCAGATTTTTCAGCAACTTCTCCTCTGTCAACCTCGCCAAAACTTGTTTTATATGCATCAAATTTTCTTCTCTAGTCTTACTAAATGTCAGAATGTCATCTAGGTATACAATCACACATTTGTTCAAGAATTTCTTCAAAACTTCATTCATTAATCTCATAAATGTACTTGGTGCATTAGTTAAACCAAAAGGCATAACCAACAACTCATACAAACCTTCTTCTGTCTTCAAATCAATCTTCCATTCATCTCCTTCTCTGATTCTAATCTGATGATACCCACTTTTCAAATCAATATTGGTGAAATAATTTGCTCCACTCAAACAATCCATTATGTCATCCAGTCTTGGTATAGGAAACCTATACTTGACTGTGATCTTGTTTATTTCTCTAGAAACAGTGCACATTCTCCATTCTCCATTCTTCTTAGGTGCCAACACAGCAGGTACCGTACATGGACTCAAAATTTCTCTTATTAAACCTTTGTTCAATAATTGATGAAATTTTCGGTTAAGCTCTTCATTCTTGGTAGGTGTTAACCTATGTGGTGCTTTATTTGGTAAACTATCTCCAGGAATTAGATCCATATAGTGATCAATATCTCTGATTGGTGGCAAACCATCACGTACATTATCTGAAATGATTTCTTTGAATTCAGTCATCAACTTCTCAACTTCTGCAGGCATGTCATCTTCTGCATTCTTACTTGGTTTTTTAGGAGTCAAAGCATAACAAATATCATCTCTTTTCAGATCTTTAACAAATTGTCTACCCTCCATCAGGCAAACTTTCACAGATGTAGATAACTCATCAACAGATTCTTCAATCAAAGGTAAAAAAAATTGCTTCTTCCCATCAACCCAAATAGAATATCTATTCAACCTTCCATCATGGATAGCATTTCTATCATACTACCAAGGTCTACCCAAAAAAATACGACAACAATCCATTGGCAAGATATCACATAACACCTTGTCATAGTGCTTTCCAATTTTCAGATTCACAAAACATTGTTTACTTACCATTAATGTGTGCTCATCCTTGATCCATGAGATCTAATAGGGTTACAGATGCTTCCTTGATGCAATAAGGGAAGAGAAATTGGGGCCTAGGGCACACCCAGTACCATCCCACTTGCAGATACAATGGGGAATTACACAACAACACAGTGAGAGAAGAGAAATGTAGATATCTTTATCATTAACCAATAAAACTCAATACATGCTAGGCTATAAGGCCTTCCTAGTTATGGCCATATACATCAAAATGTATAATAGTTTTATATTATTACAATAGAGATCTCAGATCTATAATTTTCTAGCATTTGCCTTGTTACTCTAAGACTTGCTACCAAACTAAAACATACAAAAGAATATATAAAAGAGTCCAACAAAGTAGTTGGTGCTCAAATACAAAGGTGAGACCCAGATTTAGGTCCACATGGATCCCCAAGATAGATCCTAGCTACAAAAATTAAATAAAGAAGTTGGCCACCAACACCAATTCCAAATAAACCAACTCGACAAAGAAAAATTTGAGCAACAAAGCACTCAGAAAAATAAAAGCCGAGAATCAACAACAAGCATGACCAAGCAACTTGACAAGGCTACCGAGTAACAAAAGAACAACATGCCGAGCAATAGGAAACTAACTAAAAAGGAAAGTAACATATTTTTGGGTGAGCAGGATTGCCAAGGACCCAAGATGCTCATGCATCAATAACATTCTAATTGCTAAAACATTTGTTGATGATATCATATTTGGAGGTAATGATATGTTATGCAAATCATTTGCTGATGAAATGAGAAAAGAGTTTGAGATGTAAATGTTTGGAGAGATTAAATTTTTTCTTGGTCTACAGATTCTTCTATAGGATGAAGGCATATACATCACACAATCCAATTACATCAAAGAAGTTTTGAAGATATTCAAGGTGGAGGACTCCAAACCAATTGGAACACCGATGGCAATTGGATGCAAATTGACAAAGGAAGACAAGTCATCTAAGGTAAATCAAACCTTATATAGATCTATGATTGGAAAACTAATGTATGTTGTACATACTAGACCAGATATAGCACATGCAGTTGGTATAGTTGGAAGATTCTCTATTAATCCCAAAGAATCACACATGACTGTTGTCAAAAGAACTCTAAGATATCTGAACAATACAGAAGACTATGACTTATGGTATAATAAAGAAGGAAACTTTGAGTTACAAGTTTATATAGATGCTAAATAGGTTGGAAACATAGATGAAAGAAAGAGCACAACATGAGGAGAATTATTCATGGGTGACAACCTTGTTACATGAATAATTAAGAAGAAAGGATGCATCTCACAATCAACTACAGAAGCAAAATATTTGGCTGCTGCAGCAAATTTCTCTAACATTGCATGGATCAAAAGATTGTTGAAAGGTATGAATATGGAAATACTTGATCTAGTGATTATCTATTGTGATAATACTAGTGCTATAAAAATTTCAAAGAATCTTGTTATGCATGCTAACACAAAATCACATTGCTATAAGTATCATTACTTAAGGGAACAAGTAGAAGAGGAAGAGGTGATACTAGAATATGTGCAATCTAAAGAATAGTTAGAAAAAATATTCACAAAGCCATTGCCTAAAGATACATTTGAGTACCTAAGGAAGAGACTAGGGGTCAAACCCTTGTCTACTGGTCACTAAGATTACTAGGAGGCTGCATCAGCCTACACATTATCAGAAGATCAATCATGTTGATGCAAGCTAGAAATGGACTGCAATGATACATCAGTACACGAAGGTACTTATCTGCACCAAAAACTAGAGTTATTATATTGATGATGGATAGGATATTCAGGGAATATATTATTAAACAAATATATATATAGTTTGGAATTGATGTCAAAGGGAGAGAAGATATCCAATATGAAATATATATCCATGATTAGACAAAGGGATAGAATATCCATCAGGGATACAAAATCAAAGAGAAGAAATATCCAAAGGGAGAGAAAGCTTCAAATGATAGAAATATACAAAGACACAACCATCCATCTAAGGGAGAGTATTGAAAAAAAGATTCTACATCAAAGGGAGAGATAGAAGTAGAAGATAGAATTGCTACATCCATCTAGTAAAGGGAATGAAGAAAGAAAGTACTCTGTAAGAATCAAATCTAAGTTATAATACCTTACCAAATTTTATATATTTGAATTGGTTATAGAACAAAAGTTTTGGTAGAAATTGTGGAACAACAACTGATATATTTCATATTGTATTAGTAATATGTTTCCATTAATGACAAAGGGAGAGATTGATGAACTATAACTGATTAAATGTTTGAAGATGTTAAGTTGATGATCACTGAGATATAGAAAGTTAATGCAAGACATTAAATTAGTTAATGTATTGTATTGTTACTGATACCAACTTGATATAATCTTATTGGTCATATAAATATTGTCAAAAGACTTCAAAGAACCAAAGATATAAATTTTATGTTATCAGTAATGCATAAATGTTTAGTATACCCCAAGTGACAACAAACACCGATGAACAGTGCACCCTGACAGATAGACAATCCTGAGAAGATTCACAGTGATACCCAACAAAGATACCCAAGAAAGCATTACTGAGCAGAACTAAAGTGTTACCCAAGAAGAACTAAAAGTCACAGTGTTGCCTGACAGACAGACAACCCTGACAGACAAAGATGCCTGAGGAAAATTGAATTCAAGACCAACCCCAACTAAAGTGTTGACGAATGAGAACTGAAGTTAAGAAATGACAAAAAGACATAGCTAGAAGAAGCTAAATATAGATTTAACTAATTGATTACTTTGTTTTCATCGACTAGTTAAAAGCTAAAGATAAGAAGGAGATTTAAAGGATGTTTTATTCTAGAAAAAAGTAGAGATTTGTAGAATAAAACTAAAGAAAGCATGGCGAGCTTTACAAATCAAGAAGTGATCAATGAAGAAAACAAGTAGGACAAGTAGTTTAACCTTTGATTCAGAAAATCTCTTAACAGAGTGGGATTTAACCATCCTTTATATATTGAGATACATCCCAAGGAGTATCAAAAATTTTCTCATGGAGACAACATAGTGAATGCCAGATGTCAAGTGAAAAACTATTATTTTAAATCCTCTAACAAGGTCACACTTAACAGTGTGTTTGTAACCTTTAGCAGGGTTGGCTCTTCACCGATCTCACTTCAGAAGAGTGAAAATTTTGTGTTACCGATCCCAAGCAGTTTTTCCCCTAACAAGGTTTCTACATTAAAAATACATGTGTCAAATGTGTATATGGCTCATTGCTTTGATGTTTTTCTTTACACATTACTAATACAGGATTGATCAATAAACACTAAGTTATTTACTATATTTTGGTAAAGGTTAAGAAAAGATACAATGCTATTTGGTAAAGCTTAAGGAAAGGATAAATAATATAAACACCAAATAGTATATACATGTTAGAGTCACACAAGGCATACATCTTGTAGGATTGAAGGTAACTAGAGCAATTATATTTGTGGTATAAAGTTTTGGGTTGATTTATTGGATTAATGTTTGAGGCCACTGATTCAACCCCACCCTCTCAGTTATTCTAACATGTGTAAGGAAATAATTGTTAAAGGAAATACCTAAACTAGTTAAGCATTCAAACAACTAAATCACTACAACATCTATGATAAGACAAAAGAAGAACTAAAATAAGAAAAAAGATTGTATCATCTTAAAATGGAAACACTTCTATGTTAAGAATATTTAGCCCTCCTTAGGGGGTGTTTTAGGCCATTATCATGTTTTCCTCTCATTTTTTCCCCTTTTCCATCTTCTGTGCCTATTTAGGACCCTGATTAGGCTTCTTCGGGCACTATTTTTCCCCCCTGTCATATTTTCCAGGGGTCCTAACCACCTGGGTCAAGGTCAAACTCAACCTTGACCTAGGTCAAGGTCAACCTCAACCCTAAACTAGGTTAGGGTTAACCTCAACCTTGACCCAGGTGCCAATTTTCCATTAGAAAGTTTTTTGGATGTGGGGGGGAAACTCAAAATTTTATTTTCCCACTTCTGGGTCGACTATTTTGGGTTTCAAAGTGGTGAATCTTAAAAGATATTTAATATAGGTTGAATTCTAGGGGTATAGGCCTAATTGGAATTTAATTCTCCCATGTTGGAATCTCTAGAAGTTTGTGCCCTAGACTTGTATATAAGGAAGCCTTTCTCCTCTCATTTTCTAGGGACTAAGACACACAATAATATCAAGAAACTTATCAAAGCAATCATCTACTTTCAAGCATCCATTGTTCTACATGATTTCAAGTTTCCAAGTGTTCAATCAAGAGTTTTCAATTCTTCTTCTCAAGAATTCAAGTTCTCCATTGAAGATCAAGGATTCAAGCATTAAAGCCTTTGAAGGGATTTGGTTCAAACATTCAAGGTTCATGATTCAAACCCTAGATCGATCCATCATGGTGGGGTGATCTTCCTTCAAGATCCTTTGTGCATCCTCAAGATTCATTCATTCTTCCTTCAAGGTGGATTCCAAGCATATAATAATGGAGGTTTTTATTTACATTTATGATTTTTAATGTTGATTCTAAGCTTTCATATTAACATACTTGTTTACATTTGAAATACAATTGCATATCTATTGAATATCATAGCTTCATTGTTAGATATACTTCTACTACTTGCTAGAATTCTCCATTTCAATTTTTATTTCAAGTTTAATTCCTAAATCAGGGTTTGACTAAGGTAGCCCCCCCCCCAACAAACACAACTATTTTCTTCTAGGTACTGGTACGAAACAACAAACTATAGAGTAGATTCAAATACCCTTTTCGACAAACTTTCAAGATCCACAAATAGAATTTCTGTCAGAGTAGTGCAGGTCAAGGTTGACCTGTATTTGGGTCAAGGTCAACCTTTCTTAGAAAAGAAAAATATTTCTGTGTTTTCTCCATCCCTATGTTTTTGTTCCAGATCCGGTTGCAGAATTTCTTGAAACTTGATACAGGCACCAGAAAATAGCAATTTCCCAATATGCTATGTTATGAGGTATGTATGTCAATTCATTATTCTTTGCAAACATTTCCAAATCTATATTCATTATCATTACAATTAAATGTATGTGGTTAATAGAGGCATAGGGTCTCATTTATGTGCAAATCCCCCATTGTTCTAAACCCTATCCATATTTTTCACTATACATTTTGGTGAACCTATTTATGGCAACTGTTTCTTTTTGGTGTTAGATGCTTTGCCTCTTTTCCTTAAGAATGGATTTAGAATACATATTATATTAGTTTTATTTTATGCTCTTGCCTTTTAAAATACAAATAAATCTACATACTCATAAAAATACAAAAAACTTTTACATTTTCCATGCTTGTAGTGCTACTTTGTATTCAACATGTATGATTTTTGTTTTGAATACTTTGCTAAGGATTTTATTGCAAAAGAGGATAGATCCCCTAATGAGGTACATGGAAAAGAAGATGAAAATTGTTTGAATAAGATTTCCATTGATCCTATTCCTATTTCATCCTCCTCTATAACATCTTCAATTGACCTTTACCATAGTGTGCATGCATGGTTACCTTCATGTTTCACTATTTACAACATTGATGGACCTAGATTGGTATATCCTAAACCTTTGTTGACGGTAAAAGGATTTTCTTGAATAAAAATTAAGAGTAAACCTAGAGATCCTTTGGATTTCTTTGATAACACGCATTCCATTTCACATTCTTATTACACATGGAATAATCCTTAGCCTATTGTTCTGGTTTCTTTATCTCCTTCCCAACCTATGATTCATTAGCTACCTAGGTTTCCATCTTCCTTTAAGGAGTATGACTTAGTTGAACAATTACGTGCTACTCCCGCTAAGATATCTTAATGGGAATTGCTTCAAACTTTTCTAACATATCATGAGGCATTGCAAAAGGCTTTATCTACCCTTCATGCTTTTCCTGCTAACCAAGATAATATTAATTCCTTTTTGGAGTGCATACCTACTATGCATTTTGTACCTCCTATTTTGTTTACTAATGACAATTTACCTTCTATTGAAGTGCAGACTCAATATGATGCTCTTATGGTTGCTATTTCTATTAATTAGAGTATCATTCACAGAACATTAATTGATAATGGATTTGGGCTTAATGTTTGTAGCATGGATATGCTTAAGGAAATTAAGGTTGATCTTATGACTATTCTTATGACATGTAACTGATTGAATGTTTGAAGATATTAAGTTGATCACCAAAATGAAGAAAGATAATGCAAGAAATTAAATTAGTTAATGGATTGTATTATTGTTAATGTCAACTTGATATAATCTGATTGGTTATATTCAAAGTGTGAAAGACTTCAGAGAATCAGAGAGAGAAATATTATGCCTTCAATAATGCATAATAGACAAGCATTCAGTAAAGTGACTACAAACACCGATGGTTAGTGGAACTTGAATGATAGAGAAGACTGAGAGAAAGTCACAGTGTTTCCCGAGAAATAAAACCAATAAGAATTACCATCAAGAAGAATCAAAAGCAATACTGATAGTTAGAATTATAGTGTTAACCAACAAGAAGAACTTCACACTGATGCCCGAAGGACAGGCAACCCTGATGGATAGGGAACACTGATGGAGAAGCTCAAGAAGAACTGAAGTGTTGACTAAAGCTATCAAAGAGTCAAAACACCAAAAATAATTGAAGTTTAGAAATGACAAAATACTTAGTTGACAGAGCTAAAGATAGACCTAACTGATTGTTATCATTGTTTTCATTGACAAGATAAAGCCAGAGATAAGTAAAAGATTTAAAGTTGTTTTATCTAGTTGTCAAGGAGAAATCTAAGGGATAAAAATAAAGTAAATCTTTAAAACAAGGTTTGCTACTATTGCAGATCACACCAAGAACCAGAAATTCAAGAAGTGAGAAATAGAAATATCATGTCTATAAAGAGATAAATTAACTCATTATGAATTAAGGGGAGTGAATGAGAAAGAGGATGCTAGAGAGAAACTATTGAAGAACAACTTCATACAGTCCTAATTAATCAAGCTGAGGAAAGAGCTAAAGATTTTTGTAGACACTAAGCAAGAGAGAAGTACAACATCACTAAGAAAAAATAAGTGGAGCAAAGGTATTGAAAAGATACATTGATAAGAAAGGTATTATGAGCTCATAATAGATCTAAAAATATGCAAGTCTAAGTTGTATATGTGAACATATCATTTACTATTTTAGTTTAACCATTGATTCAGAAAGTGTCTTAATCGATGAGGATTTAAAGATCCTTTCTATATTGAGATACATCCCAAGGAGTATCAAAAAGTTTGATCATGAAGATAGCATGAGATGCTAGATACCATTTGACAAACTACACTAGGTTTGGTCATAAAAGGTAGCATAGAGATGCCTGATATCAAGTGAAAAACTAATGTATCATATCTTGTAACAAGGTCACACCTAATAGTGTGTTTGTAACCTTTAATAGGGTTGAATCTTCAGTAAGCTTACTTCAGAAGAGTTAAAATTTTGGGTTACCAGTCCCAAGTGGTTTTTCTCTTAACAGGGTTTCCACGTTAAAATCCATGTGTCAATGTGTTTATGAGTCATTACTTTAGTGTTTTTTATTACACATAGCTATATCTGGATTGTTTGGTATAAACTAAGAAATTTACTATTTTTTGGTAAATGAAAGACTTCTATTTAGTAAAAATTAAGAATAAGGTTTAAACAATGAACTCCGAGCAGTAGTTATTTGATAAGTTTATTTGAAGGCGTACATCTTGTAGGACTGAAGATAACTAGAGGATTAATATTGTGGTACTAAGTTTTTGGGTTGATTTATTCAAATATTTTTGAGGCCATTGATTCATCCCCCCTATAAGTTATTTCTAACAATTGGTATCAGAGCTTGTGTGCTTAGAAAGGGTGTTTAACAACTCAAGCAAAAGATCACAAGATGAATAAGTGAGATTTGCCCAAGTTGAATAAAGACAAATTTGCATCATGGAAAAATAGAATAAGACTCCACCTATTAGGTATTGGAAATGATGTTGTTCAATACTTAGATACTGAATCTGTGTTTCCTACAAGACCTCACACTCTTGAGAAATTAAGAGAAAAGTGTGACCATAATTGCATGATGATAAAAATTGCTTCCTCACTCTCCGATGCTGTGTTTGAAGATGTCAAAACCTACACCTCTGCTAAGAAAATGTGGGATAAATTAAAGCTGGTACATGGAGGAGATGATAATGTACTAAGAGCTAAGGTAGAAAGCCTAAGAGGGAGGTTTCATGACCTAAGGATGAAAGAAGGAGAAAATATCACTTAGTATAGCTACAGAATCAAAGAGGTAGTCAATGTTATCCGAGGAGTTGAAGGTGTACTTGAAGAAGAGATAGTGGTAAGAAAAATCCTAAGAACCTTACTGCATGTATATGCTATTAGAGTATCTGCTATTCAAGAAATGAGAGTAGTTGCAATCAGTACTGTTACTCTAGATAGTCTGATTGGTAGATTGATTTCATTTGAGATGAAAAACTTTGATAATAGTGTCTTACCATCTATAGAATCTACATTCAAATCTTCTTTGAAAATAGGTAAGTCAAGTTAGACACACTATGATAAATGATAGTGAAATTTATAATGAGGATCAAGGACTTGATGAGATTGAAGCACTAATGGCAAGAAGATTGTAGAGAGGCAAAGGGAGATACAGAGGTAAACTACCACTTGTATGTTTTAATTGTAAATAGGTTGGACACTTTGCTGCAAGATGTTCAAACCAAATAAAAGATCACAGAACATATGAAAAGAATTTTGACCAAGGTGATAACAAAGATTCCTGAAGAAATTGACAACCTACCATAAGAGATACCCAAGATTATAAGAACAAAGGGAAGAAAGCTTGTTACTTAACTGAGAACTGAGCTGATGATACTGAAATTGAATTTGAAGAAGACATTGAGATGTTATTTTTAGCCATGAAGGATGATTTAGACGAAGAAGAAGAAAGGTATGTAGAAACTACACTCATATCTAAATTTAGTAAGAATGATGTCTAGATTATAGATAGTGGCTGCACTCACCACATGATTGGTGATAAAAAAAAGTTTGAAACTTTTGAATACTATAATGGTGGATCAGTAAGAATGGGTAGTGACACACCTTGTCCAATTGAAGGTAAAGGAACTATATTGCTGAATAACCTGATCAAATGTGAAAATGCTTACTGGGTAAAAGGACTAGATTTTGAAACTTTTGAATACTATAATGGTGGATCAGTAAGAATGGGTAGTGACACACCTTGTCCAATTGAAGGTAAAGGAACTATAATGATGAATAACCTGATCAAATGTGAAAATGCTTACTGGGTAAAAGGACTAGATTATAATATTTTAAGTATTTCACAATTGAACAATACAGGTCACCGAGTAGCATTTGACAATACGAATGAAAATATCTTCAATGAATCAGGAAGGTTGATCGGAACTGGTGAACAGACCAAAGGTAAACTATTCTATCTTGATGATGTAAACACTACTTGTTTAATTAATAGAAATGAAGACATATGGTTGTGGTATAAGAGATTGTGTCATACAAATTTTGACAACATGATAAAGATAAGAGATAAGAGAAGAGTCGGAGGCTTATCGAGCATGACAAATACTGAGCATATCATGTGGAAGAATTGTCAAAAAGGTAAGATGAAAAGGCCTAGTTTCAAGAGTAAAGCCCATATATCTAATGCAATTCTAGAATTATTACATACTGATCTATGTGGACCCATGCAGACAAAGATTTGCTATGGAGATAGGTATTTCATTCTCTTTGTAGATGATTATTCTGGAATGATGATAGTTATGTTCTTAAAAGATAAATCAGAAGCATTCAAGATGTTTAAATGGTATAAGGCTATGGTAGAAAAATAAAGTGGTAAGGAATTGAAATGCCTAAGATCATATAGAGGAGGGGAATTTATTTCAGATGAATTCACTAACTATTGCAATGAGCATGAAATTAAAAGATAGGTTTCTATACTGAGAATAACATAGAAAAATGGAATTGCTGAAAGGAGAAATAGATCAATTGTTGATTGTGCAAGAACTTTGATGATTGAGAAAAGAATCACTCAAAATTTCTGGAGGGAAGCTGTTAGTACTACTGTCTACACATTGAACAGAGTACAATTGAAGAAGGACACAAAGAAGATACCCTATGAGGTTTGGTATGGTTACACACCCAATGTAAGTTACTTCAGAATCTTTGGTAGTCAATGTTATATTTTGAAAGATGATAGAAATGGAAAGATTGAGTCCAAATGTGATGAAGGTATCTTTCTAGGGTATTTCACCAAAAGCAATGCTTATAAATGTCTTAATAAGTCCTCTAAAAAAATCATTGAAAGTGCAAATGTGAAAATAAATGAATATGTAGAAAATAATGATAAGGAAAGAAGAAAAAACCAAGAGGACTACAATAGGTTTGTTTATACTGAAGAAGCTGACACTCTACCCAAGCAACAATGTATCAGTCCTGAGAAATAGAACATTGCAACCAAGCATCAGGCTATAATTATCAAAAATTAGGAAAATTCTCAAGGTGATGTGTTGGAACTAATGGGAAGTGTGTAATGAGAGTGGAGGGGTGAATCAGTACCTCTAAAACTTTTGTATCCTTTAATCAATTAACCTTTGTGTAATCAATTGTATATCCAACCATTTGATCTATATTATCCTGATGTGAGTTATATCAATTCATAAACTTAACATACATGTGAACATTCATAGAAACATTCATGAATGTAATTGACACATAACACAATATATGATATTGTAGAAAACTCTTGTGAGCAAGTAAAAACTACTGTGGGGATGGCACCCACAAAATATTCACTATTTGCGGATTGGAAGGGGCCAGCTAAGGCTTACACTTTGACCACTTCTGATGATCTACCCAATTAAGAGTATATGTGGAGACCTGTTAAAGTCTATTTGGTTAAGAGATTTAGAAAAATTTTTGAGTGTGCACTTGGTTAAGAGATTTATAGTTGGACTGTTAAATCCACCTTCCTTGAAAGGATTTTTACACTTTGCTTCACTTGTTAGAATGATAGAAAATTAAAATTTTACCTGGTGTATGCAATCTCCCATTGCTGATACAGATCCATTTAAGATTACATGAATAATATTATCACCTAATATGATTGAATAATACCTCTGATTCTCGACAGCCTATGTTCTTGGTTCTTGCTAACCAAATTCACCTTTTGTTGTTCTGGTTCTTGAAATTTTCAATCTAATCCATATATGTGCTCGTAGACTTCATTCATCCTCTTTTCTATATTCACACATGTATAATGAATGATTGCATCATATGTTTATAAGATGGATTGACATCATCAAGTTTCACAAAAAACAATGTTAACTCTAAGATTAGGTTTACAACTTTTTAACTTGATCTCCTAGTCTATGTGTTTTAAATCAGTTAGATTAATTAAAGCACTTACATTAACATTTCTTGTCCCTAAAGATATGGTTTTAAAAACAAATCAAGATTCTATAAATAGAATACAACTATTTTATCTAATGTGGAGGTTAGATCCACTTTTGGCGGGTTGCAACTCACTTTCGGTTGATTATGCTCATAAATCAGTTGATTGTCTTTCAGTTTGAACTTTATCCTACATGTTGGGTTCCTCTTTATCCTTTTGACTTTGTAGTTTTGGTTTACACACAAATTTGTGTCGTTGGTTTTCTTTGTACTTAATCATTTTCATGTTTCTCTTTGTCCTGTCTTTCGATGTATCCTCATTGAAAGTGTTGTTTGCATACTAATGGAAAATTAATGTCATCAATCTCCCCCTTTGACATTAGTATCAAAAAATGATATGTGAAAAATACTAACAAAATGTTAAGTATGTACAACATATATAATCCTTAGTCATTTCATGACTCCCCCTATGTATATGTCAGTACATCATGATTTTCCCTTTTTTGATAGTACTGTATAGTTGCCTACCTATATGTACATATCATATCTTTCCCTCTGTAAAATACATACACATATCATTTTCCCCCTTTTTAGATATTAAGGGAAAAGATCTATACCTTATAGCTTATAAAATATGTGAGAGTGTGAAGACATTAAGTCTTCCATCATTTTCTCCCATTGTTCCTTCAAGTTCTCTAGAGCCATGTGCTCGAGTGTGATCTTGGAATATATTTCATAGACGTTGTCTGGTGCTATAGACAGATCAGGGGTTTCTATCAGTTGCCTTGCTAAACTAATGTGTTGTTGAAGTAGTTTCAGATTTGGTAGAAGTTGAGCTTGGATCTCGGTGACTTCTTCCCTGAAGTGTGTCTCTGCTTCCCACAAATCCTACCTTAACCTTTTTATTTTAATGATTTTCTCATAATGCATGTTTAGTGCATTGTCATTGGTGGTTAAGCTATTAGAACTTTTAGCTAGATCAGAATCTTACTTTTCTATGTTTTCACTATTCTCTTTAGTGAGCTTTTCCAGTGTGCTTAGTTGTTGAATCAAGGAAATAGCTTCAGTTATAATTGGATCTAATTCACTAATGAATTTTGAAAGCTTTACCTTGTTGACTGCCACTTCTTGGCTGATGTTCTCAACAAGTTTCTACTGGTATTTCTACTATCCTCTCTCTTCTATTTCCTTCTCAACATCAATGTTTTGTGTTGTAATTGCTTTGGTGAGAGTGGCTAGTTGATCAAGAATTATCTTATTCTGATCAATATCAACGTCGCGTACAATTTGGTGCAAGATATCCCTAGTTGTTTCTAGTACCATGGATTCTTGGTGTTGTTTCTTTAGCTTCTCCTGTAATGCCTTCCTTTGGCATATTTCACCGTATTCTATCAATGCTTCATAATCAAGTGTGGTTGGGTAACATTTGGGGATTTTAATGATTACATCTAATGTGACTTCCAACCTACTATTTTTGGATTTCTTCTTCTTCTTAAGAGTTTCACTTGAGTGCAATACCATAACCATCTTCTTGGATATGTTTGTGGTACTAGATGAAGTTATTTGTGGTGTTTCCTCTCTTTGCTACTTTGTTTTGGTGTCATCTTGTCAGTTTTCTATAGATGTCTCCACATCAACCTTTACATTGTTGGTAGCAAATTTTTTTGGTATCCTCAGGAGTGCCATCTTTAGGTTTATCTCCTTCATTGGTGTCCTTATTCACTTCATCTATTTTTTTCTATGCATCCTTCTCTGTTGTGTCTCCATCGTCTTGCTTTGTATCTCCTTTTGTAACCTTGTCAGTATCGGTTACTATGTGAGTGTCTCCGATGTCTTTCTTATCATCACTGTTGTCTTTCTTTTCTTCTTCCATTGAATCCTCAAGAATGATTGAATATTTTTAAGGTGACTTGTCTTTTTCTTGTAGAATATTGTTTTCTTGTATCAATATTGGCATGTTGCCTAGTATGTTCACCTATGCATTATAAAATGTTGTGTCTTGCTCATCAGTTGTGTCTTTTGTGATAGTGACATCTTCATCTTTTTGTATTTCCTCTGTTGGATCATTGGTAATGTCAATGATTGTGTTGTCCACAATATTTTCCTTTGTGGTGTCAGGCCATGTTTCATCTGCAACATCCATATTTTTTTTGTCAGTTGTGTCTTTTTCTTCTTTGTCTAACTCAACTACTGTGTCATCTTCTGCATCTTGGATTAATATCTATTCTTGAGTTGCCTTATCAACATCTTTCTGTTGTAGGTCTTTCTCGGGGCTATTTTCCTCAATAGGTCTATTTAGAATATTACTCCACTTCCTATGGATTTCTTGTTCAAGCTCAATAAGCTTCCCTTCAATAAATTTGTAGGCTCCTAGCTTGGGTGAGAACCCCTTTTTATGGTTCTCCATCATTTCATAAATTTCTTCTTTCTTGGTTTCAGAAGGCATGAGAGTAACAACTACTCTTTCTCTTATTTCATTCTCATTATTCAAGGAAAATATCCATCTAGCATATAGTCTATCCAAGAGTTCCCTTGGGACATTATTTCCTTCAAATTGAATCAGTACATACTTGAATTTAAACATTTTTGCTATGATGGCATCTTCAACTTTGTTCTGATCTTTTGGATCTAGTTTTAGCCATCTTCTAATCTTAGAATTTGTAATAGATTCCAAATTTGTAATAAATTTTCATACCTCATCAATGCTTTCAGGGACCTTGATCTTTTCTATTTCTACACCTTCGTCTTGCTCGGTGTCCACAATATCATCTCTGGTGCTAATCAACTTCCTTATTATTTTGTTTGGCCCTCTTTTAGGTGTAGTCTATTTCCTCTTGTATGTTCTAACTTTTCCTTTCTTCAAAGGTGAAGGAGTTGAGTCCTTTGATGTTTGGTTTCTTGTCCTAGAAGTATCTATGGTTCATGGCTTCTTGGTTGGTGGAGGAGATGATGAATATGAATCTGTGGCCTCAGAGTTATTCTTTTCTTTAGCTTCACCGGTAGGTAGCTGTCCTTCAGTTTATTCCTCCTTTTTAACTTCTTCTTCATGCTCAGTTTCTTCCGCTGTTGCCGATAGTATTTTCTCGAGGTTCTTGACCATTTGTCCTTTTTCCTGACAATTTTCTTTACAACTAGGCCAAATTTTATTCTTGATTTGGCCTCCTCATAAGTTCCAAACTTAGGTTGATTCTTCTCCAAAGGTTCATTCATCAATGCATCGATTACTTTAGATGCTTGATCAATATTTATCTCATACTCTAATGGTTGTAGCCATGTTTTCCTTGGTATAGAAGGCTTGATATAAGTATGGTCTATATCAACCATGAAACATATTTCATCTTTAAAATTCTCAATGAGTTTCTCAGGGATCCTTACTCTCTTTTGCATTTGGTCTTTGAATATAGTAAATTATTCATCCATGATTGTTTCAAAATTGTCTCCTAGTGAGGTTATGTATTTACCAGTTTGCATGGTGACGATTTTTGTATTATCCCACTTTACATCTCCTACTGATGGAAATGTTTCTTGAAAGTAGAAGAAAATGCACATGATAAGTGCGCCAAAATTACATGTATTTTTCTTTACATTCCTTATAGTCTTCAAGTTCTCTTTTAACTATTTCAATATAAGTTTAGATAACTCTAACTTAGTTCCCTTCTTCACAATCTTGTAAGCTATATCTACTACACTGAATGTTATGTTTCTCATCCTGCTTGCTTGGAAGAATTTGTAACCTATAACACATGCTCTTAATTTCATCTCATCATTGGTAATGGTGGATACCTTTAATCCTTTGTTTTCCCATTCGGCTCCTATGATCTTTTTAGTCTCAGCCTTTGGTGGGTGCTTCAGTGCTTTTACCTTCTCGATTACATGGTAACTGGTGACTGCATGGATAATATCTTGGGTTGTCATCTTCAGTTCATCTAACCATTGTTTTATGATTGTGCATTTGGATTAGTACTAACCAAATCCACTCAATTTTGAAACCTTTCAAGAATAATAGGGCATTAGTGGGCCCTTTCACCTCTATGTGTTTATGTTCATCTTTTAATGTTCCATCTTCATTGAATAGCTTCTTATAAGCTTGTTCTACCTTTGAGTCATCAATTTCTACAACCTTGTAGTGTATGAATGATCACATGTCTTTGATGAGGAAAACCCTAACTGATATTTGTGAGAATTCTCTAGTATCATTAGGTTGTGAAGCAACCTTAGGGTGAATCTTGTAGTGTGATTCCTAACATGCAGAATTCGTTATGAGCTTAAACTCATCCTTCTCTAGTGTTCTTCAATTTGACAGTGCTTTAAGTTGTGGCCATTTTTTAGATTAGGGCTTTTTAAGAAATGCATAAAATAGAGTTGTCAATTGTTGTAGAACTTACTGTTTACACCAGTGGACATTTATGATATGATAGGATTGTTGGTGCTTGAGTTGATGTCACTCTATGATACTATCATTGTTTGCACAAAAATCACTCTCATCACTCTGCTCTGGTCGTGATGAGCAATGAGACCCTTCCATCACCTTTTTATAGTTGTTTAACTTAAAAAAGTGTGTCATCAATGCTTACCTACTCCTCGATGTGCAAAGACAAATTTTTTTGATCAAGATATTAACTTCCCTTTGGTGACAACATGATGTTTTGGGGTAGTCATTAAACCTCTTTCTTTTAATAACAAGTTTCGGTGTTGCAAACACCTTGTTCACTTTGCTTGGTTATTAACAAGGCTCAGTTTACACTAGCAACTTTTCTATCTTATGTTAATCGATGCTTCTTGGTAAGTGTAGGAAATCTCAGCTTTGAGTGTATACTGACAGATTTCAGTATGTATGACTAATAGCATAGTTATCATAGAGTTTAACAAGTAATACCATGATGCATCTTTACTTATGCTAATTTGGCATTTTATCAACATATTATGGAACTGATGTAAAAATAATACATAGTGTAATGTAGTTTCATACTTACTTATTTAGCTTAGGTGGGGTGGTGTTTTCACTGGATCCATTGGATGGGGTATCACCATTTGTGTTGCTTGGTCTAGGTTCATCATTGTTTGAAGATTTTCTCCACATTTTGTCTCTTTCTCTTATAATCTCTTCAATGGTGTTTCCATTGGGAAATGCACTCATTTCTATCATTCAATCTCTATAGTCTTTCTTGAGATGACCAACTTTATGATAGTGTAAGCATGCCATTCTAGGGTTAGTCCAACCTCTAGACTTTCTAGTCCACTATCTCATACAGTTTGCAACAATATGACCAAATCTTCCACATGATGTATAATTTGTCCAAGTGTTGTAATCCCATACATATTGGTTACCAACCCTTTTTTAGTTGATAGGAAGTTTCTTGACCTTTAGGCTTGCATGCTTTCCTTTTTTTTTTCCAGCATTCAAGAGTTGTGTGCCCATTCATTTTGCAAGTAGGAAAATATTTGTCCATGTAGGTTTCCTTCCTTGGTTGTTTCATCTTAGACTTACATTCATATGATTTATGTCCTTTCTTGTTACATTTATAAGAAAATCCTATGAATTAAGATGTAGATTTAGGAATACCTTTTATTTTGCCTCTTTATATATTTGATGTGTGGCCTTACTTTCCATAGTGAGTGCATGTCAGCTTTGTTGGTCTTGGATTTTCATAGATATTCTTTGGATCAGCTTGATTGGGTGATTCTCCATTCTTGGTAATGCCTAGACCGGTGTTGGTGTTGACTCTTTGTTTTCCTTCAAGAAAATCATCCATTCTTTTATTTCTTTCTTTAGCTTTCTTGATAATTTCATTATGCTACAACTGAATTATTATTTCATGTTTCAACTTTTAGTTTTGATCCCTTAGCTCACTGATAGCTTCTATTCTTTTAATGAGTTCAACATTCATTTTTTTTGCCTCTTGACTCATAAGAATAATCTGATTTGTAACTTCATGGTGATGCTCTATGATTTTTTGTATTTCAGACTCTTTCTCTTGTATCTTTTTTGTAATCTTTCTTCTATCATCAATAGCTAGTGTTCTTTCTTTCTCAGCTTGTCGAGCATTGTTCATGACATCGATCCTCCTTACCATCTATGTCTCTTGATTGATTTGCAGAGATTTCACTTGTCTAGCTAGATGTTAATTGATTTCATTTAGGCTTGAGATTATTTCTTCTGATGTGTCTGATGCTTTTCTTGTAGTTGATTCTGAAGATTCAAAGAAATCTAGTACCTCTTCCTCATGGTAATTTGTTTCATTATAGAAAGATGCCATAATATTTTTTTCATCTAATGGCTATCTCATACTGATTCTAGCTTCTTTGTACTTCCCATAGAAGATCTGAATTTCTAACTTCTTATTCTCAATATTTTTACCAAGTCTTTACTTTTCCATTGTATGATCTTTTCTCTTAAGCTTTTAATATTTTCCAAAGAAGAGACTTAGCTCTGATACCAATTGTTTGAATTAATAGGAAGTGGGTATTAAGATG
Source organism: Thuja plicata (assembly GCA_018584345.1). Lineage (NCBI taxonomy): Eukaryota > Viridiplantae > Streptophyta > Pinopsida > Cupressales > Cupressaceae > Thuja > Thuja plicata. The sequence continues at coordinate 5,526,469 of MU224754.1, forward strand.
GGAGGGGTGAATTATTACCTCTAAAAATTTTGTATCCTTTAATCAATTAACCTTTGTGTAATCAATTGTATATCCAACCATCTGATCTATACTATCTTGATGTGAGTTATATCAATTCATAAAATTAACATAAATGCGAACATTCATAGAAACATCATGAAAGTAATTGACAAATAACACAAGATATGATATCATATAAAACTCCTATGAGGAAGTTAAAAATATGATGGGGATGGAACCTACAAAATCTTAACTATCTACAGATTGGAAGGGGCCGGTTAAGGCTTACAATTTGATCACTTTTGATGATCTACCTGATTAAGAGTATCTGTGGAGGCCTATTAAAGTCTACTCTATTAAGAGCTTTAGAAACACAATTGAGTGTGTACTCAGTTAAGAGATTTATAGTTGGACTATTAAATCCACCTTCCTTGAAAGGATTTTTACACTTTTCTTCACTTGTTAAAATGATAGAAAATCACAATTTGACCTAGTGTTTGCAATCTCCTATTACTGATACAGATCCATTTAAGATTACATGAATAATATTATCACCTAATGTGATTGAATAATGCCTTGATTCTTGGTATCCTCTATTCTTGGTTCTTGCTAACCAAATTCACCTTTTGTTATTTTGGTTCTTGAAACTTTCAATTTGATCCATAGATGTGCTCGTAGGATTCATTCATCCTCTCTTCTATTTTCACACCTGTATAATGAATGATTTCAACATCTATTTATAAGATGGATTGGCATCATCAAGTTTCACAAAAAAAATGTTAACTCTAAGATCAAGTTTACAACTTTTTACCTTGATCTCCTAGTCGATGTGTTTTAAATCAGTTAGACTAATTAAAGAACTTAAATTAATGTTTCTTGTCCCTAAAGATATGGTTTTAAAAAAAAATCAAGATTCTATAAATAGAATACAACTATTTTATCTGATGTGGAGGTCATATCCACTTTTTGCAGGCTGCAACTGACTTTTGGTTCCTGCTAGTTAGTTATGCTCAGAAATCAGTTGACTGTCTTTTGGTTTGCACTTTATCTTGCATGTTAGGTTCCTTTGTTGGGTTCCTCTTTGTCCTTCCGACTTTGCAGTTTTGGTTTACACACAAAATTTGTGTCATCAATTTTCTTTGTACTATCGTTTTTGGTGATCTCTTGTATCTTCATTTTTGGGTTGCTCTTTGTCCCATCTTTCGATGTATGCTCACTGAAAGTGTTGTTTGTATACTAATGGAAAATTAATGACATCATGATTTACTGAGTGATAGAGATCAAAATGAAGGTCAAGATGATGATCAAAATTATGGACAAAGAGATGAACCAAAAATTTCTAAGTATGTAAGATGACATCATCCACAAAATTAGATCATAGGAGACAAGAAGGCTAGAATGAGAACAAGAAGTAAGTCACTAAACACTAGATGTTTTCTCTATGACTTTGGGCCTAAATTTGTTAATACTGCACTTGAGAATGAAGAATGGGTCAGTGCTATGAATGAAGAGATAGAAAATATTGAGAAAAACAATACATGGACACTAGTACTAAGACTAGATGATAAGAATGTCATCAGTACCAAATGGATATTCAGAAACAAGCTGAATGAGAATGGAGAAGTCACAAGAAACAAAGCAAGGTTAGTATGAAAGGGGTATGCACAAGAAGAAGGTATTGATTATAGAGAAACCTTTACACCCATTGCTAGACTAGAAGGAATAAGAATCTTACTTGATTATGTTGCATTTAAAGGATTCAAGGTATACCAGATGGATGTCAAATATATTGGAAACACTGAGAGGGTAGGGGGGGTGAATCAGTGTTTAGGTAATTATTCAAATCCAACAACTTAAACATAAATCAATCATATAACACTTGAATCTTAACAAAATATCACATAACACAAGATATGATAATGGGGAAACCTTGATTAGAGGAAAACCCCAGTGGGAATTAGTAGCCACAAATATTGCACTAGTATAATGAACCTGTTAGAGTTCCTTTGCCCTATTAGGAGTAGTCTTTACAATGTAAGTACAATGACCTGGTTAAGGGTCTGACCTTGTTACGATTCTTTTACAAACAACCCTATTAAGGGTGAGGAATCACTATCTAAGAGATCACTGCTCAAAGAGAAAGAAGGCTACAACCTCTTGAGAATAGATATGCACTATATCTAAAAGTGAATTGTTGTATGTGATACAAATGTCTGATCAGTTCTAGTTATGTGCTTATGCTCTTAAATTCTTTAAGGGCTTTATCTCATACTGATATCTTCATACTACTCTTCTATACATCTTCTCTGACTATTTTGACAACACTTCAAATGTATCTTTGCATTACATATATATATCTTTATGCTTGAATAGAGGCGACTACAAACAAGACCTTAATTGGCCCCAAAAACAATATTCACAACACTTCCAAATAAATTTACTTAAGAATGTTTACAAAAAATTTTAATACATGATTACAAACTTATTACAATAGGCACTTAGCCTTTACATAACAAAAGATTACACGCTAATCAAAATCATGAAGTTGGCTTCATACTCTGTATTTTGAATTGCTAGTGTACTTGTTCATTCTATAACTTATCTATACTGCCATTCTGTACCTTGTGTGTATAGGGTAAGCATAATAAAATACCATAGAGCTTAAGTCTGAATGCGTATATCATAATGTGGTCGTACGCACATGCGCTGATACCCTGATCGACTGCAAGTCACTGTTCTATTCTGTCTTCTGCACTTAGTCAATTTTCACTTCATAGTTTACTGTCAAAACTTCATATGACTTTGTTTCCATAATGAAAATAAAAAATAAGCCATATACTCTCTTGGAGTCAACTTTCCAACAATCTCGCCCTTTGTCATTAGTGGCAACAAAGGAATGTAGCCAAGTTACTCAAATTTGACTAACACAATAACTTTATATCATTATACTTTATAATATATACTACTCCCCATCTATACACATATTTCTTTTATATTACTCCCCCTTTAACATTAATGAAAAAGGTGTCAAGATTGTAAGTCTCTAGATACTTAATCCATATATACATCTGGATATACAACCTGAAGATTCGTTATCTCTTGCTGCCAGAGTGCCTTCATTACATCAACTGTCTGGAGATGGGCACATAGAGCATAAGTGAGCTTCTCCATTTTTATCAGGTCCATGCAGGGACCTTGATCATATGTGACAATAGTGGCATCAATCTATTTGATGCTCTCATCCAAAATTGTTAAGGAGGGTGCTAGTGTATTTCTCAGTTGGGTCTGTATGATTCTTATCTTATTAATCTCAAATTTTGCCTTTTCAATCTTGTCAAGCTGACCTTGATAGATACTATTGTAGATGTTCATGTCTAGTGTGGATGCCTGGACTGATTTCCTAACACTATAAACCAAGATATTTTCCTCCTCTATCTTCTTGATATGTTCAGAGGTGAATTTCACCCTGTTCATGCAGTTGGCTATTACATTTCTACCTTTAACTACCAACTCTTTCAACATAGACTGACCAATCTTCAATGACTTTGAATCTAAGGAAAAATTATTTACTAGTTCATTAAACCTTTCCTTTTTGTACTCATCTTTTGCAATTATAGTAGCTGATTCTACTCATCTTGTAAAATGTGCTTTGAAGCTTGTTAGTATACTGTCTACATCATCAACTGACTAAATTTTTGCTAGTTTCTTGTCTGCAGGTACTAGGTCATTCAAGATGTTTACTGATTCCAAGAAGAGAGGGTTTCTCATAACCTATTTCTCTTTGGCTTTTTCCATGGCTAGGACACTGATCTTAATTAGATCCTCTTCTCCCCTTGCATCCAAACTTGCTAAGTTAGGAGTTAAACTTGACAACAATGAGTTAGATGGTTGAATGGCTGGTGTGAATATGGTATTCTGACTAGTATCCATGCATTCACTTTTAACTAGGATCTCCATGACTAGTGTCTCATTGTTTTGATTATCTTCCTCTTTGTTCAAGTCTATTTAATCTATAGAGGGAACTTTATCTTGTTGCAAAGATGTATCATCAGTGCATGCCTTCTCTGTCTCTTGTGAGTTTACAAATGATTTTTCAACTTTATCTATATCATTATCAAAATCGGTCATAGATATCTTGATATCATAAATCACTATAGTATCCCCTAAATCTTTTCCTATATCAGAGGCTATTGAGACTGAGGGCGTTGAAACCTGTGGACCTGTCTTAGGTGCATTCTAAATTATTGGTTCTGCAACCTGCTTGGGAGGAACTGGAGCTATCTTAGCTATCGGTGTTGTTGATGGATACATATGTCTATCTAGAAATACCTACTCAAATTCTTTATGAGTCTCTTCAATGACTAGATCATACTCCTTGTTCATGATATGAATAATTATTATTTTGGTTCTTAGGTGTAGCTTTACTAAATCAAACAAAATGACTTTCTCATCATGGGAGCACACTGGGAGAAGACTATCCAATGTTTCTTCTCTTATCCTCATATCCTCTTGAATTGTTTTCCTTTTTAACATATCAAGTATGTTCCATACCTTGTCTAGTATGACAGTGTTGAGTTCCAATACTATCCTTTTGAACTTAATCATGTGAGAGATGATCATAGAATGAATCTCTAATTTGTCTATCTCTTGATATTTGTCATATACATTCTTGAGAGATTCTAGTCTTCCTTCATTGACAATTTTGTTTCTTAAGACATTAAGACTAGGTCTGAATCCTACCTCAGGAGGAGCTTGTGTGTTATTTACCTTTCTCCTTGTAGTTCTTGAGGATGGATGACTAGTGGGCACTTGCTTCCTTCCTCTAGACTTCTTGCTAGGTATAGATGGTGAAGATGCTTCCAGATCAATGGTGGTTGATGGTGCAAATGTATCTTCATTTGATTTATTCTTCTTCTTCTTGGGCATATCATCAGTGTTTTCTATTTTTACTTCTATGGGAGTCTTCTCAAGTTCTTTGGCTATCTTAGCTTCTCTAGCTCTATCAAGATCTTCTTGTGTAACATCATGAAATTTTAGGATATTTGAAGTAATCCTAGATGCCTTCCTTTTGTTCTTAGCACTATATAAGATAGAATCAAGTTGATTTATCTTTTCTCTATAAGTTCCCCATCTAGGTTCATTGGGCTCCTTGTGTATAGATAAGAGGACTTGTGCATAACATTCTAAAACATGTTCTTCAACTTCATAACCAAGAGGGTGAATCCATTTTGTCCTAGGCTCAACTGCCTCCATGCAAGTATAGTCAGTTTCCACCATGAAGCATATGGTGTCTTTGTATTTCTCAACGATCTTCTTAGGTATCCTAAACCTCTTCTGCATCTTGATCCTGAATTTCTTGATCTCCATGTCCAAATAATCCTTCACACTACTCTCTCATGTGGCTTTTAGTGAAATCTGTGACATAGTGGGTTTGCTTTTGTGTAGGTGGAGATTTGGAACCTTTCCTACTATGTGGAAGTAGAGATATATGATCAATGAGCCAAACCTAAATATCTTTCTCTTGCAATGCTTAATAGCTTGGATGTTGTCAATCAATTGTGCACACAATATTTCACATAGGTTGTACTGAGTATTTTCATTCACCATTTTTATTGCTGCTAAGACAGTAGAAGGAGATACACTATTTAGTCTACTTGCATGCTGAAATTTATAACCTAGTATCATGGTGACTAGCTTTATGTCATCTTCCTTGATGGGATAAACTATCATACCATGCCTATCACTCATGGATAAGCGTGCTTGCTCAACTTGTTTCTTAAAATATTTACCAATTGGAAGAACTGGTCCAGTCTTAGGTAGTACAGTCATCTCATGAATTATATCTATAGTGATGTAGATAGGAACCTCACCTATCTAGTACAGATCATCATGTATCTTGTTCAGTAATATCTTTACCCATTCTAGCTCATAGAACTCGTGTGCATTGGAATACTCAAAGATAGGGTTATCAGTGAGATGTGCATATTCATCCTTGAATGTATAGTCTGGTTTCATCATAGAACCCATGAGAGATGCAATGATATTGTCTCCAACTATTTCCTTCTTGCAATAAACATATGCGCGGATGTCTTCTACATGTACGACTCCAAGCAGAGTCCTAGAGAATGCTCCTTCAACATCATCTAGTATGGACTTGAATGGATGCTTCTTAAAGACAAATCTCTTCCTCTTAGTAATGTTGAATACAATAGGGGTTTCCATACTTACTTGCAACTAGGTTAAGTAGGGTTTCATGATGATTTTGAAATGACATGACTGCTAGGGTTCCATTCCAAATGTAACCCATTCACAAACCAACTAATCATTCAAGCTATAGTGCTTTGATGCTTGATGCTTTTCTTCTTTTTAAATGCTTCAATCTCAAATTTAAAGTGAGGTTTTTAATATCTTTTTCCAATTTATATAAAGATCAATTGCATTTAATGCTCATTGCCGTAAAGTGGTTTATAGAGAGAATTTGAAACTTTATTATGAATGAAGTAAAGGTAATGCGGAATGCATACAACCTTAGTTCATGATCACATGCATGAATCCATAGGTGCATACTCAGAGGTGAGTATACCAGCCACGCAAGGGTTCAGAGCTAGAATAGCTCCCCCTAAGACCATGAGGGTCAACTATTCAGAAGTAGAAGGTGCGTCCACTGAGGATGCATCTGCTACCTTATTCTTTTCATTATCCTTCTTTACTTCAACCTAGATTTTATATGAGTTAGCTTTAGCTTCCACAAACTTGACTTCTCCTGATTATTGAAACAAAGACTTCTTGGGATTCTCTTGTCCTTTTGTCCTTGATCTGCAAAATCTTGAGATATGTCTAGCTTTTCCACATGAGTGATAAATGATAGGAGGTCTGATGTTGTTGTTCATCATGCTGCATTGTTTGGCTGTGTTTCCATTGTAGTTACATATCTGACATGTAATGTTATGCAAGTTTCTTTGAGGTTGATTTCTTTGATTGAATTGAGTTTGATTCCTTTGGTTCAGTTGTGGCTGATTTCTTTGATTTGTTCTGCAAAGAATAGACCTATGACCAAACTTATTATAGGAGTAACAGTAACAGTTGAAGGGTCTTACATTTTTACAATCTCTTGCCAAGTGTCCATGCTTGTTACAAGCATAGAAAGTATAGTTGACTACCTTGTGCTTATCTTTTGGAGATTTTGCTTTAGTCTCTTCATGAATTTCAGTTTTCTTTTCTTCTGAAGATTCTGTTTGAGCTTTCTTTCTTTCTTTTAATGAGTTGATCTCAATTTGAGCTAAACTGTATCCCATACTAGTGGTATCACCTTTTAGATTTTGTGCATAGAGCTATGATTGAATTAGATAAGATCTTGTGTGTAGTTTATCAATCTTGTCTTTTGCTCCTGATAATTTAGATTCAATTTTGTTCTTGATATTTTCCAATTCCAAGATTTTCATATTGGCCTGCATGAGTTCTTCATCCAATTGTTTATTTTCTTTGTTCTTCTCTTCAACAGCTATTAAGCTATTAGTTAAGTGATCATTTAGTTTTTCTATCCTATCTTTTAGAGACATGTTCTCTTCATTCAATTTCAAATCATTGCTGTAGCAATCTTTTAGTTCTTTCCTTAGTTTCTTGATAAGCATTTGTGAGCCATCAAATTTTAGTTTAAGTTCTTCATTTTCTTTCTCAGATTTGTCTAGATCTTCAAGGGCTACTTCAATATTATTTTTTAGATGTTTGATTTCTTTTGAATCCATGATCTCCTCAAGTGGTTAAAATTTTTTCTCTGAGGACCAGGCTCTGATACCAATTGTTGGAAATACTGAGAGGAGGGGGGGTGAATCAGTGTTTAGCTAATTATTCAATTTCAGCAACTTGAACATAAATCAGTCATATAACACTTGAAGCTTAACACAAGATAAAATAACACAAGATATTATTATGGGGAAACCTTCATTAGAGAAAAACCCTAGTGGGAATTAGTACCCACAAATTTTTCACTAGTATAATGAACCCGTTAGAGTTCCTTTGCCCTATTAGGAGAAGTCTTTACAATGTAAGTACAATGACCTGGTTAAGGGTCTGACTGTGTTAGTAGTCTTTTAAAAAAAAAATTGTTAGGGGTGAGGACTCACTGTCTGAGAGCTCACTGCTCAAAGAGAAAGAAGGCTACAACCTCCTAATAATAGATATGCACTATATATAAAAGTGAACTTCTATATGTGATACAAATGTCTGATTAGTTCTAGTTACACACTTATGCTTTTAATTTCTTTAAGGGCTCTATCTCATACTTATATCTTCATACTGCTCTGCTATACATCTTATCTGACTATTTTGACAACACTTCAAATGTATCTTTGCATTACACACACACACACACACACACACACACACACACACACATATATATATATATGCCTAATAGACACAACTATAAACAAGACCTTAGTCAGCCCAAAAACAATATTCACAATGCTTCCAAACAAATTGGATTAAGAATGTTTACAAAAAATTTTAATACATTATTACAAACTTATTACAGTAGGTACTTAGCCTTTACATAACAAAATATTACACGCTAATCAAAATCATGAAGTCAGCTTCATACTTTGTATTCTGAACTGCTAGTGTACTTTTTCATTCTATAACTTATCCATACTACCATTGCATACCATGCATGTATAGGGTAAGCATAATAACATAAAATAGAGCTTAAGTCTGAATGCACATATCTTGATGTGGTCGTACGCACGTGCACTGATGCCCTGGTCGACTGCAAGTCACTATTCTATTCTGTCTTCTGCACTTAGTCAATTTTCACCTCATAGTTTACTGTCAAAACTTCATATGAATTTGTTGCCATAATGACAAAAAAAAATAAGCCATATACTCTCTGGGAGTCAACTTGCCAACAAAATCTACATTCCTAAATGGAATACTGGAAGATGAGGTATACATTGAAAAACCAGAAGGGTTTGTTGATCTAGACAAGAGGAACATGGTATGTAGACTACATAAATCCTTGTATGGATTGAAACAAGAATCGAGAGCCTGGTATGAAATAATTCACTCCTATCTCATTAGCATTGAATTTGTAAGAACACTTGAAAATAACAATCTATACTTAAAAGAAGATACCGATGGTAGTATTCTGATTGCTGAAATATTTGTTCATGATATCATTTTTGGGGGAAATGAAATGTTATGTAAATCCTTTGCAAATGAAATGAGAAAATAATTTGAAATGTATATGTTTGCGGAGATCAAATTATTTCTTGGTCTATAGATTCTTCAACAAGATGTAGCATATATATCACTCAGTCCAAATACATCAAGGAAGTGTTGAAGATGTTCAAGATGGAAGGTTCCAAGCCAGTTGGAACACCTATGACAACCGAATGTAAGCTGACCAAAGAAGATAAAGTAAATGAGGTAAACCAGACCTTGTAGAGATCAATGATTAGAAAACTAATGTATGTTGTTCATACAAAACTAGATATAGTACATGTACTTGGAATAGTTGCAAGGTTCTCTTCTAATTCCAAAGAATCACATATGACTTCTATCAAGATAATTATGAGATATCTGAAGAACACCGAGGGCTATGTCTTATGGTATAAAAGAGAAGGAAAAATTGAGCTACAAGTCTATACAGATGTTGATTGGGCTAGAAACATTGATGAATGAAAGAGCACAACTAGAGGAGCATTGTTCATGGGTGACAAGTTTTTCACATGGATCAGAAAGAAGCAAGGATGCATCTCTCATTCTTTTGCATAAGAAAAATATGTGGCTTCTGCTACAAATTGCTCAAATATTGCATGGATCAAGTAGTTGCTGGAAGGTATGAACATGAAGATTCTTGAACTAGTGATTATCTATTGTGATAATACTAGTGCAATATACATTTCTAAGAATCCAATCATGCATGCTAAGACCAAGCATATAGAAATCAAGTATCATTACTTAATAGAACAAGTACAAGAAAAAGAAGTGATACTAGAATATGTTCAATCAAAGGAACACTTATTTGATATATTCACCAAGCCATTACCAAAAGATACATTTGAGTACCTGAGATAGAGACTATGGATCCAACCCTTATCTATTGGTCAGTAAACTAAATAGGAGGCTACATCAGCATATACACAAAACATAAGATCAATCATGTTGATGCAAGTTGAAAGATGAACTACAAAGAAACATCTGTACACAGCAAGGTACATAATCTGCACCGAATACCAGAGTCATTATATTGCTAATGGATAGGGAAATTCAAGGAGTATATTATAAAAGGGATGGAAGATGATATGGAATAATTCTTTGGCATTATTGTCAAAGGGAGAGAGATACAGGGATAGATTATCTCACATTATTCTAACATTATTAGGGAGAGATCATATCATTATCAATGGAGAGAAATTCCTAAGATCAAAGGGAGAGATTAATTACATATGAAATATCCATCTCAGGGAGAGAAGTAACACGAGGAAGAGAATACATACTAAAGGAGAGATTGCTATCAAAGGAAAAATAGATGATCAAGGAGAGGAACAGTCAAGGAAGAACACATATCAAAAGCAAAGATAGAAGTTGATACATTTATCAAGTGAAGGGATTGAAGATTGAGATACACTCTACAAGAAACGAATCTAAGCTATATGAGCTTACCGAGAGTCAAACATTTGTATTAGTTATAATAGGAGATATTGATGAACTTCAACTGTTATATTTCATATTGTATTAGTAATAATATAGTGTGATAATGTAGTGTGTTTCCATCAATACAAAAGGGAGAGATTGATGACATGTAACTGATTGAATGTGTAAAGATATTAAGTTGATCACCAAAATGCATAAAGATAATGCAAGACATTAAATCAGTTAATGGATTGTATTGTCATTGATTTCAACTTGATATAATCTGATTGGTTATATTCAAAGTGTCAAAGAATTTAGAGAGAGAAAGATTATGCCTTCAGTAATTATGCATAATAGACAAGCATTCACTAAAGTGACTACAAACATCGGTGGTTAGTGGAACCCGATGGACAGAGAAAACTAAGAGAAAAGTCACACTATTGCCCGAGCAACAAAAATGACAAGCATTACCGACTAGAAGAATCACAAGCATTACCGATGGCCAAAATTATAGTGTTAATCAATTAGAAAAACTTCATAGCGATGCCCAAAGGATAAACAACACTGATGGAGAAGCTCATGGAGAACTAAAGTGTTGACCGAAGCTATCAAAGAGTCAAAACACCAAAAATAACTGAAGTTCAAAAATGACAAAATACTTAGCTGGTAGAGCTAAAGATAGACTTAACTAGTTGTTATCATTTTTTTCATCAACAAGATAAATCCGGAGATAAGTAAAATATTTAAAGTTGTTTTATCTAGTTATCAAGGAGAAATCTAAGGTATAAAACTAAAGTAAAGCTTTAAATCAAGATTGGCTAAGATTTCAGATCACACCAAGAATAAGAAAATCAAGAAGTGAGAAAAAGTGATATCATGTCTATAAAGAGACAACTTAATTCATTATTAATTAAGGGGAGTGAATGAGAAATAGGATGCTAGAGAGAAACTTATGAAGAAAAACTTCATACAGTCCTGATCAATCAGGCAGAGGAAAGAGCTAAAGATTTATGCGGACACCGAGCAATAGAGAAGCACATCATCATCGAGTAGAAAGAAGTGGAGAAAAGGTATTAAAAAGATACATTGATAAGAAAGGTATTATGAGCTTACAATAGATCTAAAAATTTGCAAGTCTAAGTTATATATGTGAATAGATCATTTACTATTTTGGTTTAACTATTGATTTAGAAAGTATCTTAACTGAGTAGGATTTAAAGATTCTTTCTATATTGAGATACATCCCAAGGCGTATCAACAAGTTTTATCATGAAGATAGCATGAGATGCCATATACCATTTGACAAACTACACTAGGTTTCATCATAAAAGGTAGCATAGAGATGCCCGATATCAAGTGAAAAACTAATCTATCAAATCCTCTAACAAGGTCACACCTAATAGTGTGTTTGTAACCTTTAACAGGGTTGGCTCTTCATCAAGATCACTTCAAAAGACTGAAAATTATTGGGTTATTGGTCCCAAGTGGTTTTTCCCTTAATAGGTTTTCCATGTTAAAATCCATGTGTCAATGTTCTTATGAGTGATTACTTTAGTGTTTTGGATTACATATAACTATATTTGGATTGATTGGTATACACTAAGAAATTTACTATTTTTTGATAAATGAAAGACTGCTATTCAGTAAACATTAAGAATAAGGTTTAAATAGTGAACTTTGAGTAGTAGTTATTTGATAAGTTTATTTGAAGGCATACATCTTGTAGGATTGAAGATAAGTAGAGGCTTAATATTGTGGTACTAAGTTTTTGGGTTGATTTATTGGAATATTTTTTATGCCACTAATTCAACCCCCCCTCTCAGTTATTTCTAACATATTCAACCTGATAATTTCCCTATTCGTAGATTTGACAATATTTAAAAGAAAACTTTGGGGATTATTATGCTATATGTTAAGTTTGGTCTGGTTATTCTCAATACACCTAACCATGTTATGCCTAGACGTCTCAATTATGATGAAGTTTATGAGAGTATCATCCATTTCATTATGTTTTTCACTCTTCATGTTTCACTTGCTTATGCTATTATGAGATTGACTAATACGAGCATTCCTCCTTTCAAAACTTTCATTAAGAATTTGTGTGGCAGACTTATTGCTCTTTTGGATTATGTGAAGAATATGGTAGATGATCCCCCATTTCCTAATCTTCCTAATCCTAGTCCTATCCTTCCTAATCCAATTCCTAATATTCCCACTCCTATTTCTCCATCTTCTATTGCTAGTTCTTCCCACACTTATGATGGGGCTCAAACTATGCTTCATGATGCAGATGTGCAAGAATTCTTTGATTTACCTTCCCCTTCTTATCCGATCCATGATGATATTAAAGGGAAGAGAAAATAAACTTCTTCCAAACCTATCATTCCTCCTTACACAAAATTTTCTCATGATCACCATCAACAATCACCTCCTACAGAAGCTTTACAAGATATGTACACAATAGGATACAAAATGGTTGCTAAACAAGGTTATAGGGGTTTAGGGCTTGGTTATAATGAACATGGTATTAAATATCACATTGACCTATCCCCTAAGCAAGATAGGCATAGTCTATAATTTCCTCTATCTCAATTTAAGGTGGTTGATTTTGATCATCGACCTCCTCTCCATGTTCTTCTTCCAACACCTTCCTTAGAATACCCTGATACCCCTCAGGCTGTGGCTAAGAAGGTGTATGTTTGGTTAATGAATTCTAAGAAAGAAATCTTTAAACCTATGTGGAAAGATCCTCTCTCCAAGTACAAATTTCCTTTTACACATTTACTAGCTGATTGTGTACATTTCAAGATGTATATTAGAGAAAGATTTGCTTTAGGAATTATATCTCACTCTCATGCGGTATTACAATTTCTTCATAATTTACATATGGGGAATACCCCTTGTTCTTCTATAATATAGATCTTTCCCCCTCTTGTCTCTTCACTAGGGGGAAATAGGTATTTATTCCATTTTCTAGGATCCATTATGCTCTTAGCATGTATTTTGTTTTGAGCTTAATTGGTTATTCTTTCTATATTTTATCACTATGGTTTTGTATTATGATATGGTACATCCTTCCTTTTCTCATAATCATCCATAGCTCTATATTCATGATATATTTTCTAAGACAATTTTTTTGGAAAGATATTTCTTTTTTACAACATATCTTGATCTAATTTTTATATCCCTTGCTTTCATCCCTAGTGGGGAAGGTCTTCCTTCTTTCTCTATGTCTAAGGATCTTCTTTCCTTAGCTTAGTGGCATTTTTTTATTCTAAAACATTATTTCCTTATAAAGACATATCCTCTTTATTCTTCCTCTTTGAGGATCCTTTTTCCATAAGTGACATATCCTTTTACGATTATCTATGCTCTTAGATGTAAGGGTCAATTCTCTTTGCTAAGAATATAGTGTACATTGTTGCTAACATGATATCTCCTTACTTTGTGAAGTATAAATTCTCCTTCTCTTCATTATCCTTTCAATTAGGTAGCCACGATAAGGAGGGGGGAATATATAGGGTCTCCCTTATACTATAGTTTACATTTTACAACATGCTAAATCTTCAGAAGGTAACGTACATAAGTTGCTAGATCCTGAAGAGACACATTTTTTTTTTTGCTAAATCCTTGGAAGGTAATGCACATAAGTTTCTAAATCCTGAAGAGATATGCATTTTCACTTTCAAATATGCTAAATCCTTCGAAGGTAATGCACATAAGTTTCTAAATCCTGAACAGACTCGCGTTTTATATTCCATAGTGATACAAGAATATGGATCTATGGGTATTCCAAAAGCCATCATAAGATGTATTACAACTAAAAAGGATAGTTTATGGGTGAAGTATCAGTTTTGGCTACTTTTTGGGCTCTCCCTCCTTGGTGATTCATGGTAAGGTGGGCATCTTACTAGGCGAGGTAATCACTCTCTCTCTTTTTCTCTCTTTCACTTTCATGCTTGTAGGATTAGATCACAAAGTTGTGTTATTTAGAGTGTTGCTTTTGTCTTTCTTGTGTATTCATTTACAAATTTTTATAGCTTTCCAAATATGATATTAGTATAGGAAGCATTTCTTATCAAGTTTTCCTTTGCTAGTTGATTTGGGTTTGTTTCTATACTAACCCCTTTTTTGTGTATTTTGGCTTTGTCTTTGTTTTCTCTTATTTTTTTGTGCCCTTGTGCATGTATGTTGAGTTTGAATCCTTGTCCTAGGGGCTCATGTCCTTGACTAAGTGGTGTTCTACCTTTTTGCGATCCACTGGAGTCTTTCTTCTAACTTTATCATGAATATGTTTGATTTCCATACTCCCGCTAAAGTGGGGGCATAATGTATCATCTTGAAATGGATGCAATTCCATGTTAAGACTATTTATCCCTTATTAGGAGTTTTTTTGGGCCATTATCATGTTTTCCTCTCATTTCTTCCCCTTTTCCATCTTTTGTGCCTGTTTAAGATCCTGATTGGGCCTCTTTGGGCACTATTTTCCCTACCTGGTATATTTTCCAGGGGTCCTGACCCCTTGGGTCAAGATAGACCTTGAATTTGACCTAGGTCAAGGTCAACCTCAACCCTGACCTAGGTTAGGGTCAACCTCAACCTTGACCTATGTCTTTCTTTTCCATTGGAAATTTTTTCAGATGTGGGAGGCAACTCAAAAGTTTATTTTCTCACTTCCAGGTCGGTTGTTTTGGGTTTTGAAGTGGTGAGTCTTAAAAGATAATTAATATAGGTATACTTCTATGGGTATAGGCCTAATTGGAATTTAATTATTTTATGTCAGCCTCTCTAGAAGTTTGTGCCCTAGACTTGTGTATAAGGAAGCCTTTCTCCTCTCATTTTCTAAGGACTAACACACATAAGAATATCAAGAAACTTATCAAAGTGATCATCTACTTTCATGAATCCATTGGTCTACATGCTTCCAAGCTTCCAAGTGTTCAATCAAGGTTTTCAAGTCTTCTTCTCAAGAATTAAATTTCTCCATTGAAGAACAAGGATTCAAGCATTCAAGCCTTTGAAGGGATTTGGTTCAAAAATTCAAGATTCATCATTCAAACCCTAGATATATCCATCATGGTGGTGTGATCTTCCTTCAAGATCATTTGTGCATCCTCAAGATTCATTCATTCTTCCTTCAAGGTGGATTCAAAGCATATAATCATGGAGGTTTTGATTTACATTTATGATTTTTAATTTTGAGTCTAAGCTTTCATATTAAAATACTTGTTTACATTTGAAATACAATTGCATATCTATTGAATATCATAGCTTCATTGTTATATCTAATTCTACTACTTTCTAGCATTCTCCACTTCAATTTTGATTTCAAGGTTAATTCCTAAATTGAGGTTTGAGTAAGGAAAACCCCTCCCCCTAACAAACAAAACTATTTTCTTGCAGGTATAGGTATGAAACAATGAATTACAAAGAAGATTTGGATACCCTTTTCGACAAAGTTTCAGGATCCGTGAACAAAATTTCTATCAGAGCAACATAGGTCAAGTTTGACATAAAGGGTTCAAGGTCAACCTTTCTCATAAATGAAAAATATTTATGCATTTTCTCCATCTCTGTGTTTCTATTCTAGATCCATTTGCAGAATTTCCTGAAACTTGATGCAGGCACCAGAAAACAACAATTTCCAGATCTTCTATGTTATGAGGTATGTATGTCATTTCTTTATTCTTTGCAATTATTTCTAGATCTATATTCCTTATCATTAAAATTAAATTTATGTGGTTAATAGAGGCATAGGGTCTCATTTATGTCCAAATCCTCCATTGTTCTAAACCCTATCCATATCATTTCCCACTATACAAAGCCTAAGAGTATGCAAACCTTCCTTAAACCATTCAACCTCTCCTTTCATGTGTAGATTTTTCCAATAGATTGAATGCGTGCTCATATGAACATGCTGAAGCTTCAAGGGTTTGGTAGGATTTTGCATTATGATGGTAATTTGATGAGTTTTTTCTCTCAAAAGAGCATTATAAATTTTCAATGATGCTGGATAATTTGTGAAGGAAATGAGGTTATATTTATAGGCAAATGGAGGCTTGAATGGATGGTTGAGATGCAAACTTTAGGAAGGGTGAGATGCATTTGAGCGAGAGAACATGGATTTTGATTTCTCAAATGCCTCTCATTATGACAAGTGTCACAAGGAGAGAGGTTTGGAAGAATGAGGGAATGTGACCATTTTGGGAGATGTGAGAGGGGAAAAATATGTAACATATGGTTGGAGTGTGTAAGAGGGATCTAAGAGCATTTAAGGAAGAGTTACATGTATATGGTTGGGGATTTGAGAGATGTGACATGAAAGTTCACTTGGTTGAGGGTTAGGATTTCTTAATCCTTGGGCTATGATTGTGCAAATGTTTAGGGAATGATTAGGTTTAGATTAGAGGACAAGTGGGAGGATTAGGAGGATGTGATGGGAAGAGAGAGAATGAGTGTAGGGGTTTGTTAGTTTTTTTTTGCTGAACCTTCAAAAGGTACTTGAATACTTGATTAACTCTAAGACTCCCAATATTTGAAAACTAAATGATCTGAGAAAGAGAATACACTAATTGATGAGGATTTATGACAATACTTGGGGAAACTTATTATCACCTCCTTCTTTTTAGGTTCCACAACACCCAGGTAGGTATTACCTATATAAAATGGCTATCTCACAGCATTAATAAATGTGGATACTTGTTTGTTTCTTGTTTACTATATTATCTTGCAAATTAATCTATATAAAATTGAAGACAACTTGATACAGAGCTTAACCATGAAAATTATTGAAATGATAACAACAAATAGTAGTGCTTTAAGGATGTTCATCCTTCTTATTTTTCAGTTCTTAGAACTTAGGAAGGGTAACCTATTTTAATCCTCTCTCAAAGGGATTAATAAAATGAATTGTATACCTTGATACAATTACTTAAAACCTTGAGTATTCTGATTTTGTATGAATGGTTTAAGTATTTTGAATATTTGGATGATGATAAACTAGTTGACAAATTCTAGACCAGTGCCTATCCTTGGGCTAAAGAGTCAAAGATGCAAATCCATAGAAAAGTAAATAAAGATAATTTACATTGCCTTACAACCTATATGAAACCCTAATAAGATGCCTTAAAAATTATTGTGTCACTACCACACCACTGTATCAAATCTTCAAATGTTGTTATGCTACCTGAAATTACTCACAAAACTTAGTTCTTCCCTTGAAAGAAACTTGCAAGCAATTAGATAGATACCTTGTAACTAATATTCTTAAAATGCCTTACATATTAAACATAAAAGAGCATACACAACAAGTAAAGAGACAAAAGAAATATGGAATAAGAGTTGCATTGTATTTTATTTATAAATTCCTATTTCAATACATACAGAGACTAAAAGCTCAAAAACTCAGACAAAATTTTGTAGTGTAGCTTGTAAATATATTTTCATCTCTCTCATCTTTACAAAATTGATCCATATATATATCTAAACCATCTTGGAATCCTTAAGGAAAGGATGCAACAAGCTTCAGATGGTTTTAGATACCTAACCCTAAATATAGATAAGAGAAAAGACAAGAGAAACCAAGCGGTGGAAAGACAAAATAGAGAATGAAATCTGATTTAATCCTTTGTATTTATATGATCTTTGACATATTTGGTTTTGTATGTTCAAGGATAGTCTCTGATTTGAATTTGGTGATGACTAACCTGCTTGTCTTTCAAGAAATTTGTACAAGGTGTTCTGACATTCCTTTATTCTTCATAAATAATATCTAAATCTACTGTCATTGGCTTCTTCTTCTTACACTTTGTCAGAATGTCCCAGGCTGTCATATCCTCCCCTTTTGGCCATTCAAAATTCTAAATATTCTCCAACTGAGTCTTTTTCCTCTCCCATCTAGCATTTGTTATACTCTTAACATTAGATATGAATTTATTATAATTTGATTCTGCATTAAATGCCTCATCCAAAAGCGCATTGAACCTTTCTATTGGAAAGTTGACTATACTGAAGTATATGAATCTATTTAGTGTTTTAATTATGGAAACAAAGTCATATGAATTTTTGGAGTCAGCACACATTACCAGAAGATCAGAAATTGGCTAAGTACAAAAAATAGGACAGAGCAAGGAACAAACTGTTATAGTTTTGATTAGCGTGTGTTCATTTTTTATAAAAATGATATGTTCCTTTGAAGATAATATTATGAGTATTTTTAAATACTAATTATAATAGATCATGATCAGATCTACAAGTATGAATAAGATACAGCCAGTTGAAGAGGTACAGCCAGTGAATGGCAGAACAGGATAGAGATAATGGAAAGAGTTGACAGAGATTGTTTTGGTGTGGAAGTTGGAATAATCCTCAGGACTTGTGCCTTTGGATTATTTGTTTTTAGTGACCTAAACATCTATGGTTAAAATCACATGAATTTATTCATTTGGGATAATTAGTTAGAGCAAATTTGGTGGAGCAGACTATGTGAAAAGACATGTCTGTTCAGTTTGAGTAAAGCAATTATAATTAATGTTAAACCAACTTAATGAAGGGTTAAATGGTTATGTAAGTGATCAATATACATGTTAAAAGGTTTCCTAAATCTGACATGTTCATTTCCTTTCAGGAAGTACTTATACAAGGTCATTTGTGATGGGAAATGTTGCGGAAGCCAGAGATAAGAAAACCAGAGCAGAGTGTTAAAGCAACAAAGATATATCTATCATATGTTGATGATATATATATTGAAGTAGAAGATTTTAGAGTGAAGACAATATTTTTTTAGAGATCAAAACGAGGTTAAAGCATCAATGCACAAAAGGAACTGATCAGACAAGTAGTGTCACAGCAGCAGTTCACCTTGCAGATACAGTGTGTATCAAAGATCCAGAAGGTTGTAGCCTTCACCATTTGGACAGTGAGTCCTTGTACAGTGAGTCCACCACCCCTAATAGGGTTATTTTAAAAGACTCCTAATATGTTACAACCCTTAACAAGGTCACTATACTTCATGTATTGTAAAGACAACTCCTAACAGGGTTAAGGATCTTCTAACAATGATCATAAGAAACTAGTACAGAACATTTGTGGGTACTAATTCCCACTGAGGTTTTATCCTACATTGGGTTTCCCCATAATCATATTTGGTGTTATGAGTTGTGTATTTTTATCTTAATTTCATTGATAATCATTTCAATACTTAAGCATTTAAGTAAAGTTTCAGAACACAGAAAAAGTATAAATTGATGGATCACTGATTCACCCCCCCCCCTCTCACTGATCCTAATCCTAACAATTGGTATCAGAGCTCTGGTCCTTAGAAAATAATTTTAACCACTTGAGGAGATCATGGAGAAGGAAGAAATGAAACACCTAAAAAATAATCTTGAATCATCCCTTGAAGAACTTGACACATATGAAAAAGAAAATGAAGATCTAAAACTAAAAGTTGAAGGCATGCAAATACTTATCAAGAAACTGAAAAAAGAATTAAGGAATTGTTGTTCGAATGATTTGGGGGAAGTAGTAAAAAATTTTAATGAATAAAATTCATCTCTGATAGATCAGATTGAAGAATTGGATGAAAATTTATATAACAGTCAAGAAGCCTATGATGATCAAGTCAAAGCAAACAAGCAGTTAGATGAAGAACTGAGACAAGAAAACATGGAAATCCTGGAGTTAAGAAACAACAAATATAAGATGGAATCTAAATTGATTGTAGAAAAGAACCATATTTACAAGTTACACACAAGAAAGGATCTGATAGAGTCATAGTTGTATGCTCAACAGGTTAAAGGAGATACCAGCGGTATAGGATACAATGAAGCACAAATTCAGATTGATGCCATGCAAGAAAGAATGAAAGAACCAAAGGACATCACAAATACTAAGGAGATTGGAAATCAAAATAAAGACAATATTGAACCACCTAAGGATGAATGCAAGCTAGTTTATAGAACTTGTTATGCTTGTAACATGCAATAAATTTGGTCATAGAGCTATGAATTGTAAAACAAGTCAGAAGAACCAGAATCAGAATAATCAAAGAAATCAGAATCAGAAAAGACAAAGAATTTATCCTCAGCAAAATATTAGAAGTACTCAGAACATTACATGTTAGATATGTAATCACAATGGTCATTCAGCTAGACAGTGTAGATTGGTAACTCACACCAATACACTGAAGAATATCAGACCTCCTATCATTTGTCACTCATGTGGAAAAGCTAGACACATCTCTAAATTTTGCAGATCTAGAGCAGAGAGACAAGAGAGCCCTAAAATTTTAGAAGATTCATTATGGGATAAGGAAGGAGAAATAAAATCTGTGAAAGCTATAGAAGATGCGAGAAAAATCTGGGTCAAAGTAAAGAAGGATAATGAAGAGAACAAGGTAGTAGATGCATCCTCAGTGGATGCAACTTCTACTTCTGGTTAGTTGACCCTCATGGTCTTAGGGGGAGCTATTCTAACTCTGAACCCCTGCGTGGCTGGTATACTCAACTCTGAGTATGTGCCTTAGATTACAATTTTTTGGAGACATTGTGTTGTAATATGCAAGAGAACAGAGTCTAAATTGTTATCAGGAACAAGAACAGAAGTTACAGTTGCTTCCTGTGTCTACGTGGAAAGTATTAATGTTAGAAATCTACTTTGAAATCACCAAGTCCTCACTTTTAGTCAGAATAAATGATTGGAGATCATAGAAGCCCTAGCAGTTGTATTGTTAATGCATTACAGTTGTTCTCAATAGCGAATAATGAAGATTGATAATCATTATTTGTAAGCAAATTCATTTGAGTTTGAAATGAAGCCCAAGCACAGACATGTCATTTGAGAAATTAGTTGAAAAATTACTTAACAATCAAGTAAGCGGTTGGATAATCAAAGGAGAACTTGTAGTCAAGTAGAAAAGCATCACAATTACATTCTTTAGTAGAGATTGATATCAAGAAAATCTTTGAAACATCTCAGAAGTGATTTATCAGTATGCTTTAGCGCGTGAATTTCATGAAGCAAAATGGGTCAAAATCTTGTTGAGTAGTGTTCTATGTGAGAGTATCAGTATATCCATTTGACATTTTGTTTTGGAGCTGACCTAATGTTATCCTTGGAAGCACATATATCAATATAGCCATTGGAGATTTTGTTTTGGAGCCGACCTGATGTTATCCTTGGAAGCACATACTTATTATTGATACTACAAAAGAGAATTCACGTAAGAGAAGAGTTGATTGAAGATACAATTTGAAATATCATGTGAAGAAGTAGATAAAACTATTATGATAGGTCCACAAGATTATGTTCCCATGGCCAAGGACATGGAGGATACATTCATGATTGATAATGTTGAAGTATCAATGGCAGCAATGGATATTAATCTAGACAATTTTGAAGAAAAATTTGTGAGTAATCAAGAAGCTGAGAGTCTTTATATCAACAAGAAGATATATTGATTTAAGATATCACAGAAAAGGAAGAAGAAAAAGAGAAGACTGAAGTGATGGACAACTCATCATCATTGTTGTAAAGTTTGACACCCATAATAGACTTAGATTCATGGGGAGTAAATAAGTAAGGGGTAGTATATAACCTAAAGGAGTTATGAAAGATAGATAAGATATTGTAGAAGAGAAGTATATGAATAAGAGACTCAGTGAATTGGTTAGCAAATTTACACTTGATCTTAGTTCACTCAAAGTTGGTCAAGCATCCTTAAAAGAGTTTTCAGGAAAAGAAACAAAGATTATTGCTAACTATATGAATCATGAAAGTTAAGTGCCCATAATTACAAAGAAGATCTAGGAGGTAGAGGCTATGATAGAGAAGATAAGGAAATCTATGGAAGATCCCTCCACCGATATCAATGTGTGTATATCAGGGGAAAATTGATAAGATTGAGAAGGCAGAGAAGATAATATCAAAGGGAGAGTAAAGTAATGTATAGAATATGGAGTATGTCATATGATCAAGGTCCTAAAATAGACTTGGAGAAAATAGAGAAGCTACAATATGCATTATGTGCCCATCCATAGATTGTTAATTCACTGATTGCATTTTGGGAGAAAGAGATCCATAAGTTGCAAATTGCATATCCAGATATGTATGCTAAGTAAGTACATAGAAGCATTTTTGAGCACCTTTGTCATTAATGTCAAAGGGGGAGTAGAGTATGAATAATATGGAGTCTAGTATATGATAAAAGGGAGATATAAGATAGAGAGTTTTTATATAAAAGTACAGATAGTAACTTCACCATATTCCTTTGTTGCCATTAATGACAAAGGGGGAGATTTTTGGAAAGTTGAATATACTAAAATATATGACTCTATTTAGTGTTTTCATTATGGCAAAAAATTCATATGAAGTTTTGGCGTCAGCACACATTACCAGAAGATCAGAAATTGGCTAAGTATAGAAAATAGGACAGAGCAAGGAACAGACTGTTATAGTTTTGATTAGCGTGTGTTCATTTTTTATCCAAATGATATGTGCCTTTGAAGATAATCTTATGAGTATGTTTAAATGCTAATTCTGAGAGAGCATGATCAGATCTGCAAGTATGAAGAAGATACAGTCAGTTGAAGAGGTACAGCCAGTGAATGGTAGAACAAGACAGAGATCATGGAAAGGGCCAACATAGATTGTTTTGATGTGGAAGTTTCACTCATCCTTAGGACTTGTTCCTTTTTATTAGTTATTTTTAGTGACCTAACCATCTTTGGTTAAAATTTCATGACTTTATTCATCCGGGATAATTAGTTAGAGCAAATTTGGTGGAGCGGACTGTGTGAAAAGATGTGTCTATTCAATTTGAGTAAAGTAGTTATAATTAATGTTAGGAAAACTTAATGAAGGGTTGTTTGGTTATTTAAGTGATCAATATACCTATTAAAATGTTTCCTAAAGCTGACATGTTCATGTCCTTTGAGGAAGTACTTATACAAGGTCATTTTTGATGGGAAATGTTGCGGAAGCCAGAGATAAGGAAAGCAGAGCAGAGTGTTAAAGAAGCAAAGATATATCTGTCATATGTAGATGATATATATATATTAAAGTAGAAGATTTTAGAGTGAATACAAGATTATTGTAGAGATAAAAAAGAGGTTAAAGTATCAGCACACAAAAGGAACTGATTAGACAAGTAGTGTCATAATAATAGTTCACCTTGCAGGTACAGTGTCTATCAAAGATCCATAAGGTTGTAGCCTTCACCATTTGGATAGTGAGTCCACCACCCCTAATAGGGTTATTTTAAAAGACTTCTAATAGGTTCTGACCCTTAACAAGGTCACTGTACTTCATGTATTGTAAAGACAACTCCTAACAGGGTTAAGGATCTTCTAACAAGGAACATAAGAAACTAGTATAGAACATTTGTGGGTACTAATTCCCACTGGGGCTTTCACCTGCATTAAGTTTCCCCATAATAATATTTGGTGTTTTGAGTTGTGTATGTTTATCTTACTTGCATTGATATTCATTTCACTACTTAAGCATTTAAGTAAAGTTTCATAATGCAGAAAAAGTATAAATTGATGGATCACTGATTCACCCCCTCCCCTCTTAGTGATCCTAATCCTAACACTTTACATATATAGTACTCCTTGGTTAGAGACATAAATGTCTTTATTGGGAAGTACGTTGTCAAAATCTGATAACCATAACCCTAGTGGCTTGATTTGATCATCCTCGACCCTAATTGGAGGTACAAACCTACTATAATCTATCCCAAACATCTTTAATTTGGCCTCAATTTGATTGTCTTTACCTTTGAAAAAGGATAAGGTAGCCCAAATTTTCTCTATTTTGATACCTACCAAAGTAACTATCTCAGGAAAATCTGATCTTAGTGGAAAAACTAATGCTAATCTCTCAAAAAGTGATGTCTTCCCAGATCAAGTTGCAAAGTAGGGGTTCAAAATTGTCAAAAAACTTGCCACTTCTATCTGCAAACCTGGCAACCTACCATGTGCTCCATATACTACATCTATCTTCTCCTTAATAATATTAATTCTATGTTGCAAAATTGATACCAATGATGACATGTAACTGAGTGAATGTTTGATAATGTTAAGTTGAAGATGATGCAAGACATTAAATACGTTAATGGTTTGTATTGTCATTGATGTCAAATTAATATCATCATTATGGTCATATAAATAATGCCAAAGACTTCATAAAATCAATGGAATAGAGATTATACTTTCAACAATGCATAAAAGTCAAGTATTTACAAAGTGACAGACTACACCGGTGGAGTGCACACTGTTAGCTCTTTTTCTTGCAACACTTATGTAATGATGACAGTACACCTTATATACTTGAATGCAACCTCTTTTAGACAATAGAAAGGCTAATTCATGATGTTTTTGATAACACTAGGGATTCCTATTATCACCTCCTTCTTTTTTGAGCTCCACAAACTCAGGAAGGTATTACCTATTTAAGATTATTGATACTTCAGCCTATGTATTTGGTGGATTAGTTCATTCACTAGTTATGCTCCTAAAACCTCACTGTAACAACTTATAAAATACTTTAGAGATTGCAATGATTGATTTGAAATAGAGTATTATAAGCCAGGCTATGTTTTTGATAACATGAATCAATGAGACAAGGATTTTCATCCTTCTTCCTTTTATTTTAGGAGGGATAACCTAATGATTTACTCTTTAAGAAATCAACAAATTTCAACTATAATCACACATGAATACAATTGATTCTACAGAACTATTCTCTAAAATGATTGGTTTGAATAATATTTGAACATTTGGATGATGACAGATTATCAAATTAATTCCTAGACTAGTGCCTATCCTATGGGCTTATAGAGTCAATAACTTGAAGTTCGCAGAAATACATAAAAACAAAATACTGTAAGGTGCCTTATAGCTTACATGCAATTAAGATAAAATGCCTTACAAATTATCTTGTCACCTCTATGATATTGTATCAAATCCTTAACTATTGTTATGCTCCCTGAAACTACTCACAAAACTTAGTTTCTTTCCTGGAAAGAAACTTGCAAATAATTAGATAGCTACCTTATAGCTAAAATGCCTAAAATTGCCTTAAAAATTCAAACATAACAGAGCATACACAACAATTAAAGAGAAAACAATAGAAATAGAGTAAAATTGCACTATATTATATTGATATGGTACTGTGTTAATATATAAAAAATCTAAAAATCTTGAAGATACAGACACAGATCTAGAAAGTTTGATTTTCAATATATTTCATCTCTCTTTCAAAATACAATTTTGATCCTATATATAGGCCCTTAAACATCTTGGAATCTTTTATCTCAGCATGCAACAAGCCTCGGATGGTTTAAGGAACCTAACCCTAAAAATATAGAAAAGACAAAAGAAAAGGATTTAGAAATGGTGGGAGGACAAAAATAGAGGATAAAAATCTGATATTCTTTGTCCTTTCTAGAAATTGGTGCCTTTGTCTGAAAATGTTTAGGATAGCTTCTGGTATTTATAGAAAGACTAAGTGATTGCCATTACAGGCTAACTTACACCTATCTCCATAAATAGCTAACCTCCCTGTGCTCAATGATCAGGTGCCAAGAGTTCCCCTCTACTCTTCATCAAGGACTTCCTCCTCAATTTGAGGCTTCTTCTTCTTGGGCCTAGTCATCAGGTCCCATGCTGTCAACTCATCTTCAGTTGGCCACTTGAAGTCCTGAGTGCTTTGTACCTATGCCTTTTTCCTTTCCCACCTGACATCAGTGATTCTCTTAACATCCACTAGAAATTTATTGATGTCAGTTTCAGCTCTGAAGGCCTCATCCAAAATCTTATTAAAGCCTTCAATATCCAAATTAGATCCTAAAATGAATGCCTTATTATTAGGCATCTTACTGTCAAACTCATTCTTCCAGGCCTCTAAGGCCTTTACCTAATCATCTTCTCCTTTAAGGGGAGGAACAAATCTATTGAAATCTGAAGAAAATAGGATGAATTTAGCCTCTACTTGGTTCAACTTTCCTTTAAATAATGACAAAGCCACATTAACCTTTTTAACTTCATCTCCTACCTCTGTCACCACTTCAGGCAAATCTGGCCTTAGGGGCTGCAAAGAGGCAAGTTTCTCAAATAGTTGCACCCTAGGAGACCAATTAACAAAATAAGAGTTTAATATAGCAAGATACCCAGTTATCTCTATGTGTAGGGTGGGAAACTTATTATATGCATTGAGGATGACATATGTCTTATCTTTTAATATGTCAATCCTATGTTGTAAAATGCATCTGAATGCATTTAAGGCTATTTCTTTTTTCTTTTTTTCCCATGTCATCCTTCTCAACCACCTCTTCTGATTTTGCTTTCTCCTCAATTTGCAAAGGTTGTTGTGAAGGTACATACACCACTTCAGGCTTTTCTTCTAATTGCTTCAGTAGCTCAACAATCACCTAATTTTGTTGGTGTATCTTGATGTGGCACATCTCCCGGTCTTTTGCCAAAGCACTAGTCTCTTCTATCAAAGTGCTACACTTATCAGACAGTTGCTTAGTCTTGTCCTCATTTAAGTGTGCCCAGTGTCTCATAATCTAGGAGATCTTTACATCCCCTGTATTCTGTACTGACCAAACCATCTGATTACGCACCATACTCTCCTGGATGTTTACCAACTAAGGTTTTTGGTCTTTTGGGCAAAGGCTCCACATGGCAAAGGCCTGAGACTTTGGGCTATACCCAAAACCCTTTATCATGTCCCCCATTTGCACCTCACTTGCCATTTTCAAATCTGGCTACTTCCTTATCTGATCAATGATGAAAGCTAAGGCCAAGTGCCAGCCCTCAGCCAATAATATGCCACTGTCTAATACCATCTGCCTGGCCTCATCTGGTGAGCCATCCTCACTGTCAGGGTCATATGATTGTAGGGCCAATAGAGCCTCATTAGTGACCATTTCCTATCCATAAAATTTCAATTGATATCTTATTTGCTCCTTCTTATGCCACCTCAAAAAATCTTTAAACTCCTTAGTCTTGATGAAATTATCATCACTTAAAAATTGTTGCTGATGTATTAATATTTCATTAATACATGACTTGAGAGGCAACACAATATTCTTCTCTTCATCTAGTTGTTTCCTCTTTCCTTTTCTATTTAATTTTCTTAGGTTATGGTCATATAACATATTCCCAGGAATGAGAGCACTTACATTATCCTTTTTCTATTCTTGCCTAACAGTTGAAGGCTGACCTATGTCAACTTTTTTCCTTTTAGCTGAAGGCTCCTCTACATCATCTGGTTAGGAGACCTCTGTTAGGTCAATAATATGGCACTCTTTTCCCTACAACTATGGTGCCTCTACAACATCTTGTTGAGGTTGATCATATTGAGGTGGACAAGCATAGTCACCATCACTACCACTTTCATACTCTGATCCTGAATGATCAGGCTCCTGAGCTCCTTTTTTATCTAGAAAATTATCAAGTTGTTCACAAAGCACATAGAAATTATCAATCATGGCTTTGATTCTATCAAAATAGGGAAAATCAGGGTAGAAGCCACCAAAATCCAACCCATTCCTCTATATTTGTGTTTCTAACTTCAGTAATTCCTGAATCCTCTCCCTTCTTGTTCTAATTTTATCTTCATCAAGAAGGTTTCTTGTTTCATCCTCTTCTATGCATGTACAATGAACATTTGTATTCAGGATTGTGGGGGTTAAAAGCTTTCTGACTCCTGGCATGAAACCCTCAGGATCAATATATCTATATGAGGCTGTCCCCATTCTATAATTATCCAACCACTGGCTGACTGTGTCAATGGAACCTTTGTCAATAGTGAAATTGAATATCTTGAACTGCCTAGGGGTTAGTGTCCCCTTCTTGTGCAGTGCAAAATGCTCATTATCTATCAATAAAAGTTTCCAAATGAATTCCATGGCAGCAACTCTTGATGGCACATGGTAGGGAAACATATGGGGTGTTTGTATACATCTGTATACCCTGATCATGGTAAAGTTCTCTTCAAGAAATAAATCAGCCCAATTATCATCCCCCTCCCATTTGTCTACATATTCACAAGGTCTCAATAGTTGTAGCACCTTGATTCAGAGCCTGGTCTTGCTAATGCCCATGCTCTGCATTATTAGATATACCATCCAGTTCTTGAATGCACAGTAGTTGCAGTCCTTGGATGTATAGTTCCAAATCCTAACCCAAAAATGAATGGCATTAGGCTTGTCCTTAAAAATCCTTTGAGGATTCAAATTGTTCACATCCATGATCCTGAAGTTAAAATGTAAGAGTAGATGCATCAGGATGGAATAGTGAAAAAACCTAGGTTCTTTCTCTTTAGGATTCTTCATCTTCTTCTATGTAGCTACAAATCCTTCATGCATCTTATCAATGATGTATTGTATGTAGTCATAACTGGTGCTGGAATGCACCTCTTGTAAGTAAAGTACCATCATTAAAATTTGAGCGTATATCTTTTCAGCTCCCCCATCTATATCTAACACTCTACACAGGGCATAGGAAATATACTTAATATAAAAATATAGGTCCTTGAACCAATAGGGTGCTCTCCCAAGCATAGGAGTAAGATGGTTCCTAACCTCCTTGAACATATGCTTCTGTAATTGTCCCCTAGCAATTTCATGCTTTAACCTATATCTTTCTTCTTGCCTAGTAATATCAATTTTGGTGGACATGGTACTGTACAAGCCAAAGGCTTGCATAAATGAGTTTCTATTTAGGATAATCAGGGTAGCACCATCACTCTTCTTGATTGTTTTGGATAAAGGATCATAGTGACTAGCCAAACCTAGAAAGAAATCT
The DNA here is from genome assembly GCA_018584345.1 of Thuja plicata. Taxonomy (NCBI): domain Eukaryota; kingdom Viridiplantae; phylum Streptophyta; class Pinopsida; order Cupressales; family Cupressaceae; genus Thuja; species Thuja plicata. The sequence continues at coordinate 5,555,913 of MU224754.1, forward strand.
ACATCTATATAAATGTCAGGGATAATTAACCTAGCTAGACCACAAGTCCAAGGGTTTGATATTGGAATAGCCTTATTAGAATTGTTATAGAATTAGTTGTAAAGAGAAAAACCTATTGATCCTAGAGTGTGAGCATCTCTAATCTTGTAGTAATCATCAGTTAGAACATTTGCATTTGCCCTTTTGTTCTGCGTAGACCCCGACAACAATTTGAGGAATTCATCAGAATAATTCCTCTTCCCTTTAGCATCATCATCTATCTCATCACTTATCCCACTGGTAGAAGCCATACTAACTACTCTACTCATCTTTGCTTTGTTTCAATTCTCTTTTCTTTACCGATATTGAAGCAAATCTTCTCTCAAGACTCACTTCTCTTCTCTATGCGCTGTTCCTAGTAATTCAACACTTGAAAATCAATTAAGTACTATGCAACTTGACCAATTTTTTCTCTCAATTTAGAAAACCTAGAACTTCTTTGCTTTGTAATTCTGAATGCAAGATGAGTTAAAAATGAGCCCTCAATCAACTCTTTATGGTAACTATTTTAAGTACACAGCTCATCATTTGAAAAATCATCAATTTTGTCTTCAATTCAACATGCTATGAAATTAATTGAAAACCTAGCCGTAGTTCATGAGTGTGACAGGAAATCAAATTCATATATGTGTATCTTCAGAAAAATCCTTATAAAATTCAAAGGAGATGACATGCCTCTATGTGGTTTTCTCTATGTCATACATCTTGGCTACCCTTTTTATTCATCAATCAATATTCTGGATTTTCATAAGACACCAAATCCTTCACATTGTTGTCATGTCAGCAACTGCCACCCTTTCTAAAATTTCATATTAAGCGACTACACGACCATGTATTATCTCCTTGTTGCTAACCAAACTCTTTAACCCCTTAATCTTTTGGAGACCAAGTGATTGTGTTGTTTTTTTTCCTGGCTAACCATGGTTTATTTTTGGCGATCACGCGACTGAAGAAATCAAAGTCGTTGGATAAAAACTTAACTCACAACTTATTCAGAGACTCTGTGACTGACGGTTACCTTTATCTTTTACAGTTATCTCCAAGTCACTGAATGTTACTTTTCTTTACAAGACCCCACAACTTAGCTCGGTCGCTTAATCACTGATTACAAATGTTAGCTGACAATTCCTTCAGAGACTACGCAACTATCTTTAACTTTAAATTTAATTCAGAGACTTCACGACTGACAGTTATCTCCAAGTCATGAGCACTTTTTCCTTTAGGAAATTTTACTCAGAGACTTTGCGACCATCACTGATCTTTTCACCTTTTGTATCCAACGGCTCCGCTAAGTCGCTGAATACTTTTTAATACCTTTATATTATTTGGAGACAATGTGACAACAAAACACTTTATACTCTTAGTCTCTTAATCACTAGATGATCTCATTCCTTTGGGAGACCATGCGACAAGCCTCTTAATCCTTTCACCTTTGAACACGTGTCTCCTTTTAACCGTTTGTCTCTGAATCGCTGAATAGACATTGACTTAGCATTTTAATCCACCGACTATCCAACTGTCTTTCATTCCAATCCACATGTGATTTTTCGCTAAGTCTTGGCATCTTTCACTTAACTGTCATCTCTTTTGGAGACTAAGTGACATGAAATTTTAACACCTTTCTAAACTACAAGCCAATTTAGAGACTACGTGATTGAAGCAATCACCAAGTCTCATAAAAATTTATTAACTGCTAGATTATTCACGCGACACCGTAACTCATCTGTGGGCCCTTTTTCTAATTGCTGATGTGTTCTTTTAATTGGAGACTTTGCGACTGAAAGGCTCCACCAAGTCTCATAAAAAATAAGGAATATTCTATTTCATTAAGAGACATCCTGACAATAGTTGATCACCAAGTCTCAAAACAAAGAGGAATATGCTATTAGGACACGTGACTAGGTGACTATGGTAAAAAAAACATGTCTTAAGTTGTTTCAAAAAGGTAACGTCAAAATAGAAACATGATGAACACTTTAGGGTTTTTCTCATTTTGGCTTAGAGCAGGACCTAGGGTTTTGAGGTTTTGTATTTTCATATAGATTTTAACCTGAAGACCCTAAAAATTTTCAACAGGGATATTTCAAGGATGAGAGACTTCTGACCTTAGGAAGGAAAAGGGCATGAGGGTCACAAAATTTTTGCAAACAAACCAGAACCAAGAAAACAATCAACAATTGCTCTACCTGAGGATTGAATAAACATATTTTATGGCAAAGAACCACAAAACATCTGGTTGCAGACCCTTCAAAAAATAAAGAAAACACTCAAAAATAGAAGGGAAAATATTTACAATATGATACATATTCATTTGTGCATTACTTTGGAACCTTAATTAAAGAAAGGTTTCAAGAATTGCCCATGCACAGGAAACTCAAAATCCTCTCCTTCTATATTCTTTAACAAATAAGAGTCTTTTCCAATTTTTTTTGAGATAATGAATGGTCCTAGCCATAAAGACTCAAATTTTTTGTGTTTACCTTTGTCTTCTACTCTTGCATTTCATTGAAGAACTAGGTCACCAGCCTAGAATTTTCTCTCAATAGCCCTTTTGTCAAATAGGTACTTCATCTTCGGTTGTAACGTTATGTTTTCTCTCTAACTATTTCTCCTTGTTTCATCCAATTCAATCAGCTACACCATTCTATCTTGCATATCATCAGAGACATCTAAATTCTCTTACTATATAAATTGACATATTGGCAACAAATTATTGATAGGAAATCTTTCTTGTAGGACATATACTAGCTCAAAAGGAGATTTACCAGTTTCTTTTTTGAGTGTTATCCTATCAGCCCAAAGGGATAATTTCAACTTTGTGTGCCATGTTCTTTTATTTTGTTCTAGAGTCCTTTTTAATATCTTCAATATACTCTTATTACTAGACTCAGCTTGTCCATTAGCTTGTGGGTGATATGGTGATGAATATGATATTTTAATCCCATACCTTTCACAGAAACTTGTCATTTCTTCTGATCTAAAACTTATAGCATTATCCATTATTAACTTAGTAGGTACACCAAATTTGGTTATAATATTCTCCACGAGAAATTCAATAACCACCTTGCTTGTTGCTTTCCTTGTAGGGATGGCTTCAATCTGCTTAGTAAAGTAATCTGTGGCAACCAATATCCAACTATGTGCACTACTAGATTTCTCCTAAAATTCACCAATAAAATCAATCCCCCACATTGCAAAAGGAGCCTCAGTACTCACTGGGTTCAGCAACAGAAAACCTAAAAATTTTAGTTTATTGGAAAACCTTTGACATGGTTCACATTTCCTGACATGTTCATAAGTATCCTTGAAAAGAGTAGGCTAATAATACCCAGCTCTTAAAATCTTGTGGGCAGTAGTCTTGGTAGAAAAATGACCCCCACATTCTCCTTCATGCATTTCACTCATAACTTTCTTAGCTTGGTATTTGTCAAGGCACAACAACACTACACCATTTTTATCTTTCCAAAACAAGTCACCTTGGATGAGAGTGTACCTTTGAGTTTGCAATTTCAGACTCCTTTTTTGATTCTCAGACAAATGATCAGGGCACTTAGCATTTTTGAGAAAGAAAACAATATTAGTATAGTATGGTTGCCTTTCTATGCTGGTAATAGCTTGGTCATGTATTTTTGTTTGATTTAGCCATACTAAATCTAGGTTCTCTTTTGTCATGAGCTTTTCTAAGCCTTGTCCTCTTATTAACTTTGTAATATGGATCTCAAGGTTGAATTATTGAATTCTGGTGATCCACTTACACCTCTTACCAGTTACTTCTGACTATATAAGGATATCCTTCACTACTGAATGAGGAACATAAGCCTATACCTTAGCACAAACCAAGTAGGGCCTAAAAGATTTCATAGCTTTTACCAATGCATAAGCCTGTTTCTCCATTATTTCATAATTAAGCTCTGTATCCTGCAAGGACTTACTATAAAAAGCTATGGGATGTTCAAATCCTTTCTCATCCTTTTGAATCAAAATAGAAACAATTGTATGAAATGATGCAAATTAAAACAAAGAGAAAGGCTTAGTATAATCTGGAGATTTCAAAACTGGAGCCTCCTGTACTGCCTCAAATGCCTATTGAGCTTCTTCATTCCAAGAAAATTTGGCATCCTTCTTTAATAATTTGATAATGGGTTTAATAATTTCTGCAAAATTTGCTATAAACCTTCAGACAAAGTTAATCTTTCCTAAGAAAGATTGCACACCTTTTAAATTCTTTGGAGCAATCACCTTTTGAATTGCATCCACTCTTTCAGGGTCTATTCTCACCCCTTCCCTAGACACTATATGTCCAAGAAAACTCCCCTCTTTGAATGAAAAATAACACTTCTTGAGATTTAATGAGACACCATACTCTAATGCCTTAGCAAAAATCTTACCTAAGTGATCACAGTGATCCTCAGCCCTTTTAGAATATGCAATCAAATCATCCTGATAGATAACCATGAATAAATCAATAAATTTTTTGAAAGAAACATCCATAGCTCTTTGAAAAGTTGCCCTTGCATTTATTAATCCAAAAGGCATTCTAATATACACATAAGTTCCCCATGGAGTAGTAAATGCAGTTTTATACTAGTCTGTCTCTTTAACTAAGACCTGGTTATAACCTAAGAAACCATCCATCATAGACAACAACTCACAACCAGTCACCTTGTGCAACATTGCTTCCATATTGGGGAATGAATAGTTATCTTTTAACAAAGCAATACTTAGATTCTTGAAATCCGCACACAGTCTGATATCACCATTTTTCTTTCTGACTGGAACCAAATTAGACACCCAAGTTGAATGTCTGATGGGCTGGATTATCCCAGCATCCTTGAGTTTCATCAACTCTTGCTACATTTTAGGAGCCAGCAAGGGGTTAATAGGCCTATGTTTCTGCCTAAATGGTTTCACATCTGATTTCAAAGGGATTTCATGTTGAAAAAGGTCCTCTCTATATGCTTTTAAGTCCTCATATGACCATGCACAGACATTTTTATATTTTCTCAACAATTTGATTAGATTTATTCTTACATGAGAGTCCAAACCCTTTCCAATATAAACCATTTGAGGACTATTTTTAGATCCTAAATTTATTTCTTCCAAATCATCAGTCTTGGAATTGCTTAACTTTGATGAGTCATTTTGCTGCCTAATAAACAATGCCTTAAGCTCAACCAAACCCCTAGGAATCTGATTAGAGCTTAACTAGACAACTTCATTTCTGAAAATTTAGTCTTTTCCATCATTACTTTCTAGCAGAGAACTACAATCTATGCTATGATTTTCATAATGGTCTAGACATTGTATGAACCTTAGAATATATTGATCATCTTGGAAAACTTGCTAGTTCTATATGTTTTCTGGACCAATTGGTCTTGTTTTGACTTCTAGTATTGACATCCCTTGTAAGGTCAAATCATTTTTTAAAGCAACATTTTCTAAAAAATCAGCCATTATATTTTTTGACATTTCTAACCAACTTATATCAAAGGCATCAAACATCTCAAGTTGATCCCAAATAGCATATTTGTACATTTTCAATCTGTCATTTTTTATAGCATATTTGGATCTAACTTGTGCTACCACCAACTCAGAATCACCATAAACCTTTAAACATTTTATACCATGTTTGATAGCAATTTCAAGTCCTAAGAATAAAGCCTCATATTCTGTAGTATTGTTTGTACATTGGAAGGCTAACAGAAATGAGTACTTGAAAGTTGTACCTGATGGAGATATCAACAATACTCCTGCCCCTGATCCTTCTTTAGAGAAAGAACCATCAAAGTACATCTTCCACAATCCATCTTCCTAGATGATTAATTCTCTGTTCAAAGGGTTAGCCTCTTGATCTTGACAATAAAGTTCATTTTTTTGTATCCTAAAATTTTCCATGTCGATGTCAATGCAACAATTAATGTTAGTGTCTTCAAATTTTTCTATCATGTGGGTAGTTCTACTTTCCCTTAAGACCTTAACATTTTCTCTAGCAATGTTAAAAGTAGCATATGATAGATCATTTTTTATACTACCTCCCATTGAAGCACTCCACTTTCTTGATAGAAGCATGCCATAATGTGGTGGTATGTCAACCACAAGAACATTCATAGTCATTACTACATCAGGGCATACTGCTAGTCTATAAGGCATAGCCTCAATGGTACCAATTACATCGACCTCTCTAGAGTCCATAGCTCTGCATCTCCCATAAGGAGTATCAACTTGTAATCCCATCAACCTCATGATTTCAACTGGCATAACTATATTAGAGGCTCCTGAATCAATCATGCAATTTTTTAGCATCTTATCATTAATTATTAATGAAAGAAAAAATGGGTCAACAACTTTTGGGGAAGAAGTTGCATTTAAGAATATTTGAGGAATTTCAGATGTTAACACCTCAACCTCCTTTCCATTGGTAATTGGTCTCTTGGAAACGTCCACTGGACTCTGAACCTTTATTGTGGGTACACTATTTAATAATAAAATTACTTTTTCCTTATGTTCTTTAATTCTCATCATTTCCAGAAATAGAACCTTAACTATCATTTGGGACAAACATTGACCCATATCTACTAGAGTATATTTCACATCTGAAAACTTTGATTTGTCAAAGGTGACATCATTTTCTTCATTTGGTTCTTTTAGGGATAATTCTTTCAACTTTTTATTCTCTATCTTTTGAACAGGAATACCTTTCTCTTGTCTTTTCACATCTTCCTCTTGTACAACATTTGGCTCTATGGCTTTTGTAATGATCTTAACCTTATGTTTATTTACATTTTCACTAGGTCCATCCTTATTTTTCACATATTTAGTATTTGTCTTATTTTATTTTATAAAGACACCTGATGGTTGGCTGCCAGCACCACCTACTACTCTATTTCTTAGATGATAGTTGCTTCTAGCCTTGTTTACTAAATCTGCAGTTATCCTGGCTTTCTCTTCATCTGAAGCTTTTCTAATAAATGGAACATCCTAACTTTCTTGAGTCATCCCTCCTATTCAACTTACCAGATACTCTTCTGTTCATTTCAATATTTACTACTATTTTATAAGCATCAGTAAGAGTTCTAGGGTTTTTATCTGTAAGAGCATGCCCCATTTTAGAATCAAAGGCATTCAAATAAGTTGCTAAACATACCTCTTTGTCCAGCCTTATCTTTTGAAATAATTTGTGCATAGCTCTTTGAAATCTTGTATTAAACTCAGTAACCTCTTCATTGTAATTCTTCTCGATAATATTGAACTCATTCAACAAAAATCCTTTATTTGTTGTATCTCCATACTAATCTTTAAAAAATTCAATCAACTCATCCATAGAAACAACATATCCATTAAACAAACTCCTAAACCATTCCCTTGCATCCTCAACTAAAGACTGAATAAATAATTTCATCAATACATCTTCATGGTGATATTTAAATCATCAACAAAATCAATGAACTTTCTTAAATGTGTTTCATAGGAAATAACATTGTTACCTGCAAACTTTGGGAGTTTTTCTCCTATATCACCCACATCTTTAGTGAAAGCATTAGGATACCCTGGAATACCAAAAAAATTAAATTGTTTTTACCTCTCAGTATGTAATGGTTTTCTTTGAAAGATGTCATCTTCCTTGAAAGTGGTGGTTTTTGTTTTAGAGGTAGTAGTAGTACTCTCTGGTCTAGTATAACAATACTTTGAAGACTGCAAGAAATCTATCTTTTTCTTCATTTCAACCATTGCAGCTTCCATTTTTTCTTTTTCCAACATTTTTTCCATAGTTTTTGTAATGCCCCGCCAGGGAACCCAGGAGAACTTAACCTAAACAAGACACAAAGTTCATGGAATAATTTTTTTTTTTTTTAGTTTACAAACAATATAAATAACAATGCGGAAGCAACACAATGAAGTACAAGACACATGAATTACAACTCAACAAGGAATACAACTCTCGAGGGTTCCTTGACGTCGAATTACATAAACAACTAATCTATGATTACAATATTAAAGGACTGACATAAAAGTTGCATAATCTGAAACCAAGACATACAACATAATAATAATGATTACATAAACAACTGATACCATAAGGTATACTACCTAATCAACATCCACTGCACAAGTCGCAGGGTATGTAATAATACATAATAAACAATACAATGCATCCTCCAAGGATGATAACCAATATATACATAAGGTACATTTACACAACTCAAGTAATTGATCAAGTCTCCAAAAGACTATGAAGTTGAAACTGCAATAAGGAACATCCAAGCATGAAGAAGAATCCGTCGGAATCTCAATGGTAATAAGAACCACTACCACCCGACCACGTGGAACCAAAGGTCCACTCCCACCATGCTGAGGAGATAGTAC
>MU224754.1:5568105-5602462 GCA_018584345.1 Thuja plicata
CCTGCCAGTAAAGTTTCATGGCTAGATCAGGTCTAGTTTTGAAGATATTGAAAATTTTTGGTATTGAAAACAGGGTACAAAAACTTCGAGCTCAGTTTTGAAGGCTTTAGAGGCCCCAGATGAGGTCAAAACTTGGGTTAAATGAAGCTTGCTTAATTTAGATGTTGTAGAGCGCTTCATGGCATTTCTGAAATGGTGTTATAATAGTCAATTGGGTCAACTAGTGATGACTTATGGTCTCCGGAAGTTGGGCCACCTGAAATAGCAGAAAATAATTTTCCTTCAAAATTTTTGTTCGGGTTTCAAAAGTTATTTTGAGCCGACTTTGATGTACTAAATTGAAAAATAAAATAATTCTAAGTTTGGTCAGCCCTAAGGGATAAATTTCTAGAACCTTCTCGGGCGGTGGAAATTGCCTATATAAAGAAGGCCCGTAGTGTTGTCTTAGGCAGTTCGGGGCAGTTCTGGGTAGATCTGGGTAATAATTCGAGGCTTTGTCCTATAGAATATTATAAGGGGAATGCCCATGTGGCTTTGCATATTGTAATTCTGAAATTTTGTAATTCCACATTTGTGGAGATAATAAGAAGCTCATTTTCTGTTCTTGCAAATTGTTGTTGCTTCTCTATTTTTGTTATGTGTTTGTGGCATTAAGGGGAGCACTCTTCATCAAGTGGTATCAGAGCGGTAGTGCCCTTCATCAAGTTTCCTTTTCAATTCTCAAATTTTCCAAATCCATATCCAAATTGGACATTTTCTCTATCAAAGGCTTCTGAAACTTAGGTTCTTGATCTCTGCCTTCACTCATTTTTTGCTTTCCTTTATCCTTTTGTGAAGTAGGGGCCTTATGAGTGAAAGGTATTTCTTGGTCCTTCAAAGACCTCTCTAAATCTTTCATACTTTGATGCTTTGAATATTTTCTTCTATTCTTATCAATATTATTATGGTCATTCTTTTTCTTTCTCATTTCTTTCTCTCTCTTCATTTATTGAACCAAGGCAAGTTGTTTCAAGATGAGCTTTTCTTCATTTGCCAGCATATCAGAGGGAGCATCTTCTGAATCTGAACTAGATGTGCTAGTCTCTTCTCTCTCATTCGAAGTAGAGGTGAATGTTGGTGTTTCTAGTACCCTTTTAGCAGCCTCCTCATACTTTGAAGTATTTCCATCATGAGAACGTTGATTGTTGTTCATGGTTCTTCTAACAGTACCTTCTTTAACTCTTGGAGGGGTTTCATCCATGCTAACTTGGTTAGTCTTTTTTCTCCAAGACATTTCCATCCTTGAGGAGGATGGGATTCCATCAAATAACACCTTCTCAAGATCTTTTCTCGTCCTTGATCTAGTATTCATTATGAAAGATATTCACTCAATTTGCACTAATCTCAGACATTTTCTTTTAGAGTCGTCACCTAGTAACTTGGGATGAATGAACACTTATCAAAGGATAATTTGACAACAACCACCGGAAAAGATTTGTAAAAATTTAATCTTTTAAAAACTAGGGATTTCTGACTACTTGGACTAGAGATATTCTGAAAAGAAAATTTTAACCAGACTTTATAATCTCTATTCCCCAGCAGAGTCACCAATTTGTTAGCTCTTTTTCTTGCAACACTTACCTAATGATGATAGTATACCTTATATACTTGAATACAACCTCTTTTAGGCAAGAGAAAGGATAATTCATGAGGTTTTTAATAACACTGGGGATTCCTATTATCACCTCCTTCTTTTTCGAGCTCCACAGACTCAGGCAGGTATTACCTATTGAAGATTACTGATACTTCAACCTATGTATTTGGTGGATTAGTTCATTCACTAGTTATGCACCTAAAATCTCACTGTAACAACTTATAAAATACTTTAGAGATTGCAATGATTGATTTGAAATAGATTATTATAAGTCAGACTATGGTTTTGATAACACGAATCAATGAGACAAGGATTTTCATCCTTCTTCCTTTTATTTTAGGAGGGATAACCTAATGATTTACTCTTTAAGAAATCAACAAATTTCAACTGTAATCACACATGAATACAATTGATTCTACAAAACTATTCTCTAAAATGACTGGTTTAAATAATATTTGAATGTTTGGATGATGACAGATTATCAAATTAATTCCTAGACTAGTGCATATCCTATGGGCTTATAGAGTCAATAACTTGAAGTTCGCAGAAATACATAAAAACAAAATACTGTAAAGTGCCTTAAAACTTACATGCAATTCAGATAAAATGCCTTACAAATTATCTCATCACCTCTGTGATATTGTATCAAATCCTTAACTATTGTTATGCTCCCTAAAACTACTCACAAAACTTAGTTCTTTCCTTGAAAGAAACTTGCAAATAATTAGATAGCTACCTTATAGGTAAAATGCCTAAAATTGCCTTACAACTCCAAACATAACAAAGCATACACAACAATTAAAGAGACAAAAATAGAAATAGAGTAAAATTGCACTGTATTTTATTGATATGGTATTGTGTTAATACATAAAAAAGCTAAAAATCTTGAAGATATAGACACGGATCTAGAAAGTTTGATTTTCAATATATTTCATCTCTCTTTCAAAATACAATTTTGATCCTATATATAGGCGCTTAACCATCTTGGAATCCTTTATCTCAGGATATAACAAGCCTCAGATGGTTTAAGGAACCTAACCCTAAAAATACAGAAAAGACAAAAGAAAAGGATTTAGAAGCGGTGGGAGGACAAAAATAGAGGATAAAAATCTGATATTCTTTGTCCTTTCTAGAATCTGGCGCCTTTGTCTGACAATGTTTAGGATAGCTTCTGGTATTTATAGCAAGACTAAGTGACTACCATTACCACCATTACAGGCTAACTTACACCTATCTCCATAAACAGCTAACCTCCCTGTGCTCAATGATCAGGCACCAAGTGTTCCCCTCTACTCTTCATCAAGGACTTCCTCCTCAATTTCAGGCTTCTTCTTCTTGGGCCTAGTCATTAGGTCCCAAGATATCACCTCATCTTCAGTTGGCTACTTGAAGTCCTGAGTGCTTTGTACCTGTGCCTTTTGCCTTTCCCACCTGATATCAATGATGCTCTTAAGATCCACTAGAAATTTATCGATGTCAGTTTCAACACTGAAGGCCTCATCCAAAATCTTATTAAAGCCTTCAATATCCAGATCATATACTAAAATGAATGCCTCATTATTAGGCATCTTATTGTCAAACTCATTCTTCCAGGCTTCTAAGGCCTTTACCTGATCATCTTCTCCTTTAAGGGGAGGAACAAATATGTTGAAATCTGAAGAAAATAGGCTCAATTTAGCCTCTACTTGGTTCAACTTGCCTTTAAAGAATGAAAATGCCACATTAACCTTTTTAACCTCATCTCCTACCTCTGTCACCACTTCAGGAAAATCTGGTCTTATGGGCTACTAAAAGGCAAGTTTCTCAAATAGTTGCACCCTAGGAGACCAATTAACAAAATGAGGGTTTAATATAGCAAGATACCCCGTTATCTCTGTGTGTAGGGTGGAAAACTTATTATATGCATTGAGGATAACATCTATCTTATCTTTTAATATGTCAATCCTATGTCGTAAAATGCATCTGAATGCATTTAAGGCTATTTCATTTTTCTTTTCTCCCATGTCATCCTTCTCAAACACCTCCTCTGATTTTGCTTTCTCCTCAATTCTCAAAGGTTGTTGTGAAGGTACACACACCACTTCAGGATTTTATTCTAATTTCTTTAGTAGCTCAGCAATCACCTAATTTTGTTGGTGTATCTTGATGTGGCACATCTCCCGGTCTTTTGGCAAAGCACTAGTCTCTTCTATCAAAGTTTTACACTTATCAGACAGTTGCTTAGTCTTGTCCTCATTTAAGTGTTCCCAGTGTGTCATAATCTAGGAGATCTCTAGATCCCCTATATTATGTACTGACCAAACCATCTGATTACCCACCATACTCTCTTGGATGTTTACCAACTGAGGTTTCTGGTCTTTTGGGCAAAGGCTCCACATGACAAAGGTCTGAGACTTTGGGCTATACCCAAAACCCTTTATCATGTCCCCCATTTGTACCTCACTTGCCATTTTCAAATTTGGCTGCTTCCTTATCTGATCAATGATGAATGTTGAGGCCAAGTTCCAGCCCTTAGCCAGCAATATGCCACTGTCTAATACCATCTGCCTGGCCTCATCTAGTGAGACATCCTCACTGTCAGGGTCATATGATTGTAGGGCCAATAGAGCCTCATTAGTGACCTTTTCCTCTCCATCAACTTTCAATTGAGCTCTTATTTGCTCCTTCTTATGCCACCTCAAAAAATCTTTAAACTCCTCAGTCTTGATGAAATTATCATAACTTAAAAATTATTGCTGATGTATTAATCTTTCATCAATACATGACTTGAGAGGCAACTCAATATTTTCCTCTTCATCTATATTTTGCCTCTTTCCTTGTCTAATTAATTTTCTTAGGTTATGGTCATATAACCTATTCCCAAGAATGAGAGCACTTACTTTATCCTTTTTCTTTTCCTGTCTAACAGTTGAAGGCTGACCTATGTCCACATTTTACCTTTTAGCTGAAGGCTCCTCTACATCGTCTGGCTGGGTGACCTCTATTAGGTCAATAATATGGCCCTCTTCTCCCTGCAACTATGGTGCCTTTGCAACATCTTGTTGAGGCTGATCATATTGAGGTGGACCGACATAGTCACCATCACTACCACTTTCATACTCTGATTCTGAATGATCAGGCTCCTGAGCTCCTTTTTTATCTAGAACATTATCAAGTTGTTCACAAAGAACATAGAAATTATCAATCATGGCTATGATTCTATCAAAATAGGGAAAATCAGGGTAGAAGCCACCAAAATCCAACCTATTCCTCTTTATTTGTGTTTCTAGCTTCAGTAATTCCTGAATCCTCTCCCTTCTTGTTCTGATTTCATCTTCGTCAAGAAGGTTTCTTGTTGCATCCTCTTATATGCATGTACAATGAACATTTGTATTTAGGATTGTTGGGGTTAAAATATTTCTGACTCCTACCATGAAACCCTCAGGAACAATATATCTATATGAGGCTATCCCCATTCTGTAATTCTCCAACCATTGGCTGACTGCGTTAATGGCACCTTTGCCAATAGTGAAATTGAAAATCTTGAACTACCTAGGGGTTAGAGTCCCCTTCCTGTGTGGTGTAAGATGTTCATTATTTGTCAATAAAAGCTTCCAGATGAATTCCATGGGAGCAACTCTTGATGGCACATGGTAGGGTATGGGGTGGATGTATACATCCGTATACCCTGATCATGCTAAAGTTCTCTTCAAGAAAGAAATCTCCCCAGTTATGATCCCCCTCCCATTTGTCTACATATTCACATGGTCTTAGTAGTTGTAGCACCTTGATTGGGAGCCTGGTCTTGCTGATGCCCATGCTCTGCATTATTGGATATACCATCCAATTCTTGAATGCATAGTAGTCATAGTCCTTGGATGTATAGTTCCAAATCCTAACTCAAAACTGAATGGGATTAGGCTTGTCCTTAAAAATCCTTTGAGGATTCAAATTGTTCACATCCATGATCCCGAAGTTAAAATGTAAGAGTAGATGCATCAGGATGGAATAGTGAAAAAACCTAGGTTCTTTCTCTTTAGGATTCTTCATCTTCTTCTGTGTAGCTACAAATCCTTCATGCATCTTCTCAATGATGTATTGTATGTAGTCATAACTAGTGCTAGAATGCACCTCTTGTAAGTCAAGTACCATCATTAAAATTCTAGCGTTTATCATTTTAGCTCCCCCATCTATCCCTAGCACTCTACATTGGGCATAGGCAATATACTTAATATAAAAATGTAGGTCCTTGAACCAATAGGGTGTTGTCCTAGGCATAGGAGTAAGATGGTTTCTAACCTCCTTGAACATATGCTTCTGCAATTGTCCCCTAGCAATTCTAGGCTTTAACCTATATCTTTCTTCTTTCCTAGTAATATCAATTTTGGTGGACATGGTACTGTACAAGCCAAAGGCTTGCATAAGCAAGTTTCTATTTAGGATAAGTACGACAGTGCCATCACTCTTCTTGATTTTTTTGGATAAGGGATCATAGTGACTAGCCAAACCTAGAAAGAAATCTACATCTATATAAACGTCAGGGACAATTAACCGAGCTAGACCACAAGTCCAAGGGTTTGATATTGGAATAGCCTTATTAGAATTGTTATAGAATTAGTTGTAAAGAGAAAAACCTGTTGATCCTAGAGTGTGAGCATCTCTGATCTTGCAGTAATCATCAGTCAGAACATTTGTATTTTCCCTTTTGTTCTGCGTAGACCCCGGCAGCAATTTGAGGAATTCATCAAAATAATTCCTCTTCCCTTTAGCATCATCATCTATCTCATCACTTCTCCCACTAGTTAAAGCTATACTGACTGCTCTACTCATCTTTGTTTATTTTCAATTCTCTTTTCTTTACCGATATTGAAGCAAATCTTCTCTCAAGACTCACTTCTCTTCTCTGTGCATTGTTTCTAGTAATTCAACACTTAATAATCAATTAAGGATTTTGCAACTTGACCAATTTCTTCTCTCAATTTAGAAAACCTAGAACTTCTTCACTCTATAATTCTGATTTCTAGATGAGTTAAAAATGAGCCCTCAATCAACTCTTTATGCTAACTATTTTAAGTACATGGCTCATCATTTGAAAAATCATCAATTTTGTCTTCAATTCAGCACGCTGTGAAATTAATTGAAAACCTAGCCATAGTTCATGAGTGTGACAGGAATCAAATTCATATATGTGTATATTTAAAAAAAATCCTTATAAAATTCGAAGGAGATGACATGCCTTTATGTGATTTTCTCTCTGTCATACATTTTAGCTACCCTTTTTATTCGTCAATTAATATTCTGGATTTTCATTGGATGCCAAATTATTTACATTGTTGTCATGTCAGCAACTGTAGCCTTTTCTAAAATTTCATATTGAGCGACTACACGACCATGTATTATCTCCTTATCACTGACCCAACTCTTTAACCCCTTAATCTTTTGGAGACCAAGCGACTATGTTGTTTTCTTTTCCTGGCTAACCATGGTTTATTTTTGGTGATCATGTGACTGAAGAAATCAAAGTTGCTGGATGAAAAACTTAACTCACAACTTATTCAGAGACTCCACAACTGACGGTTACCTTTATCTTTTACAGTTATCTCCAAGTCGCTGAATGTTACTTTTCTTTACGAGACCCCGCGACTTACCTCGATTGCTCAATTGCTGATTACAAATGTTAGCTGACAATTCTTTTAGAGACTATGTGACTAGCTTTAACTTTAACTTTAATTTAGAGACTTCATGACTAACAGTTATCTCCAAGTCGTGAGGAATTTTTCCTTTAGGAAATTTTACTCAGAGACTTCGTGACCATCATTGATCTTTTCACCTTTTGTATCCAACGGCTCCACTAAGTTGCTGAATACATTTTAATACCTTTATATTATTTGGAGACAACGCGACAACAAAACACTTTATACTCTTAGTCTCTTAATCGCCAGATGATCTCATTCCTTTGGGAGACCACGTGCTAAACCTCTTAATCCTTTAACCTTTGAACACGTGTTTCCTTTTAACTATTTGTCTTTGAATCGCTGAATAGACATTGACTTAGCATTTTAATCCAACGACTACCCAACTGTCTTTCATTCCAATTTGCATGCGGTTTGTTGCTAAGTCTCAACATCTTTCACTTAACTGTCATCTCTTTTGGAGACTACGTGACATGAACTTTTAACACCTTTCTAAACTACAAGCCAATTCATAGACTATGCGACTGAAGCAATCGCCAAGTCTCATAAAAATTTACTAACTGCTAGATCATTCATGCGACACCATGACTCATCTATAGGCCCTTTTGATAATTGCTGACGTATTCCTTTAATTGGAGACCTCATGACTGAAAGGCTCCGCCAAGTCTCATAAAACATATTATTTCTCATAAGGAATATTATGTTTCATTGAGAGACATCCCGACAATAGTTGATCGCCAGGTCTCGAAACAAAGAGGAATATGCTATTAGGATCACGTGACTAGGCGACTATGGTAAAAATAACATGACTTAAGTTGTTTCAAAAAGGTAATGCCTAAATAGAAACATGATGAACACTTTAGGGTTTTTCTTATTTTGGCTTAGAGCAGGACCTAGGGTTTTGAGGTTTTGTATTTTTATATAGATTTTAACCCGAAGACCCTAAAAATTTTCAACAGGGATATTTCAAGGACAAGAGACTTCTGACCTTAGTAAGGAAAAGGGCATTAGGGTCACAAAATTTTTGCAAACAGACTAGAACCAGGAAAAAAACTAACACACACCATCAGTAAAGACAGAGATAAAGTCATAGTAATACCCAACGATCATAAGACAGTATTGCCCAACAAAGAAGAATCACAGGATGCCTGACGAGCTGAAAATAATGTTTTCCAAGGAGCAAGATCCAATGATTCCCAATGGATGGAGATCCTGAAGCTAACTAAAGTTGCACCGATGGAACTTGCAGTTGTCATCGATGACGAACTACAAAATTGACCGACAGAATAGAGAGATCAGAAAATGACAAAATATCTAGCTGGAAGAGCTTAAAGATAGACTTAACTGGTTGTTTTTTTTTTTATTCAATGAATGTTAAGAAATTGATTTATACACTTGGAAAGAAGATAACTACGAGATAAATCAGGAGTTAAAGCTGTAAATCAAATTGGCTAGATTGTTTTTCATGCCAAGAAACAAGAATCAAGAATCAAAATATCATGTCTATATAAGACACAATCATAATTCATTTCTATAAGCACTCAGATACACAAAGGATTGAATTGAGAGAAGATGTTGAAGACAAATTGATGAAGGTTAAGCTTCATATAGTCCTGATCAATCAAGCTAAAGGAGAGCTAATAAATTCTGCAGACACCGACGAACAACAAAGCACAACATTACTGAGTAGAAAGTGTGAAGCACAAAAGAATTGAATTGATTCATTGATCAAAGAGGTATTTTACGTAAATAGATTTAAATATCTACAATTCAAAATTGCATTAAAAATAGGTCATTGTGTTTCAGTTTAACCATTGAAGCATTAAGTATCTTAAAAGAGCAAGACTTAACAGTCCTTTTATAATTGAGGTATATCCTAATAGATTACCAAAAAGGTTGATTCGTGATAGTAGCATCGGTCTTACCTAAGGCCTATTGACAGTCTATGAAGGAGGCTGAGTTAAGGATGGTAGTAAGATTAGCATAAAGCCTATTGATAGTCCTGAGACTGATTCAAGGATGGTAGCATAAGTGCCATATACTTAGTGACAATCTATGTATAAAATCCTCTAACAAGGTAACACTTAACATTGTATTTGTAACCTCTAATAGGGTTGGCTCCTAATAGGGCTCACTTCAGAAGAGTAAAAATTTGGGGTACCGGTCCCAGTGGTTTTTCCCTTAATAGCGTTTCCACATTAAAATCCTTGTGTTATGTGTGTATGGCTTATTACTTTATTGTTTTTCATTTCACATATGCATTTATAGATTGACTAGTATACTCTGCATATTTACTGAGTATCGGTAAATAAGTTTTGCTGCTTATCGGTAATCAAGGAGGATAAGGACAGACAAGGTAAACCGATAGACAATAAATTGTTTCAAGTATTTGAAGGCATACATCTTGTACAGACTTAATAATCTAAGGAGTATTAATTGGTAGATTAAATTTTAAAGGATAAATTTTACAGGACACTGATTCACCCCCCCNCTGATTCCCCCCCCCCCCCCCCTCTCAGTTATAAATAACAATTGGTATCAGAGCTTGTGTGCTTAGAAGGAAGGTTTCAAGACCTGAGTAAAGATCACAAGATGAACAAATGAGATGTGCCCAAGTTGAACAAGGAAAAGTTTGCTTCATGGAAAAGCATAATAAAGCTTCACTTATCAGGTATTGGAAATGATATTACTCAATACTTAGATACTAAATATGTGTTGCCTACAGGACCATTGACGGTAGATCAACTGAGAGTAAAGCATGAACACAACTGCATGGTTATAGAGCTTTTAGCCTCACTCTCTGATGCTAAATTTGAGGATGTCAAAGATTGCAAAAATGCAAAAACAATGTGGGATAAGCTAAAGCTTGTACATGGAGGTGATGCAAATGTTCTAAGAGTCAAGGCAGAAATCCTTAGAGGAAATTTTGATGATCTCAGAATGAAAGAAGGTGAAAACATCACTCAGTACAACACAAGAATTAAAGTAGTCAATGCTATAAGAGGCATTGGAGGTACACTTGAAGAGGAGATAGTGGTAAGTAAAATCCTAATTAGAACCCTATTGCCCATATATGCTATTAGAGTCTTAGTTATTCAAGAAATGAGAGCAATAGAAAACAATCTAGTCACTCTTGATAGCCTAATTGGTAGACTAATTTCATTTGAGATGAATAACTTTGATAATAGTGTCTTACCAAGTTTAGAGTCTGCATTCAAGTCTTCTGTACGAATAAGGAAATCTAGTCAAAGACAGTGAAAGCGAAAGTGAAGAAGAAGATCTAGATAAAATTTAAGCACTCATGGTGAGAAGAATGCTAAGAGGCAAAGGTAAATACAAAGGCAAGTTACCACTTGTATGTTTCAATTGTAAAGAGATTGGACATTTTGCTGCAAGATTTCCCAACAAAAGAAAGGATGGCAGAAGTGATAACAGATATTTTGAGAAGGAATCTAACAGAGGTGATAATAAAGATTATAGAGGTTACTGACGATCAGAAAAAAGTGATACCTGAGATTACAAGGACAAAGGCAAGAAGGATAGCTATATAGCTACTTGCAAAGATGAAGATACTGACACCGAACCGGATGATGATGTTGAGATAGTGTTTGTAGCTGCGAAGGATGATTCAGATGAAGATGAAAGCTATGAAGAAACTACACTCATATCTAAGATTAGTAAAAATGATATTTGGATTATAGATAGTGGCTACACTCACCATATGACCAATGACAAAGAAAAATTTAATACTTTTGAATACTATAAAGGTGGTACAGTAAGAATGGGAAATGATTCTCCTTGTCAAATTAAAGGTAAAGGAACAGTAATGTTGAATAACCTGATTAAATGTGAAAATGATTATTAGGTAAAAGGATTGAATTATAATCTATTGAGTGTTTCTCACCTGAATAATTTAGGTCATAGAGTAGCATTTGATAAAAAGAAGAAAAAGATCTTCAATGAATCATGAATACTAATTGGTACTGGTGAACAGACCAAAGGTAACTTATTCTATCTAAATGATACTAACTCCACTTGCTTAATGACTAGAAATGAAGACATATGGCTATGGCACAAAAGGTTATGTCATGTGAATTTTGACAACATGATGAAAATAAGTAGGAAATGAAGTGTAAGAGGCTTACCGACGATGACAAAGCCAGACAACATCATGTGCAAGAATTGTCAAAATGGTAAAATGACAAATTCTAGTTTCAAAAGAAAAACCCATACATCTAATGATATTCTAGAATTAGTCCATACTGATTTATATGGACCTATGAGGACAAAGAGCTATTATGAAAATAGATATTTTATTATCTTTGGTGATGATTACTCTAGAATGATGACAGTCATGTTTCTAAAAGAAAAATTTGAAGCATTCAAGATGTTTAAATGGTATAAGGCTATGGTAGAGAAAAAAAGTGGTAAGGATCTGAAATATTTGAGATCAGATAGAGGAGGAGAATTTATATTAGATGAATTCACTAATTTTTGTAATGAGAATGGTATAAAAAGACAGGTTTCTACACCAAGAACACCACAGCAAAATGGGATTGCTGAGAGAAGGAACAGATCAATAGTTGACTATGCAAGAACACTAATGATAGAGAAAGACATCACCCAAATCTTCTGGAGGGAAGCTATCAGCTCTGCTATCTTTACACTTAACAGAGTACAATTGAGAAAGTACTCAAAGAAGACTCCTTATGAGCTATGGTATGGTAAAACACCCAATGTAAGTTACTTCAAAATATTTGGAAGTCAATGTTATGTCTTAAAATATGATAGAAATGGAAAGATTGAAGCCAAAAGAGATGAAGGTATTTTTCTGGGGTATTCTACCAAAAGCAAAGCTTTTAAGTGTCTAATCAAGGCTTCTAACAAAATAGTTAAAAGTGCAAATGTAAAGATTGATGAATTTGTAGAAAAGAATGAATTGGAAAGCACAAAAGAACCAGAGGACTATAATAAATTTGTATACTATGAAGGACCCACAACTCTTCCCGAGCAACAGTTCTTAAATCTAGATCAACAAAATGTTGCAACAAATGGTCAGAATGTTGTTACCGACGGTCAGGATAATGATCAAGATAATGTGCAAGGTAATGAAGATCAAGCTGATATATAAAGAGTTGTACCCATACTTGTAAGATATGTAAGAAGGAACCATCTAGAGGACCAGATCATCGGAGATAAGAAAGCTGGTACAAGAATAAGAAGTAAGTCTTTGAACTCAAATTGCTTAATTTGTGAGTTTGAACCAAAATCTGTCAATGTTGCACTAGATAATGAAGAATGGATAAGTGCTATAAATGATGAGATTGAATAGATTGAGAAGAATAAGACATGGTCACTTTTGCCAAGACCAGATGACAAGAACGTCATTGGTACAAAATGGATATTCAAGAACAAACCGAACAAGAATGGAGAAGTCACAAGGAACAATGCAAGACTAGTATGCAAGGGAAATGCACAAGAGGAAGGTATAGAATATGGAGAAACGTTTGAACCCATTGCTAGACTAGGAGTGAGAATTCTACTTGCTTATGCTGCATACAAAGGATTCAAAGTATATCAAATCGATATCAAGTCAGCATTCCTAAATGGAATACTTGAAGAAGAGGTATACATTGAGCAACCAGAAGGGTATGTGGATCCAAAAAAGAAGAACATGGTATGTAGACTTCAGAAAACCTTGTATGGATTGAAACAAGCTCTCGGAGCCTGGTATGAATGACTTTAGTCATATCTAATAAGTATTGGATTCATGAGGACTAGTGAAAGCAGTAATCTTTATTTCAAAGAAGATACTAATGCTAATTCTTTGATTGCTGAAATATTTGTTGATGACATCATATTTGGACACAATTATATGCTATGCAAATCATTTGCTGATGAGATGAGAAAATAATTTGAGATGTCTATGTTTGGAGAGAACAAGTTCTTTCTTGGTCTACAGATCATTCAACAAAGTGAGGGCATTTTCATTACACAATCCAAATACATCAAAGAAGTCCTAAAAATATTCAAGATGGAAGATTCCAAACATGTTGGAACATTGATGGCTACTGGATGTAAATTAACAAAGGAAGACAAGACAATAGAGGTAAATCAGATTCTATACATATAAATAATAGGAAAACTCATGTATGTTGTAGACACTAGACTAGATATTGCACATGCAGTAGGGATTGTTGCTAGATTTTTTGCTAACCCCAGGGAATCACATATGACTGCTGTGAAAAGAATACTAAGATATATGAAGAATACTGAGGAATTTGTCATATGGTATAGAAGAGAAGGCAAATTTGAACTAAAGTGTTTACCAACACTGATTGGCCTAGAAATCTTGATGATCGGAAGAGCACAACTGGAGGAGCATTCTTTATGGGTGACATGCTTGTCACATGGATTAGCAAAAAGCAAGGATGCATCTCTCAGTCTACTGTAGAAGAAAAATATGTTGCTACTACTGTAAACTACTCAAATATTGCATGGATCAAATAGTTGCTGCAAGGCATGCATATGAAGATCATAGAACCAGTGATTATTTATTGTGATAATACCATTGCAATCAATATTTCCAAGAATCTAGTCATGCATGCAAAGACTAAACACATTGCCATCAAGTAGCATTATTTGAGAGAACAAGTTCAAGAAAAAGAGGTGATACTTGAATATGTGCAATCAAAAGAACAATTGGCTGATATCTTCACCAAGCCACTGGCCAAGGATACATTTGAGTACCTGAGGAAAACACTAGGGGTAAAACCCATGTCTATCAGTCAGTAAAAGACTGAAAGCTGCATCAGCCATATATTATCAGAATATCATTCATGATTGATGCAAGCAGAAGCTGAACTTCAAAGCTACATCTATATATAGAAGGTATATAACAGAACCGAGCATTAGAGAAAATTTTTATACTGATGATGGATAAGAGAAATTCAAGGAATATATTATGGATAGAAGAAATTTTATGATAGAATGTCAGATACTTGTGAAAATATTTGTTTGGCATTAATGTCAAAGGGAAAGAATGTATCCATATTATCATTAGAAACTATTCATTATCAGATTACTCCAAACAGGGAGAGATCATATCCATAGGAAGAGAATTTGTATTCAAAGTTGACAGAGACATCAAAGAAGAAGAATAGTCAAGAGAAAAAATTGACACAGACAGAGGATACAACACATCAGAAGAAGAAAAACAAAAGCTGCAAGAATCAAATCTAAGCTTACCTAGAGCTTACCGGTGGTCAGACATTTTTATTAGTTATCAAAACAAACTATTTGGTAATTTGATGAATCTCAACAATTGTATTTCATATTGTATTAGAAATAGTATAGTATGATAATATAGATGTTTCCATCAATGCCAAAGGCAGAGAGATTGATGACATGTAACTGATTGAATGTTTGATAATGTTAAGTTGAAGATGATGCAAGACATTAAATCAGTTAATGGTTTGTATTGTCATTGATGTCAACTTAATATCATCTGTATGGTCATATAAATAATTCCAAAGACTTCATAAAATCAATGGAATAGAGGTTATGCTTTCAACAATGCATAAAAGTCAAGTATTCACTAAGTGACAGACTACACTAGCGGAGTGCACACCATCGGTAAAGACAGAGATAAAGTCACAATAATACCCGATGAGAAGAAGACAGTATTGCCCAAAGAAGTAGAATCAAAGGATGCCCAACGATCTAAAAATAGTGTTTCCCGATGAGCAAGATCCAATGATGCCCGACGAATGGAGATCCTAAAGCTAACTAAAGTTGCACCGATGGAACTGGTAGTTGTCACCAGCGATGAACTATAGAATTGACCGACAGAACAAAGAGATCAAAAAATGACAAAATATGTAGCTGGTAGAGCTTAAAGATAGACTTAACTGGTTTTTTTATTTGTTTTATTCAACGATAGTTAAGCAATTGATTTATACAGTTGGCAAGAAGATAACTACAAGATAAATCAGGAGTTAAAGCCATAAATCAAATTGGCTGGATTGTTTTTCATGCTAAGAAACAATAATCAAGAATCAGAATATCATGTCTATATAAGAGACAATCATAATTTATTTCCATAAGCACTCAGATACATGGGGGAGTGAATTGATAGAAGATTCTAAAGAGAAACTGATAAAGGTTAAGCTTCATACAGTTCTGATCAATCAAGCTAAAGGAGAGCTAATGAATTTTGCAGACACCAATGAACAACAAAGCACAACATCACTTAGTAGAAAGTGTGAAGCACAAAGGAATTCAATTGATACATTGATTAGAGAGGTATTGTATGTAAATAGATCTTAATATCTACAATTCAAAGTTGCATTAGAAATAGGTCATTGTGTTTCAATTTAACCATTGAAGCATTAAGTCTCTTAATAGAGCAGGACTTAACAGTCTTTTTATAATTGAGGTATATCCTAATAGATTACCAAAAGGTTTGATTCATGATAGTAGCATCAGTCTTACCTAAAGCCTATTGACAGTATAAGAAGGAGGCTGAGTCAAGGATGGTAGTAAGATTAGCATAAATCCTATTGATAGTCATGAGACTGATTCAAAGATGGTAGCATAGGTGCTAGATACTTAGTGACAATCTATGTATAAAAATCCTCTAACAAGGTCGCACTTAATAGTGTGTTTGTAACCTTTAACAGGGTTGGCTCCTAATAGTGTTCACTTCAGAAGAGTGAAAATTTGGGGTACCAGTCCTAGTGGTTTTTCCCTTAACAGGGTTTCCATGTTAAAATCCTTGTGTTATGTGTGTATGGCTTATTACTTTATTTTTTTTCATTTCACATATGTATTTATGGATTTATTGGTATACTCTGCATATTTACCGAGTATCGGTAAATAAGTTTTGCTGCTTATCCGTAATCAAGGAGAAAAAGGATAGACAAGGTAAACCAATAGATAGTAAATTGTTTTAAGTATTTCAAGGCATACATCTTGTAGGGACTTAATAATCTAAGGAGTATTAATTGGTGGATTAAAGTTTAAAGGATAAATTTTTGAGGCCACTGATTCACCCCCCCTCTCAGTTATTACTAACAACCAATGCTCCCAAAATTACACCATTATGCTCAATGATCCCCTATTCTTCTTCAACCAATGTATCCCATGTATCCTCAGTCTAGATTTTAGCATCTATAACCTCCTTGGGCTCCATAGGGGTAGGCTTTGTTATTTCCATTAGCTATTTGGTAAGCTCATCTATAAGCTTATCCTTTTCCTTGATTTTTATTAGGGCTAATTCCATATCTTTGATAATATCACTAGTGTCACTAGTGAGCTTTTGTAATTTGTCTGATAGCTGGGTTGTTTTTGCCTCGTTCATCTGAGAAAAATGAGTCATTACTTGGGCTATATCCAAGTCTCCTATGTTTTCAAGTGTCCAAATAATTTGGTTTCCCTACATCTTCTCCTAAATATTAAGAATAGATGGATTTTTATCCCTAGGAGCTAGGCTCCACATTGCAAGTGCTTGGGATTTGGGGTTATAACCAAACCCTCTCATCATATGTCCATCTTGAGTCTCTGATGACAACTTGATGTTAGGTTGTCTTCTAATTTGATCTATGATAAAGGTCAAGGACAAGTCCTGGCCTTCCACAAACAACATACCACAGGCTTTAACTAGTTCCCTAGCCTACTCTAGTGTTATTTCTTTAGATTCAGGATCATATTCCTGCAATGTCTGTAAGGCTTCCTTAGTTACTAGATCAAATCTTTCTAGTTGCAATTGCTTCCCAACTTGTTTCTGCTTATTCAAAATAAGGAAATCTTTGAATTCCCTATTTTTTATGAAGTTGTCATCTTTGAGGAACTCCTCCTGATGCAACAGTCTTTCATTAATACATTATCTAAGGGGTAATTCTTCCACTTCCTCAACATCTTTCTATAATTTCTTCCCAGCCCTAATTTTCTTTCTCAGTGGATGATCATAGGGTCTATACCCAGTTATTAGGGCTCCAATTTTATCAATTCTTCTTTTCTTAGAAGGCTCCCCTACATCCATCATTTGTTTTTTAAGAAGGGGCTCATCTGATACTTCCTTTTCGAGGACCTCTGTTAAGTCAATGATATTTTCCCCTTCATCTGGCTGACCATATGCAATTGCCTGATATTATGGATTGGTAGAAGGTGAAGGGTAACCTGGTCACTGTCATCATCATATTCAGATTCTGAATGATCTTTGTGGCCTTTTTTTTCCACTACTAGTGCATCTTCCAACTGATTACATAAGAGTGTGTGATTATCAATCATTGCATCTAGCCTCTTGAGATAAGGAAAATTAGGGTAGAACCCTCCAAAACTCATTACTTTTCTCCTCACCTATCTCTCCAAATCCATGAGATCATTAAATTTAGTTTCTCTTTTACTCACCTCTTCATCCTTTAAGATATTTCTGATCATATCTTCCTCCATACACTCTTCATGTACTTTTGTGTAAGGGATGGTGGGTGTAAACAACTTCCTCGCACTCACGAAGAAACCCTCTATGTCAACATGTCTATGTAGAGCTACATTCATTCTGTAATGATTCAACCATGCATTCACCTGCTCTAGGGCCCCTTTTCCAATCAGAAAATTATAAACCTTGAACTACCTAAGGGTGAAAGTTCCCTTTCTGTGTGGAGAAAGGTGCTCTTTATCTGTTAAAATGAGCTACCAAATGAACTCCATGGTAGCTATCCTAGGTGGCACATGAAATGGAAAAATATTTGGAGGGTAAGGGCAACCATAAACCCTTATGAGGGTAAACTTTTGTTTATAGTAGAAATCTTCCCAATTATGATCTCCTAACCATTTGTCCAAATACTAATAGGGCCTCAAAAATTGAATTACCCCAATAGGAAATCTAGGCTTATCAACTCCTAAGCACTTAAGCAATGGATATATTATCCAATTCTCAAAAGCACAAAACTCCTATTTTCTATTTGTAGTAAAGAATCATATGCATAAGTATTGAATAATGCATAAATTTAGGATGATCCTTCTTAGCTTGTATGTCAATAAATCCCTGGTGCATTTGATCAATAATATATTAAATATAATCATAATTTGAAGTGGTGTGAATATTTTGCATAGCTAACACCATCATCAAAATATTAGAAGTAATTCTTTCTACTCTAGCATCTCTCCCAAGCACTCTACATAGTGCATATGCAATGTATTTCATGTAAAAGTCTAGCTCCTTAAAGAAGTATGGGGTTGTTCCTGCCATAGGGTTTACATAGGCCTTCATTTTCTTAGGGACATGATGGTCCCTGATCAATTTAGTAGCAATACCAGACTCCCTGGTACATCTATTTTCCAAACTCTTCAAACTTATCTCAGTAGCCATTGGGTAATACATATTAAAGGATTTCATAAAGGAATTCCTATCCAAGGTGAGTAGAGGCTTTCCATCATCCCTCTTAATGGTTTTTATCAAAGGGACATATCTAGTGGCCAATTCTAATATGAAATCTACATCAACAAAGACATCAGGAACTAATAATTTGGCAAAACCATAGGTCCAATTATTCAAGATAGGCATGGGTCCATCACTATTGTTATAAAAGTAATTGAAAAGAGAATATCCTGATGACCCTGGTGTTTTAGTATCTCTAACAAATGACATATCATCAATCAAAACATCTACACTAACCTTTCAATTCTGAATAGAACCAGGAAGCAGAGTGAGGATTTCATTTGAGAAGTTTTTCTTTCCTTTTCAATCATCCTCAACATCTTTGTTTCTCCCACTGGTAGACACCATACTCTGGGCCTAACTCAAACCCTAGTTCTATTTTGATCACAACCCTAAATACCAATATTGAAACAAATACTATCAAACCCTCACCACAACAGTAAATTATCCTAAAAATCTATAATTTTGAACTCTAGAACACTGTCAATTGCAATCTTTACTAAATTGAAAATCAAATAATCACCCTCAGAATAACTTGCTACTAGAAATCTCAATTTCTCATAATTACACTAAAACTCTCTAAACACTTCGCTCTAAGAAACAAAAGCTTGGTAAAATGAAATGATAATGAACAAGTATACTTATAATTTCCAATTGAATGCAGATTGTCACTTCTGGTTGGTAATTCCATCACTTCATTATAAGCTTCATATACTATGACATCAGTTTCTGGTATTATCCATGTCATTCATAGTGTCAGACAATCAATTCTTCATGAGTGATTTCGCATAAAAAACCTTATAAAATTCAAAATATAATTGAAATCAAATCTGTTTGGCTACATTAACTCATACTACATATATTTTTCCATCTGTCAAAATCCTTAAAATCTGATTGGTTAACAACTATACATAATGGCATCGCTAAAAAGTCTATTTTACCTCTGATTCATTTTTAGCGACTCAGGGACTGAACAACCTCTTTGTCACTTAATGTTTTTACTAACTATAGTTCCTTTAGGAGACTTAGCAACTACCATCAGATTAAATCTTTGATCCATGGTTGTCATGATATCTCATGATATACTAACTTAACCTTTCATTTTATGGAGACCTCACAACAAAGCACTTTTCTCAACTTGTCTTTTACCTTGGGTTATATCTGGAGACTCAACGACTATTATATTTCTATGTCGCTGGATAAATTTATTAACCTTTGTTTGATCATGTGACCCCACGAAAACATTGTTTTTCTTAACTGATGAAGTTAACTTATAATCACAGGATTATTAAGAGACAACACGACTGAAGAAAACTCAAAGTCGCCAAATGAAATAACTAACCCCACTTTTATCAAGAGACATAGCGACAGTCATTGGATCTTTCCTGAGATGAACGGTCTACATCAAGTCTCATAACCATTTTGGCATATTCTATTTCATTAAGAGACAATTCATCCAAATCTTTCCGTTAAGTCTCAAGACCATAAAGAATATTATGTTTTTCTAGTGAGACTCAGCAACAAGGTAATAAGAACATGCAAATAAGTTTTGGCTTAAATTATGAAAAAAAGGTAACACAAAAATAGAACCTGGACTGAGTATTTAGGGTTTTCCTACATTTCCAGACAAATTTAACCTTTTTCTTAGGGTTTTTGACATTTCAAACTAGGTATTGGATAAAAACACAAATTGTAGAGACATGTAAATGATTTCAATTATAAATCTTTACCTTCTGGGTACAGGAAAATCAGAGACCTCAAGAATTTTTAGGGTAATCTTTCAAAACAAGGAACATAACCAACAGTGGCTCTATTTGAGGATGGCTAAACACATTTTATGGCAAAGAACCTTAGAATCTCTGGTTGCAGACCTTTGCAAAAAATGCTAGCAATGCTAACTAAACTACTACTAAAAAGAACACACAACAGAAGGTAAAACACACCTATATACAATATGATACAAACTTTTGTGCATTAGATTTTAGTGTTTCAATTGAAGAAAGGTTTCAGAAATTGCCCATGCACTGGAAAATCATATTCTTCATCATCCATGTTCTTTAAAATATATGAATCTTTCCCAAAGGTTCTAGAAATAATAAAAGGCCCCAGCCATAAAGATTCAAATTTTTTATGCTTACCTTTATCTTCTGATCTTACATTTCATTGGAGCACTAAGTCACTAGGTACAAATTTTCTACAAATTACTCTTTTATCAAATAGATACTTCATTTTTGTTGCAATTTTATGTTTCCTTTTTAGCCCTCTCTTCTGATCTCATCCAGCTCAGTCAACTATAATATTTTGTCTTTCATTGGATCTGAAACTTCCAATTCTTCCTCTTGTATGAACTTGTATATAGGTAATAGATTATTTACAGGCATCCTAGCTTTTAAACCATATACTAGCTCAAAGGGTGACCTAGCACTAGCCTTCTTAACTGTTATTCTGTCATCCCACAAAGATAATCTCAATTTTGTATGCCAGGCTCTCTTATTCTTCTCTAAAATTTTCTTTAGAATTTTTAGAATACTTTTATTACTGGATTTTGCATAGCCATTTTCCTGAGGATGATAAGGGGATGAATAAGACATTATAATCCCATATTTATTGCAAAATTCTTTTATCTCATCAAATCTGAAACGCATGGCATTATCCATGACCAATTTGGCTAGGACACCAAATCTAGTTAAAATGTTTTCCAATAAAAACTCTATAAATATCTTACTTTTTTCTTTTTTAGTGGGAATATCTTCTAGCCATTTAGTAAAATAATCAGTAGCCACTAATATCCAATTGTGTCCTCCACTATACTTTTATGATAATTCTCCAATAAAGTCAATACCCCACATGGAAAAAGGTGCCTCAGCACTCACAGGATTTAACAGTAGGGCACCTGAGAACTTTAACTTATTTGAAAGCCTTTGGAAAGGTTCACACCTCCAAAAAAATGTATAGGTATCTTTAAAAACACTGGGCCAATAATATCCTACTCTTAAAATCTTATGAGCAGTAGTTTTTGCAGAAAAATGCCCACCACATAACCCAGCATGCATTTCATTCAATATTTTTTCATCTTGATTTTTATCCAAACATAACAGTAGCACACCATTTTTATCCTTCCAATATAGGTCTCCTTGAATTAAGGTGTACTTCTGAGCTTGCAAATTTAGACTCCTTTTTTTATTTTCTGTCATATTATCAGGACACTTGGCATTCTTAAAAAAAACACAACATCAGTATAAAATGGTTGTCTTTCTATACTTGTGACTGTCTGATTTTGTGTCTCTACAACATTTATTTGAACTAAATCCAAGTTAACCTCTATCATGAGTTTAGCCAAACCCTGACCCCTTACTAAATTTGTAATGTGGATTTCAAGATTGAATTCTTGTATTCTATTTATCCACTTACACCTCTTACCGCTGACTTCTGACTGAGTAAGAATGTCTTTGACTGCTAAATGTGGGACATATGCTTATACTTTAGCACAGACCAAATATGGTCTAAATGATTTAATAGATTTTACTAAAGCATATGCTTGTTTCTCAATCATCTCATAATTTAAATCCGCATCTTGAAGAGATCTACTATAAAAGGCAATTGGATGCTCAAACCCCTATTCATCCTTTTGTAGTAACACAACAACAATTGTATGATAAGATGAAAATGAAAACAAAGAAAAGGGCTTACTATAATTAGGTGATTTTAAAATAGAAGCCTCTTGCATAGCCTTTTTTATTTTCTCAAATCCCTTTTGAGCTTCTTCATCCCAATTTAACTTTGTATCCTTTTTTACCAACTTTACAATAGGTTTAACAATTTCTGCAAAGCTCACTATGAATCTTCTGACAAAATTTATCTTTCCTAAGAAAGATTGAACACCCTTTAAATTTTTTGGAACAATGACCCTTTGGATTTCTTCTATTCTTTTAGGGTCTATTCTTACCCCATCCTTAAACACTATGTGTCTCAACAACTTTCCTTCATGTACTGTAAAATGACATTTCTTTGGATTCAATGAAACACCATATTCTAAAGCTTTATTAAAAAATTTATTCAGATGTTCACAATGATCTTCAACTTTCTTAGAATATGCAGTTAGATCATCTTGATATATGACCATGAATAAGTCAATAAACTCTTTAAAATAAACATCCATAGCCTTCTGAAAAGTTTCTCCTGCATTTATCAGTCCAAAAGGCATTCTGATATAAACATAGGTTCCCTAAGGAGTGGTAAATGTAGTCTTATACTGTTCTGATTCTTTAACTAAAACTTGGTTATATCCTGAGAAACCATCCATCATTGACAGCAACTCATAACCGGTCACTTTGTGTAACATTGCTTCCATATTAGGTAAGGAATAATTATCTTTTAACGAAGAAATGTTTCAATTTCTAAAATCCACACACAACCTGATATCACCATTCTTTTTTCTTACTAGCACCAGGTTTGAAAACCATGTTGAGTGTCTAATAGGCTGAATAATCCTCGCATCTTTTAACTTTATCAATTCTAGCTGCATCTTTGGAGCCATTAAAGGATTGATAGGCCTCTATTTTTGCCTAAATGGTTTTATCCTTGATTTCAGTGGGATCTCATGTTGGAAAAGGTCTTCTCTATAAGCTTTTAAGTCCTCGTATAACCATGCAAAAACATGTTTATATTTTCTCAGTAATTTAATCAAATTTGTTCTTATATGAGAATCTAAACCTCTTCCAATGTAAACAACTTGAGGACTAGTTTTTTATCCTAAGTTTATTTCCTCCAAGTCCTTAATCTTGGCATTGCTTATTTTTGTTGAATCATCATGTTAAATACTAAACAATGCCTCAAGTTCAACCAGACCCTTAGGAATCTAATTAGAACCTAATTGGACAACCTTACTTCCTAGTACATAGTCTTTACCATCATTATTTTTAAGCAAGGTACTGCAATCTATGCTCTATTTCTCATAATGGTCTAGACATTGAATGAAACTTAGAATATCTTGGTCATCCTGAAAAACCTACTAGTTGTATATTTTATCTAGAACAACTGGTCTTGTCTTGACTTCCAATATTAACACCCCATGTAAGGTCTGATCATCAGTTTTCAGAGCAACATTTGCTAAGAAATCTGCCATTATATTCTTGGACCTTTCTATCCATCTTACATCAAAGGAATCAAACATTTCTATTTGATCCCAAATAGCATATTTATACATTTTTAATCTATCATTATTTACTACATATTTGGATCTGATTTGGGCTACCGCTAATTCAGAATCGCCATAAACCTTTAAACATTTAATTCCATATTTGATGGCAATTTCAAGCCCTAAAGACAAAGCCTCATACTCTGTAGTATTATTTTTACATCAGAAGGCCAATAAAAAGGACTATTTAAAATTTGTACCTGATGGAGATACCAATAACATAGTAGCTCCTGACCCTTCTTTTGAGCAAGCTCCATCAAAATATATTTTCCACAATCCATCACTTTGTACATTCAACTCTTTGACCAGAGGATCAATATCTTCACTCTGATGATACTGGTCATTTCTTTGTACTCTAAAATTCTCCATATCCACATTAATGCAATAATTAATGTTACTATCTTCAAACCATTCTATCATGTGAGGAATTCTACCCTCCTTTGACACCTTAACATTATTTCCAGCAATGTTGAAAGTAGCATATGATAAATCTCTTTGTATACTACCTCCCATTTGAGCACTCCACTTTCTTGATAGCAACATCGCATATTGTGGTGGTATATCAACAACAAGAACATTCATTTTCAACACCACATCAGGACATATTTCTAATTTATAAGGCATGGCTTCAATGTTACCAATCATAGGGACTTCTCTAGAATCCATTGCTTGACATCTCCCATTAGGAGTGTCCACTCGTAGTCCCATAGACCTCATAATTTCCACTAGAATAACAGTGTTTGATGCTCCTAAATCAATCATACAATTTTTTAGCATCCTTCCATTAATTACCAGTGAAAGAAAAAATGGGTCAACAACTTTAGGGGAAGAAGTTGCGTTTAAGAAAATTTGAGGAATTTTAGAAGTTAATACTTCAACTTCCTTCCCTTTGCTAATTGGTTTCTTATCAATATTTCCTGTACTTTGAACCTTCACTATAGGCACACTATTCAATAATGACAGAACATTTTCTTTATGTTCTTTGTTTCTCATTATTTCTAAAAATGACACTTTTACAGTCATTTGAGATAAACAATGACCCATATCTACTAGAGTATATTTTACATCCGGGGATTTTGATTTTTCAAAAATATTCTCCTCTATCTGTACATTCAGAGTTAGTTCTCTAGATTTTTTATTTCTATCCTAAGAGTAGATATACTTGTTTCTTTCTCTTTTGATTTTCCTTCTTGTATAACATTTGGTTCTAAGACTTTTGTCATAATTTTGACCTTACTTTTGTTTGTATTTTCCCCAGGTCCTTCCTTCTTCTGTACATATTTGGTGTCTATTTTGTTTTCTTTTATTAACACATCAAATGGCTGACTACCAGTACCAGCCACTACTCTATTTCTTAAATGGTAATTAATTCTAGCCTTGTTCACTAAATCTGCAGTAACCTTTTCTTTCTCCTCATCTGAAGCTTTCCTGATAAATGGAAGATCCTAATTCTTTTGAGGATGACATTGTTGGAGATTTGATTCTGTGCAGTTGATTGATTGTATGTTTGTCATTGATGACAACATATAATACATAGCAGTAAATTTGTATGTACTTATCATAATGATGATATGAAGACTTGCATGGTTAGATACATGTTGTTGACATGTTTATGATGTTATGTTCATACACGTAGATCCAGATATGATGTTTCAGTGAAGTTATGTAATTTTGTTATTGGCAGTTACAGTTCTGGAAGAGCATTTGTTCAGAGCTAATGTATGTAACATGTTTCTTGAGTTGTACCTATTTTTTGTATATGCATGTGTATATTCATGATTAGTTATGAGTTGATGATATTAATCTAAAGGTGCCAAATGTGTTTCAAGAATATTACAAAGTTAGAGTTAATTTGGTGAGGCCGACTTAGTGAAGTGTCGTGTCTATTCAGTTTATACTTATGCGGTTGTAATTGTGCTTGCATACTTACTAGAGATGACAAGGATGTTATGGAGAGTTGTCTACTTTATGGAAGATACTTATATTAATTCATATGTAACATGCTGAGTGTGAATGATAAAAAATGTGAAGAAAGATGTACAGAGCAGATTATCAGAGTTGGTTCATTCATCAAGAGTCTATGTGAAGAAGAAGTGAAAGATTGCAATACACTAGAACTGATCAAGATAGTAGGTCTACTCTATAGTTCATCATTAGATATAGTGCATATCTATCATATAGAAGGTTGTAGCCTTCACCATCAAGTAGTGAGCTTTTGGATAGTGAGTCCACCACCCCTAACAAGGTTATTTATAAAAGACTCCTAACAGGGTCTGACCCTTAACCAGGTCACTATACTTATTGCATTGTAAAGTAAAATTCCTAATAGGGTTGAAATATCTTCTAACAGGGATTACTATAAGGACGTATAGGTCTTTGTGGGTGTTAATTCCCACTGGGGTTTTTACCATTTGGTTTCCCCGTAATCAAATTGTGTATTATGTTATTTGGTTAAGCATTTACTTTGTTGTAATCTGAAGTTAAAAGAAGTAAATTTATGGATAACTAATTCAGCCCCCCCTCTTAGTTATCCTTTGGGAATATTCTAACAATTGGTATCAGAACCAAGTGCCTTGGAGAAGAAGGCTAATAGCTTAAGGTAGATCAAATGTCTTACTTCAGAAAAGAAAGCCCCAAGTTTGATGAATAAAATTATCTGGATTGGAAAAACAAAATGATAATACATCTACAGTGTGTTGGCTTTGAGATCTTTGAAATTTCTACACAAGAAGTTGTAATTCCATCTCTAAAAGACCTTGCAAAAGATGATGCTACTAACAGATAAAAAAATATATTTACAAATAATGCTATTGCTAAAGAATCCCTAATCAGCACCTTATCTGACGATGAATTTTCTGAGATCAAGAAAATTGACAAAGCATACACCATATGGAAGTACTTAGAAGATATTTTTGAAGGAGATATTCAAGTAAAGAATGCACACAGGAAGACATGAAAAAAGAAATACAACAGTCTTGAGATGTTACCTGAAGAAAACATTAGAGCTTACAATCAAAGGATAAATGAAGCAGCCTCTAGAATCAGGAACAATGGTGGAGAAATATCAGAAGAAGATATAATGGACAAGTTGCTTACCACTTTGACACCAAACTATGAAAACAAGATAAGTGTTCTAGAGGAAACCATGCAATTCTCACAAGAATTCAAGAGAGAGACCTTGATCAGTAAAATCTCTGCATTTGAGATATCAAGATTAAAGACTGAACCTAAAAGTGAAACAACCTTCAAAGCCTTAGTCCATAGTAAGAAATCCTTACACATCTCCAGTCATAATAAGAAAGAATAAGTTGATGAAGAACTAGAAGAAATAATTGCTATGATTTCTAAAAGAGAAAAGAAAGAAAAAGGAAAATATGAATGAAAGCTTCCATTCAAATGTTTTTCATGTAACAAGATTGGCCACTTTGCATCTAAGTGTCCCACAAGAGTCAAGAAGTTTAGATCTAATTACAAACCCAAGTATAGGAAGGAATGTTATCATGCTGAAGAAGGTGTAACTAATGATGATTTAGGAGAAGATAAAATTGGATTCATTGCCCTTAGTGACATTGAAAGGATGCTTGAGGAAATGGACATTGCAGATGAAAAGGAAGAACAAGAGTTAGCCTTAATTTCCAAAGAAGACATCAGAATTGATTGGATCATTGACAGTGGATGCTCCCATCATATGACAGGTGACAAAGACAAATGTGTTCAGATTGAAAAATACAAAGGTGGTATGGTTAGATTTGGAGATAACACTCCTAAACCTATCATAGGCAGAGGTTCTATCACTTTGGATGGGAAGAACAAGATAGTTGGTGTCTTATATGTTGATGGATTACATCATAACTTGTTGAGTGTTGGACAACTACTTGACAAAGGTTATAATCTGGAGTTCAAAGAGAACAATTGCATCATTAAAAACAAGGATGGAGACATGATTGCATCAGGCTCTAAAACAAAAGGTAATTTTTTTCAGCTCAATTCTAATGTAAGTTGTTTTGTTGCAAAGGTTGATGATAGTTGGTTATGGCACAAGAGACTATGCCATATCAATTTTGATAATATAATAAAGATTAGTAATGTCAAGGCAGTTAGAGACCTACCAAGTATTGCAAGACCAGTTGATACAATATGCAGGGAATGTGTTATGGGAAAGCATGTAAGGAGTTCAGTCAAAAGCAAGCATAACTCAACCAAAAACAAATTGGACCTAGTGCATACAGACTTATGTGGTCCTACCCAAACAAGATACTACTATGGAGAAAGGTATTTCATTTTGTTCGTTGATGATTAGTCTAGGATGATGTGGGTTGCATCCTTAAAGAAGAAGTCTGAAGCCTTTGAGAAGTTTAAAATATTCAAAGCTAAAGTTGAGAATGAATCTAGATTGAAACTGAAATGTCTGAGATCTGATAGAGGAGGAGAGTTCACCTCTGATTAGTTTTATGACTATTGTGAAGAACATGGAATTAAAAGACAATTGAGTGCACCTAGAACTCCTTAGTAGAATGAGATAGCAGAAAGGAGGATAAAGATCATACTTGATACAGTGCACACTATGATGATTGAAGGAAAAGTTTCACACACCTACTGGAGAGATAGAGTGAATACAATAGTGTATACTATCAATAGAACTTAATTGAGACCAGGTGAAAATAAGACACCCTATGAAATTTGGTTTGGTAATGTAACTACAGTAAAGTATTTCAAAATCTTTGGCAGCAAGTGCTACATCAAGAGAGATGATGGTGTTGGTATGTTTGATGCCAGAAGTGATGAAGGTATTTTCCTTGGTTATTCTACCAAAAGTAAAGCATATAGATGTTTCAATTTGAGATTAAAGAAGATAATTGAAATCATGCATGTTAAAATTTATTAAAATTTTATGATTCAAGAAAGAAACTATGAATATGCACCTATGATTGAAGATGAACCTAGGCCTAGCAGCAAAGATACTGTTATTGAAGAAATGTTTGATTACATTGATGTCTCATGTAATGATGCTGAATCAAGCAGAGAAGAATCTCAGATTACAGAAGAAGAAGGCACACCTAAGGTTCTGAAATTCACATCTAGATACCATTCTAAAGATGTTATCATTGGAGATCAGAGTAGCAGTGTTTTGACCAGATCAAAAGCTAAAAGTCTAGCAGTAGATGAAGATGTATGTTTAATTTCACAGATTGAACCCTTAAGTGTTGAAGATTCTTGTAATGATTCTAATTGGAAGAATGCTGTGAAAGAAGAATTAGATCAGATAATTAAAAATGATACATGGGAATTGGTTCCTAGACCTAGTGACAAAAATGTGATTGGAACAAGGTGGGTATTTAGAAACAAGATGAATGAAGATGGCACAGTAGTAAGAAACAAAGCAAGATTGGTATGTAAGGGATATGCGCAGAGAGAAAAAATAGACTACACTAATACATTTTCCCCTATGAGGAGACTGGAAGCCATAAAATTGTTTTTGGCATACGCAACATTCAAAGACTTTAAATTTTATCAAATGCATGTTAAATCAGCTTTTTTGAATGGTGAATTGAAGGAAGAAGTCTACATTGAATAGCCTAAAGGATTTAGTTTTTCAGATGAACCAGACATGGTATGCAGATTGAAGAAAGCACTCTATCATCTTAAATAGGCCCCAAGACCTTGGTATGAGAGACTTGATGGATATCTTACCAAGATTGGATTCAAGAAAGGAGCAGCAGATTATAATTTATTCACAAGAGAGACACATGATGGATTGTTATTAGTTGCCATATTTGTTGATGACATTATCTTTGGTGGTAATGAAAATCTCAGTACAACATTTGCAAAAGAAATTCATAATGAATTTGAAATGAGCATGATTGGTCCTATAAAATACTTTTTGGGACTAAATGTAAAGCAAATAGATAAAGGTATATTCATTAATCAATGAAAATATGTGAAGGAAATATTGAAGACCTTCCAGATGGAAGATTGTAAGCAAGTATGCACTCCCATGATAACAAGAAGCAAGCTCTCAAAGGATGATGATTCCATAGTAGTTGATAAAACATAGTATAAATTTATGATTGGTAAACTTAGTTATCTAACTCAGTCTAGACCTGACATATCTAATGCAGTTGGCATTGTTGGAAGATTTGTAGCTAAACCCAAGAAGAATCACCTAATGGTAGTCAAGAGGATATTCATATATCTAAAGGGAACTATAGACTATGGTTTATGGTATCCTAAATCAAAGAATGTAAAGCTTTATGTATATACAGATGCAGATTGGGAAGGTTGTATTGATGATAGGAAGAGCACTTCAGGAGGAGCAGTATTCCTTGGAGATAGCTTGGTTTCTTGGATAAGAAAGAAATAGAACTGTATTTCTCAGCCAACAGCAGAGGCTGAATATGTTGCAGCAGCACTAAATTGTACAACCATGGTTTGGATCAAGCAAATGGTTAAAGAATTTGGCATTCAGGTTGATTATCCCATTGTTAATTACTGTGATAATACTAGCACTATCAACATGTCTAAGAACCCTGTGATGCATGCAAAGACAAAACACATAGAGATCAAGTATCATTTCTTAAGAGAAAAGGTTGCAGACAAAGAAGTTAAATTGGACTATGTGAACACAAAAGAATAGTTGGCAGATATTTTCACTAAGCCATTATCAAAGGAAACTTTTGAGTATCTCTGGGAGAAGTTGGGAGTAATTCCCTCTCCTGAGTCTATTTAGAAGAATCAGCAAAAGATATCAGTCATTAAGTGACTGATGAATGGTTGACTACTCTACTTCTAGAGTAGTACCTATTCCTATAATTATCTATGGCATCCTTTTCCATTGATGTCAAAGGGGGAGTATATAAATGGAACAAAAACATGATGAGTATATACTAAGGGGGAGCATATACACTGGGGGAGTATATACATAACATAGTCAGAGGAACTATAGTTGTTTAGAGAAATATTTATTGAGGATATTGAGAAGATTATAAAAGAAATAATCCACCATGAACAGAGGATGTTTTTGGTATCATATGTTGCCATCAATGTCAAAGGGGGAGATTGTTGGAGATTTGATTCTGTGAAGTTGATTGATTGTATGTTTGTCATTGATGACAACATATAATATATAGCAGTAACTTTGTATGTACTTATTAGAATGATGATATGAAGACTTGCATGGTTAGATACATTTTTTTTAAATGTTTATGATGTTATGTTCATACACGTAGATCCAGATATGATGTTTTAGTGAAGTTTTGTAATTCTGTTATTGGCAGTTACAGTTCTGGAAGAGCATTTGTTTAGAGCCGACATATGTAACGTGTTTCTTGAATTGTGCCTATCTTCTGTATATGTGTGTGTATATTCATGATTAGTTATGATTTGATTATATTAATCTAAAGGTGCAAAATGTGTTTCAAGAAGATTACAAAGTTAGAGTTAATTTGGTGAGGCTGACTTAGTGAAGCGTCATGTCTATTCAGTTTATACTTGCACGGTTGTAATTGTGCTTGTGTGCTTAGTAGAGCTGACAAGGATGTTATGGAGAGTTGTCTACTTTATGGAAGATACTTAAAGTAAGTCATATGTAACATGCTGAGTGTGAATGATACGAAATGTGAAGAAAGATGTACAAAGTAGTTTATCAGAGTTGGCTCATTCATCAAGAGTCTATGTGAAGAAGAAGTGAAAGATTGCAATACACTGGAACTGATCAAGACATCAGGTCTAATCTACAGTTCATCATCATATATAGTGCATATATTTCATACAGAAGGTTGTAGCCTTCACCATCAAGCAGTGAGCTTTTGGACAGTGAGTCCACCACCCCTAATTGGATTATTTATAAAAGAATCGTAATAGGGTCTGACCCTTAACCAGGTCACTATACTTATTGCATTGTAAAGTACAACTCCTAATAGGGTTGAAATATCTTCTAATAGGGATTACTATAAATAAGTATAGTTCTTTGTGGGTGTTAATTCCCACCGGGGTTTTTACCATTTGGTTTCCTCATAATCAAATTGTGTGTTGTGTACTATGTTATTTGGTTAAGCATTTACTTTGTTGTAATCTGAAGTTAAAAGAAGTAAAGTTATGGATAACTGATTCACCCTCCCCCTCTCAGTTATTCTTTGGGACTATTCTAAC
Source organism: Thuja plicata (assembly GCA_018584345.1). Classification (NCBI taxonomy): domain Eukaryota; kingdom Viridiplantae; phylum Streptophyta; class Pinopsida; order Cupressales; family Cupressaceae; genus Thuja; species Thuja plicata. The sequence continues at coordinate 5,600,196 of MU224754.1, forward strand.
AAACATCTTATATGGTCATCAGTTTCTTCTACTTCACTATCTGATTATACTTGTTGATGATGATTTTCTACATTTCTTTGTGAATGATATGAATCATCATTTTTAGTTTCACTGTCTGAATCTATATCATGACATGAGTAGGCATTTGTCATGTTATGATCACATTGTTCACCTTCATCATTTTATTGTTCTTCATTTACTTTCAAATCCAAGGAAACAATACAATAATCAGTGTTGTGTGGGGCTTCACAAGCTGCACAACAAAAATCATCATTGCATAAATGGACAACATTCTTATGCAGAGGGTCCAGAGTTTTGATATCAATTTTCTCTTTTTTAAGTAAAACAATAGGTTTCCCATCCTTAAACTCAGTTCCATAGGGGTGATTTTGCATTCTAGTCTATGGATTGTAACTATTGTTATAGGAAGGCTTATTGTTTTGAGGAGCCCTATATTCATTATAATCTAGTTCTTTTAGGTTACTCCTACTAAACCTCAAATCATCTCTCCTATTTAATTTACCAGACACACTTCTATTAATTTAAATATTTACTACTATCTTATAAGCATCAGTAAGAATTCTAGGGTTTTTATCCCTCAGAGAGTATCCCATTTTATAATCAAAGGCATTCAAATAAGTTACTAAACATACCTCTTCATCCAGCCTTATTTTTTGAAACAATTTGTGCATTGCTCTTTGAAATCTGGTATTAAACTTAGTGACCTCTTCATTGTAACTCTTTTTAATGTTATTGAACTCATTGAACAAGAATCCTTTTTTTGTTTTTTCACCATATTTATCTTTAAACAATTCAATTAACTCATCCATAGAAACTACATAACCATTAGAAATGCTTCTAAACCATTCTCTAGCATCCTCTACTAGACACTGAACAAAAAGCTTCATTAATACATCTTCATGAGTGATATTTAAATCATCAACAAAATCAATGAATTTTCTTAGGTGTGTTTCACAAGAAATAAAATTATTACCTACAAACTTTGGGATCTTTTCTCCTATATCACCCGCATCTTTTGGAAATGTATTGGGGTATCCAAGGATACCGATGAATTTAAACTGTTTGTACCTCTTAGTATGCAATGGTTTTCTTTGAAAGTCATCATTTTCTTTAAAATTAGTAGCTTTTGCTTTAGAAGCTGTTGTATTCTCTATTCCAGCATAAGAATATTTGGACGACTGCAAAAAATCTATTTTCTTCTTCATTTCAATTGTTGCAGCTTCCATTTTTTCTTTTTCTAGCATTTTTTTCCATGGTCTCCTTTTCAATTCTCAATTTCTCAAGATCAATATCCAACTTGGACATTTTCTCTATTAGGACCTTGTGAACTTTAGGTTCTTCATTTCTACTTTTAGTCATCTTTTGTTTACCTTTGTCCTTGTCTTTCTGTGAACTAGAAGCTCTATGAGTAAGTGGTATTTCTTAGTCTTTTTGAGACCTCTTTGTATTCCTTGTAGTTTTATATCGTAAAGATCTTCTTTTAATTTTGTCAACATCTTTCTTTTCATGTTTTTTTTCCTTTTTCTAAGCTCTTTTTCCCTTTTCATCTGTTGAAAAAGGGCAAGATGTTTCATGATGAGTGCCTCTTCTTTAGCAAGCTCATCAGAGGGAGCTTCCTCAGATTTGAAAATGACTATATCAATTCCTTCCCTCTCACTAGAAGTGGAAGTAGCTATAGATGTTTCTAATACTTTTTCTGTAGCTTCTTCATATTCTAAAGTATTTCCATCATTAATAGATTTATTGCTACCTACCTCTCTCCTAGTATTACTTTCTTTTCCTCTTGGAGGAGTTTCATCTATGTTGACTTGGTTTCTTTTCTTTCTCCAAGACATTTCCTTCCTTGAAGTTGAAGCAAATCCACCATCTAATGCAGTTTTAGGATTCCTTTTAGCTTTTGACCTAGTATTCATTTTGAAAAATATTTACTAACTTTTACTGATCATAGAGATTTAGCTTTAGAGTCACCACCCAACAATTTTTTGGGATAGATGTGTAACCACCTGAATTCGGTCTGTCGCAACTATGGACCCTATTTTCCCTAAGTGTGATCATACCCTCGATTTATGTCCAAACGACCCTGTTACTGCTTGGCATAATTCTTTTAATCAATTTAATTTCCTAGGTGATTTTTATCACTGATTTATATTATCTATTATAGCCATACAATTCAAATCAATTTCGACCAATCAGATCAAATCAAAATCAAACATGGCTATAGTATTTAATTATAAAGGAATTAAATA
>MU224754.1:5617641-5637657 GCA_018584345.1 Thuja plicata
TATATATATATATAAACCATCTTGGAATCCTTAAGGAAAGGACGCAACAAGCTTCGGATGGTTTTAGATACCTAACCCTAAATAAAGATAAGATAAAAGACAAGAGAAACCAAGTGGTGGAAAGACAAAATAGAGAATGAAACCTGATTTACTCCTTTTTTTATATGATCTTAGACATCTTTGGTTGTGTATGTTTGAGGATAGTCTCTGATTTGACTTTGGTGATGACTAACCTACTTGTCTTTCAAGAAATCTATACAAGGTATTCTAACATTCCTTTATTCTTCATCAATAATATCCAAATCTACTATCACTGGATTCTTCTTCTTAGGCTTTGTTAGAATTTCCCAGGTAGTCATATCCTCCTCTTTTATCCATTCAAAATTCTAAATATTCTCCAATTGAGTCTTTTGAGTCTTTTGCCTCTCCAATCTAGCATCTGTTATACTCTTAACATCAGATATGAATTTATTGCAATCTGATTCTGCTTTAAATGCCTCATCCAAAAGTGCATTGAACCTTTCCATATCTAATTCTCATTGGTCAGAGACATAAATGTCTTTATTTGGAAGTACATTGTCAAAATCTAATAACCATAACCCTAATGGCTTGATTTGATCATCCTCGACCCTAATTGGAGGTACAAACCTACTATAATCTATCCCAAACATCTTTAATTTGGCCTCAAATTGATTGGCTTTACCTTTGAAAAAGGATAAGGTAGCCTCAGTTTTCTCTATCTCGGTACCTACCAAAGTTACTATCTCACAAAAATTTGATCTTAGTGGATAAATGGATGCTAATCTCTCAAAAAGTGATGTCTTCCCAGACCAAGTTGCATAGTAGGGGTTCAAAATTGTCAAAAAACATGCCACTTCTTTTTGTGAGCCTGGAAACCTACCATATGCTCCATATACTACATATATCTTCTCCTTAATAATATTAATTCTATGTTGCAAAATTGATACCAATGCTCCCAAAATTACACCATTATGCTCAATGGTCCCCTGTTCTACTTCAACCAATGTATCCCCTATATATTCATTTTAGATTTTAGTATCTATAACCTCCTTGGGCTCCATAGGGTAGGCTCTATTATTTCCATTAGCTATTTTTTAAGCTTATCTATAAGCTTATCCTTTTCCTTGATTTTTATTAGGGCTAATTCCATCTCTTTGATAATATCACTAGTGTCACTAGTGAGTTTTTGTCATTTGTCTGACTGCTGACTTGTTTTTGCCTCATTCATCTAAGAAAAATGAGTCATTACTTGGGCTATCTCCAAGTATCTTGTGTTGTCAAGTATCAAAATAATTTTGTTTCCCTCCATCTGATGACATGTAACTGATTAAATGTTTGATAATGTTAAGTTGAAGATGATGCAAGACATTAAATCAGTTAATGGTTTGTAATGTCATTGATGTCAACTTGATATCATCTGTATGGTCATATAAATAATGCCAAAGATTTCAGAGAATAAATGGAATAGAGGTTATGGTTTTAGCAATGCATAAAACTCAAGTATTCACTAAGTGATAGACTATACTGCTGGAGTGCACACCATCGGTAAAGACAGAGATAAAGTCACAGTGATACCCAATGAACAGAAGATAGTATTGCCTGATGAAGTAGAATCATAGGATTCCCAACAAGCTGAAAATAGTGTTTCCCGATGAGCAAGATCCAATGATGCCCAACAGATGGAGATCCCAAAGCTAACTGAAGTTGCACCGACAGAACTGGCAGTTGTCACTGGCGATGAATTACAAAATTGACCGACAGAACAGAGAGATCAAAAAATGACAAATTATCTAGCTGGTAGAGATTAAAGATAGACTTAACTGGTTGTTTTATTTGATTTATTCAATGACAGTTAAGCAATTGATTTATACAGTTGGCAAGAAGATAACTACAAGATAAATCAGGAGTTAAAGCTGTAAATCAAATTGGCTAGATTGTTTTTCATGCCAAGAATCAAGAATCAAGAATCAAGAATTAGAATATCATGTATATATAAGAGACAAGCATAATTCAATTCCATAGGCACTCAGATACATGGGGGAGTGAATTAAGAGAAGATGTTGAAGAGAAACTAATGAAGGTTAAGCTTCATACAGTCCTGATCAATCAAGCTAAAGGAGAGCTAATGAATTCTCCAAACACTGATGAATAGAAAAGCATAGCATCATAGAGAAGAAAGTGTGAAGCACAAAGGAATTGAATTGATACATTGATCAGAGAGGTATTGTACATAAATAGATTTGAATATCTGCAATTCAAAGTTGCATTAGAAATAGGTCATTGTGTTTCAGTTTAACCATTAAAGCGTTAAGTCTCTTAACAGAGTAGGACTTAACAGTCTTTTTATAATTGAGGTATATCCTAGCAGATTACCAAAAAGGTTGATTCATGATACTAGCATCGGTCTTACCTAAATCCTATTGATAGTCTAAGAAGAAGGCCGATTCAAGGATGGTAGTAAGATTAGCATAAAGCCTATTGACAGTCATGAGACTAATTCAAGGATGGTAGCATAGATGCCAAATAATTAGCAACAATCTATGTATTAAAATCCTCTAACAAGGTCACACTTAACAGTGTGTTTGTAACCTTTAACAGGGTTGGCTCCTAACAGGGCTCACTTTAGAAGAGTGAAAATTTGGGGTACCTATCCCAGTGGTTTTTCCCTTAACATGGTTTCCATGTTAAAATCCTTGTGTTATGTGTGTATGGTTTATTACTTTATTGTTTTTCATTTCACATATGCATTTATGGATTGATTGGTATACTTTACATATTTACTGAGTATCGGTAAATAAGTTTTGCTACTTATCGGTAATCAAGGAGAATAAGGACAGACAAGGTAAACCGACAGAAAGTAAATTGTTTCAAATATTTCAAGGCATACATCTTGTAGGGACTTAATAATATAAGGTGTATTAATTGTTGGATTGAAGTTTAAAGGATAAATTTTAGAGGCCACTGATTCACCCCCCACTCTCAGTTATTACTAACAATTTTTATCAGAGCATGTGTGCTTAGAAGGAAGGTTTGAAGACCTAAGTAAAGATCACAAGATGAACAGACGAGATGTGCCCAAGTTGAACAAGGATAACTTTGCTTCATGGAAACGTAGAATAAAGCTTCACTTATTAGGTATTGGCAATGATATTACTCAATACTTTGATACTAAATATGTGTTTCCTATAGGACCATTGACGGTAGATAAATTGAGAGTAAATCATGAACACAACTACATGGTTATAGAGCTTTGAGCCTCACTCTCTGATGCTGAATTTGAGGATGTTAAAGATTGAAAAAAAGCAAAAACAATGTGGGATAAGCTAAAGCTTGTACATGGAGGTGATGCAAATGTTCTGAGAGCCAAGGCAAAAAGCCTTACAGGAAATTTTGATGATCTCAGAATGAAAGAAGGTGAAAACATCACTCAATACATGACAAGAATAAAAGAAGTAGTCAATGCTATACGAGGTGTTGGAGGTACACTTGAAGAGGAGATAGTGGTAAGTAAAATCTTAAGAACCTTATTGCCTGTATATGCTATTAGAGTCTCTGCTATTCAAGAAATGAGAGTAGTAGCAAAAAATATAGTCACTCTTGATAGCCTGATTGGTAGACTAATTTCATTTGAGATGAATAACTTTGATAATAGTGTCTTACCAAGTTTAGAGTCTACATTCAAGTCTACTATGAGAATAAGCAAATCTAGTTAGATATAGTCATCTAGAAGAGACAGTGAAATTGAAAGTGAAGAAGAAGATCTAGATGAAATTGAAGCACTCATAGCGAGAAGAATGCTAAGAGGAAAAGGTAAATACAAAAGTAAGTTACCACTTGTATGTTTCAATTGTAAAGAGATTGGACATTTTGCTTCAAGATGTCCCAATAAAATAAAAGATGATAGAAGTGATAACAGATCTTTTGAGAAAAAATCTGACAGAGGTGATAACAAAGATTATAGAGGTTACCAATGATCAAAAAGAAGTGACACCCGAGATTACAAGGAAAGAGGCAAGAAGGATAGCTATCTAGCTGCTTGCAAAGATGAAGATACTGACACCAAACTAGATGATGATGTTGAGATAGAGTTTGTAGTTGTGAAGGATGATTCAGATGAAGATGAAAGGTATGAAGAAATTGCACTCATATCTAAGATTAGTAAAAATGATATTTGGATTATAGATAGTGGCTGCACTCACGATATGACCATTGACAAAGAAAATTTTAATACTTTTGAATACTATAAAGGTGGTACAGTAAGAATTGGAAATGATTCTCCTTTTCAAATTGAAGGTAAAGGAATAGTAATGCTGAATAACCTAATTAAATGTGAAAATGCTTATTGGGTAAAAGGATTGAATCATAATCTATTGAGTGTTTCTTAGCTGACTAATTTAGGTCACAAAGTAGCATTTGAGAAAAATAAGGCAAAGATCTTCAATGAATCAAGAATACTGATTGGTACCAGTGAACAGACCAAAGGTAACTTATTCTATCTGAATGATACTAACCCCACTTGCTTAATGACCAGAAATGAAGACATATGGCTGTGGCAAAAAAGGTTGTGTCATGTGAATTTTGACAACATGATGAAAATAAGTAGGAAAAGAAGTGTAAGAGGCTTACCGACGATGACAAAGCTAGACAACATCATGTGCAAGAATTGTCAAAAAGGTAAAATGACAAAGTCTAGTTTCAAAAGAAAAACCCATGCATCTGATGATATTCTAGAATTAGTCCATACTGATTTATGTGGACCTATGAGGACAAAGATCTATTACAGAGATAGATATTTTATTCTCTTTTTTGATGATTACTCTAGAATGATGACAGTCATGTTTCTAAAAGAAAAATCTAAAGCATTCAAGATGTTTAAATGGTATAAGGCTATGGTAGAGAAACAAAGTGGTAAGGATTTGAAATGTTTGAGATCAGATAGAGGAGGAGAATTTATATCAAATGAATTCACTAATTTCTGTAATGAGCATGGAATAAAAAGATAGCTTTCTACACCAAGAACACCACAACAAAATGGGATTGCTGAGAGAAGGAACAGATCAATAGTTGACTGTGCAAGAGCACTAATGATAGAGAAGGACATCACCCAAATCTTTTGGAGGGAAGCTATTAGCACTGCTATCTATACACTTAATAGAGTAAAATTGAGAAAGGACTCAAAGAAGACTCCTTATGAGCTATGGTATGGTAAAACACCCAATGTAAGTTACTTCAAATTATTTGGAAGTGAATGTTATGTATTAAAAGATGATAGAAATGGAAAGCTTGATGCCAAAAGTGATGAAGGTATTTTTCTAGGGTATTCTACCAAAAGCAAAGCTTTTAAATGTCTAATCGAGGCTTCTAACAAAATAGTTGAAAGTGCAAATGTAAAGATTGATGAATTTGCAGAAAAGAATGAGCTGGAAAGCACAAAAGAACTAGAAGACTAAAATAAATTTGTATACTTTGAAGGACCCACAACTCTACCTAAGCAACAATGCTTAAATCCAGATCAACAAAATGTTGCAACCGACAGTCAGAATGCTGTTACCAATGGTCAAGATAATGATCAAGATAATGTGCAAGGTAATGAAGATCAAGCTAATATACAAAGAGTTGTACCTGTACTTGCAATATATGTAAGAAGGAACCATCCAGAGGACCAAATCAGAGGAGATAAGAAAGCTGGTACAAGAACAAGAAGCAAGTCTTTAAACTCAAATTGCTTAATTTGTGAGTTTGAACCAAAGTCTGTCAATGCTACACTAGATAATGAAGAATGAATAAGTGCTATGAATGATGAGATTGAAAAGATTGAGAAAAATAAGACATGGTCACTTGTGCCAAGACTAGATGAAAAGAATTTCATCGGTAAAAAATGGATATTCAGGAACAAATTGAATGAGAATGGAGAAGTCACAAGGAACAAAGTAAGACTATTATGCAAAGGGTATGCACAAGAGGAAGGTATAGACTATGGAGAAAACTTTGAACCCATTTATAGACTAGAAGGAGTGAGAATTCTACTTGCTTATGCTACATACAAAGGATTCAAAGTATATCAAATGAATGTCAAGTCAGCATTCCTAAATGGAATACTTGAAGAAGAGGTATACATTGAACAACTAGAAGGGTTTGTGGATCCAGACAAGAGGAACATGGTATGTAGACTTCAAAAAGCCTTGTATAGATTGAAACAAGCTCCTAGAGCTTGGTATGAATGACTTCATTCCTATCTAATAAGTATTGGATTCATGAGGACTAGTGAAAATAATAATCTTTATTTGAAGGAAGATGTTGATGCTGACACTTTGATTGCTGAAATATTTATTGATGACATCATATTTGGAGGCAATGATATGCTATGAAAATCATTTGCTGATGAGATGAGAAAATAATTTGAGATGTCTATGTTTGGAGAGATCAAGTTCTTTCTTGGTCTACAGATCATTCAACAAAGTGAGGGAATTTTCATTACATAGTCCAAATACATCAAAAAAGTCCTAAAAATATTCAAGATGTAAGATTCCAAACCTGTTGGAACACTGATAGCCACTGGATGCAAATTAACAAAGGAAGACAAGACAACATAGGTAAATCAGACTCTATATAGATCAATGATAGGAAAACTCATGTATGTTGTACACACTACACTAGATATTACACATGCAGTAGGGATTGTTGCTAGATTTTCTGCTAACCCCAGGGAATCACATATGATTTCTATGAAAATAATCCTAAGATATCTAAAGAATACTGAGGAATTTGGCTTATGGTATAAAATAGAAGGCAAATTTGAACTAAAAGTGTTTATCGACACTGATTGGGCTGGAAATCTTAATGACCAAAAGAGCACAACTGGAGGAGCATTCTTTATGGGTGACATGCTTGTCACATGGATTAGCAAGAATCAAGGATGCATCTCTCAGTCTACCGCAGAAGAAGAATATGTTTCTGTTGTTGCAAACTACTCAAATATTGCATGGATAAAATAGTTGCTGGAAGGTATGCATATGAAGATCATAGAACCAATGATTATTTATTGTGATAACACCAGTGCAATAAATATTTCCAAGAATCCAGTCATGCATGCAAAGACTAAACACATTGCCATCAAGTATCATTATTTGAGAGAATAAGTTCAAGAAAAAGAGGTCATACTTGAATATGTGCAATCAAAAGAACAATTGGTTGATATCTTCACCAAGCCACTGCCCAAGGATACATTTGAGTACCTGAGGAAAATAATAGGGGTCAAACCCATGTCTATCAGTCAGTAAAAGGACTAAAAACTATATCAGCCATATATTATCAGAATATCATTCATGATTGATGCAAGTAGAAGTTGAACTTCAAAGCTACATCTATATACAGAAAGGTATTTATCAGAGTCGAGCATTAGAGAAAATTATTGATGATGGATAAGGGAAATTCAAGGAATATATTATGGATAGAAGAAATTGTTTTACAGAATGTCAGAAATTTGTGAAAATATTTGTTTGGCATTGTTGTCAAAGGGAGAGAATGTATCCATATTATCATAAAAAAATATTCATTATCAGATTACTCCAAATAGGGAGAGATCATATCCATAGGGAGAGAACTTGTATCAAAGGTGTAAAAAAAAGACAAAGACATCAAAGAAGAAGAGAGAGAAATTTACTTAGATAAAGGATACAACACATTAGAAGAAGAAACAAAAAAGCTAAAAGAATCAAATCTAAGCTTACACAGAGCTTACCAACAGTCAAACATTTTTATTAGTTATCAAAACAAACTGTTTGGTAATTTGATGAATCTCAACAATTGTATTTCATATTGTATTGGAAATAGTATAGTGTGATAATATAGTATGTTTCCATCAATGCCAAAGGGAGAAATTGATGACATGTAACTGATTGAATATTTGATAATGTTAAGTTGAAGATGATGCAGGAGATTAAATCAGTTAATAGTTTGTATTTTCATTGATGTCAACTTGATATCATATGTATGGTCATATAAATAATGCCAAAGACTTTAGAGAATCAATGGAACAAAAGTTATGGTTTTAGCAATGCATAAAAGTCAAGTATTCACTAAGTGACAGTCTACACTGGTGGAGTGCACACCATCGATAAAGACAGAGATAAAGTCATAGTGATACCCGACGAACAGAAGATAGTATTACCCAACAAAGCAGAATCACAAGATGCCTAACGATTTGAAAATAGTGTTGCTTGATGAGAAAGATCCAATGATGCCCAATAGATGGAGATCCTGAAGCTAACTGAAGCTACACTGATGGAACTAGTAGTTGTCACCGGTGATGAACTGTAGAATTGACTGAAAGAATAGAGAGATCAAAAAATGAAAAATTATCTAGCTAGCAAAGGTTAAAGATAGAATTAACTGGTTGTTTTATTTTTTTTATTCAATGATAGTTAAGTAATTGATTTATACAGTTGGCAAGAAGATAACTACAAGATAAATCAAGAGTTAAAGCCGTAAATCAAATTGGCTAGATTGTTTTTCATGCCAAGAATCAAGAATCAAGAATCAAGAATTAGAATATCATATCTATATAAGAGACAAGAATAATTCATTTCCATAGGCACTCAGATACACGGGGGAGTGAATTGAGAGAAGATGTTGAAGAGAAACTGATGAAGGTTAAGCTTCATACAGTCCTGATCAATCAAGCTAAAGGAGAGCTAATGAATTCTATAGACACCAACAAATAGAAAAGCACAACATCATAGAGAAGAATGTGTGAAGAATAAAGTAATTGAATTGATACATTGATCAGAGAGGTATTATACGTAAATAGATCTGAATATCTACAGTTCAAAGTTGCATTAGAAATAGGTCATTGTATTTCAGTTTAACCATTGAAGCATTAAGTCTCTTAACAGAGCAGGACTTAACAGTCTTTTTATAATTAAGGTATATCCTAATAGATTACCAAAAAGGTTGATTCATGATAGTAGCATCATTCTTACCTAAAGCCTATTGATAGTCTAAGAAGAAGGCTAATTCAGGGATGGTAGTAAGATTAGCATAAAGTCTATTGACAGTCATGAGACTGATTCAAGGATGGTAGCATAGATGCTAGATACTTAGTGAAAATCTATGTATAAAAGTCCTCTAACAAGGCCACACTTAACAGTGTGTTTGTAACCTTTAACAAGGTTGGCTCCTAATAGGGCTCACTTCAGAAGAGTGAAAATTTGGGGTACCGGTCCCAGTGGTTTTTCCCTTAACAGGTTTTCCACGTTAAAATCCTTGTGTTAGGTGTGTATGATTTATTACTTTATTGTTTTTCATTTGACATATGCATTTATGGATTGATTGGTATACTCTGCATATTTATGGAGTATCAGTAAATAAGTTTTTCTACTTATCGGTAATCAAGGAGAATAAGGACAGACAAGGTAAATCGACAGATAGTAAATTTTTTCAAACATTTCAAGGCATACATCTTGTAGGGACTTAATAATATAGGGTGTGTTAATTGGTGGTTTGAAGTTTAAAGGATAAATTTTACAGGTCACTGATTCACCCCCCCCCCCTCTCAGTTATTACTAACACTATTTTCTCCTGAATATTAAGAATAGATGGATTTTGATCCCTAGGAGGTAGGCTCCACATTGCAAGTGCTTGGGATTTGGGGTTATAACCAAACCCTCTCATCATATTTCCAACCCGAGTCTCTGATGACAATTTGATGTCAGGTTGTCTTCTTATTTGATCAATCACTAGTACATTTTGGCAAATATATGACTACATGACTAAAAAGTTTAGTCACACCACTAAAATTTTTAGTCACATGACTAAAATTGATCATATTCTACTAATTTACAAGTATAGATGACTAAATAAAAGTGACTAAATAAACTACTAAATAAATGACTAAATAAACTACCAAATAAATGACTAAATATAAGTGACTAAATACATGACTAAATAAACTACCAAATAAATGACTAAATAATCAGTCACCTTAACAAAAATGACTAAATAAAGGAACAAATAAATGACTAAATAGTTAGTCACTAATAATCCCATTTCATGCTAGGCCTAGTGCACTATCTATCTCTAAAAATTAAACGAGATGGGTGTATAAGCCACCCAATATTGAATTATACTCAAGATCAATGTCTATTATTTTACTTTAAAGATCCAATAGGTTTTATCTTGTAGGAATTATTTTTCCATTTTGATAAAGTGATTAAAAATATATATCAAAAGGGACATTTAGATATTTAATTATTTTCACCTAATCAACAAATAAAGTCATGTTAGTCATCTTCTTTTTATTTTGGAGGGAGTTTTAACTCAAACTCAATTTGAGTTGGTTCAAACTCAAGGTTGAATTTGAGTTAAGGGATCAAGAACTAAAATTTCTCATGGTTGGAGGGTCAAGGGAAAGGAACAAAAAATTCAATGCAACAATGACAGTCAAGAAAAGAAACAATAGCTAACTAAAAACCTTGCTTTGAAACTCTCTTTCTTTCTTGAGTCAAACTTGAGGCATACTATTCTAAACCATTGGTTGATGCTACTTTGTGTTGAGAACTTGTTGGTATCTTATTCAATTGACACATATGAGGCCCAATATTTCATTTCATTATCTTGGCCTCCCAATTAATGTAGGAGCCCCAAAATTTTCTTTGGAAGCCAACCAAGTGAATACTCTGCTACATTCAACATACTCATAGTTTTATGATTCACTATGTAGTAGGCATTGATATTGATTTGGATGGGTGTACATACTTATATTAGAGAGGTGATTCTTAGGAGAAAATATCTACCTTTTATTGTAAATTTTCACTTGGTTGTACATACTTCTAGTCCTATATATTAGCTTTCGTGTTTTCCTTTATAGAGATAGAGTATCAAGGGGCTAGGAATTCTACCACTAAGGCCCTTTGGCACCAACATATTCTTACTAAATTTGGTATCTTCTATTGAAGGCCATTTCATATTTTATGGAAACCAAAGTGATGTATGGATCTCTCAAAACTTGGTCCACCATTTCTATAGAAAACATGATAAGGTCCACATGTACTACAATCAAAATCTCATTTATGGAGAAATATTCAATCTCTGTCATCACTCAACTACTAAGCAAGAAGTTGACACATTTACAAAACTTTATAAAATGCACTTTTTTTATGTTCAAAGATTTCTAGAGGTACAAGATGCAATATCTTAGGGGGATGGCTAGTCCTCACTCTTTCTCTCTAGACGTGAAAAGGGGCAAGTAGGGAGCTATTCTCTATTTAAGGTGTTTCCTCATTAGGCTTCATTTGTAAGTACTCATATTTTTTCTTGTTTATTTTATGTATAAGGAGGGGTCATTAGCATATACTTTATCTTCTTTCAGATATTATTACATTTTTCCTAAATATTTACTTTAGCTACTTAAGTAGATTGAGTAGGTCATGATAAAGGTAGTAGACATAGTCCATGAATGTAACTATTGCATATTTTTTTATGGTTGGAATTACATATTTGATTGGTTTGGTTTTCCTCCTTTCTTAGACAATATGAATCTTCCCCTACTTAAATTTGAAATTTGTAATAATATTATTATTTATGTAGATTTTATGTCATATCCATTCTTTAAATGATCACTGACTCAAGAATAGTAATTTTATTATTTATATGAAGTTTTTATAGGTATCTATTCCACTAAAATTATTACACATGTAATTCCACTCTCCTTTCAAAATTATTACAAGAACATGTGTTATTTATTTATTTAATACTTTTCACATATGTCCTATTTTAAAAATAGAAAATTCAATATTTTTGTATTTTTCATAAAGGCTCATAGATCAAAGCCATCGAGAGGTCAAAATTTAACTTTTAGAAAGAATCAGAATGTTTGAGATTTAGGAGGGATAAGTTTTTTAAGCCTCTGAATAGATGGATAAGTCTTTTAAGTCACTACATTTTTCATGAAAATCCAATCATAGATTCTTATATCCATAAGAAACTTAATTTCCATCCCAATCATTTCATAAGTCACCATTACAATTTTCATATTCTATGCACAGATCTATAACTAAAATAATAGGCCCTCCAAACAAAACCTATGGAAATCTCTTATGGAGAGAAATTTGAAACTTCAAATTATTATTTCAAATGAGCTCTGATCTTCGTGAAATTTAAATTGGAAGCATTTGACATAAAAATATTAGGTGGGTTTTCCACTGATTGTGTAAAATTGAAACTTGAAATTAATATTTCAAACAAGCTCAAATCTCCGTGAAATTTAAAATAGAAGCATTTGACATCAAAATATTAGGTGGGTTTCTGCAAAGCTCTAAAAATATTAATCACTCATCTTTTCAATACATGTTATCTACATCGTATCTTTAAATTGTTCACTACTCACACTACTACCACTTAATGTATTTTGAGACAAACTTTTAAGACAAAAATCTTTATTGTCTTAACTTTTTGATTTCTTTTCTTTTTTATTTATCTTTTTAATTTTTATTTTTCATTGAAAGTTGGAGTGGGAAAATAATTTCATCCAGTCGCTATGAATCTTTTCCTTGGTCTTTGCTCAAACATGATAAAGTTGGTATTCTCGGCTCTAGTCCTACAATGGGTCTTTTACACGGGGCATTGGGTTGACAAAGTGCAGTTCTGTATAAATGGGTATGAGCTCCAACATGTTTGGGGAAATTTTTCTTGTTTACCAAATCTCTTTCAGAGAACTCAAGGATCTCATAGGTTGGGGGCTTCTCGGCTTTCTTCCTCTCTCAATTACGACAGAATAACAGGCCAATTTTATAATCTTAGAGAATAATATCTCTAGTTGGGCACTGGTAATGGGGTTTCTTAAAACCCTAGGTCTTCTTTGTACAGAGATTGAGTTTGGAAGAAAATAGGATCTGGCTTTTCTTTAAAACTAGAATACCCACTAGAATCTTCTCCAAATTCAAGGAAATTAGTCTTCTGAATAGGGTATGTGCAAGAAAATCTCCTTTTATTTGTGTTTGACCACCTATCAAGTACAGAAAGATGAAATACTTAAATCCATGAAGAATTTTACAATGCTATCCATGCAGCTGCTATGTGTCACAAGAAGTACCTGACAAAAGTTCTTCCTTCAGCTAGAAAATCAAAGTGGAGGTATTTAGAACTTCTTCTCTCTTAAATTGTGTTCAATTTACTTAAAACTGTAAACAATGAAATGTTAAAATGTGTGGGTTTTTGAAGATATTCAAGAAATGATCTATTGCTTTCCTTCAAAATCTACAAAATGGACTAGATTAATATATTTTTCTGTGAAATCATGTGAGCACTATTTCTTGTAAGAGGAAACAATAAAATTGTTTCATATAAACTTTTAGACAATGATATATTGCTAACTTATATGAAGGAAGGTAGCAATTTTTTGAAAGCCCTATATTACTAGCACTTGCACTAGCCATGTGCAAGGGTTACACCAATTTTTAATTATTTGGTTTATTGCACTGGATGACATCATTTGCATTGTAATCTTGGAGTTCAATTCCAACATTTTAATCAGAACAAATTGTAGTATTCAAGTTTTGCAACATTCAAATTTTGGATTTCAAACTTTGAAAAGACATGAATCATCCAATCCAAATAGTACACAAATATGAATTTAGGATTTCCTAAATTTACATCCTCCTTGAGTTTCTCAATGTCCATTTTAAGTGCTTCCATTTGAGCAATTAATTCATTGTGTATTTTAAGTGCTTCCTTTTGAGCAATGAATTCATTGTGTTTGCAGATAGTTTGTTCTGCATATTTCTAAAATCCATCCCTTGATTTTGATAATTGGGACATTCTTGTAAGTCATCTTGTAAATGTTTAATGGTATTCTCCTTCACTATAAGCTGTAGATCTATAAATCATAGCATTAGTACCCATGGTTTGAAAGAAACTCAACAATTGAAAGCATGGCAATATAGACCTGAAGCTCCTACTATTTCTGTGTAGGCGTTCAATGTTTCCACCAATTTTGTTAGGCACCTCATTTCTAGACTCACTACTACTTAAAATGTCAAGGTATTGAAAGTCCCTTCAAAAATAGTAATTAGGACATATTCCAGACTCGCTTCTACTTAAAATGTTAAGGTATTGAAAGTCCCTTAAAAAATAGTAATTAGGACATATTCCAGACTCACTAACAGTTGGCAATTAGGACATATTCTAGACTGACTAATAGTTGGCGTACCAGTATAAAATTTAAGAAAAAATCTAGCCTTAATAAAATCTTGGATAGAATTTTCAACACAAACAGATCCCCACAAGAAAGATCATACACTACAGAAAATCGCAAACTGCTGAGCTTTGCAGTTCATTAAGAGACAAAGGGGTGATAAATAAGTAAAAAACAATAATGTCAACATTATTCTAACAAGTACAATCCTCTTCCTCCATAAAACATCTATATCTGCAGTACTACAATTTTTTTGAAACTGATGTATTCAAATTGAGCTGGAAACATCGGAAGTGTATCAAGCATATTTACAAAACTTGAACTTGAATTCATTTAAAAAGTCTAAATGTAATGCAATGACTAAGACCACAATAATATCCATAATCAAGATATCATACTAAGATGGTTTTCATCAACTTATATGCATACATATATTGTCTGGGTTGAATTACCTATGATTATATGTTTATCAATAGATATATGCAATAGATATATGATGCATGAGTGTATAGGTATGCTCAAAGTGATGTGACTTCATGGGCCACAATGCTTACAAGTTGTGAACAAAATGAGCTTGTTGAAAAGGCCTTGCAAACTTTTAAGAAAATGCAATTAGCTGATGTAAAGGTAGACTCCATGAAATTTGTTAGCATCCTCCTAGCCTATGCCAAATTGGGAGCTTCAGAATAGGGGATGACCATCCATCAATGTGTAATCGAATGCAGGGTGTGTGAGTTGTATGACAAAATGCCTCAAAGCAATGTAATCTCATGGAATTCTATGATAGAAGGATATGCACAGAATGGATTTTCCAAACATGTTAAGGATTTAGTCATAGGAAGGACTCTGCAAAACTAAAAGTCACCACTCAGGCTAAAGGTCTTTCCAATCAAGATAGGCACATTGCCAAAAAAGTCAAGTAGTAGAGTTTTGTTATATTTAGAAAATTATGTATAAAAGTTGAATTCTAAAATTTTAAAACCCAAAAACTACCGTATTGTGTGGAAAAGATGTGTTATCAGAATTTCCTTCAGTAACAATTTCTTGTATTGAGGAAACTATGGGGTTTACAATATTAGCATGACAAAGAGGACAATTTAAATGAGAAATTTTTTATGCTCAATTATGGTGGTAATGTTTTGAGAGATAATTTTTGCAGTGCCTATCTCATATCTATTGAAGGATATTTTGTCATGCCTTCTCATTGTCATAGTACTAAAATAACCAAAGTTGAATACAAAGGGAAGTCACCATTTCAAAACTTTAAACTATCTTTCCATTTACTGAAACTTTCATTATTTGTATCTCAGAAGAAATTATCCAGTTGTGGTGCTTGTGCTACTAATTTTTTATTAAATTGGTCAGAGGAAGCCAAATTGACAATGAAAACTCATCGATAGCTTCTTCAATTGGTCTAGTATTGCTTAATGTTGAATATAAGGATGCAATCTATTTTTTTTTACTCAACATTGCACTTCTTTGGAAGAGAGCTCATAGTGTGAAGGAAGTCTACAATTTTCCACAATAGTAGAGATTCACATTCACATTAGTAAGATGTAGAGTAAATTCATTGCATATTCCTGTGAGAATAGGTATATGATCTTATTTGGACAAAAGGTTCTCAAGAATAACGCAGGTTGAACCATAATAATATAACTTATAGGCATGTTGATGAGAAATTGGGAAGGCTAAGCACAAGTTTTGAATGTAATAAGTCAATATGTATTTGTGCATCTAATAAGTGAGTTGTAATTATGCAAAACAATTGTTTCAAAAACAGCTCCTATATAACATGAACATGGCCAAAAATTCAGAATACTGATGAGAGCTTCGATAAGGTATTTGCATTAGCAGTTAGTTAAATGTTTTTCTAAAACGTGAGCTGAAAGAGATCTAGCCAGTGCTCATATGTATCTTACTATCTAGCCTTATGTCATTATAGGTTGTTTCTTATTTATTATTTTTTAATGTTCTTTGGTATTCATGATCCTCTTGAGAGTTCCTTTTCCTTTTCTGGATCTTTGAAACTATTATAGGGCCCTATCTTGTTCAATTCATGCTTTTATTTGCCATTTCAAACACTAACTGCAGAATGTGTGTTGACTTGATTTTTTTGGATCTGTAGCAATGGAATAATTTGCAAGTTGCTTTTATAATTCTACCTTAAATGTTGTAAGTACACAGGTGCTGGAAAGAGAACATGTATTTTAGTAGTGATGGTAAACTGAACAAATGGATTTTTTAGATGGTCTTTTCATCCTTCAGCATGAAATGAAATAGATACTTATCTCAACATCTAAGTATGTTTGGTTGAATTGTATGCTATTGACATGGAAGATGCTCATCCTTACCATGCTGCACCTTAAAATTAGAAGTGTAGAGGTTAGGGTTGACATTAGGATTTGGCGTTGCTTAATATTACAAAATTTGTCCAATAGTAGATGATCTCTAAAATTTTTGGATTGTTGGAATGTCATGCATTGGACCTGTTTCTATTATATCCCCAGATTTTTTAATCATAAGACAATGCTTTTTACTCAGGGGGAGTTGAAATGCTTCTTTTTTATAGGCTCCATTGTTTTTCACTCTTCTAAAACTAGTCCCATTGATTGTTTTTGGTTCCTGTTAGGTCATAATTACTTCTTTCTTTCTCTGCTGGATGGATATTTAGACTGCAATTTCCCAAGCTATTTATAAATTATTTTCACCATCTATATTATTTCTTGATTACACCAGATGAGTTAAAATGGCTGAGATGATGAGATGGGTTATGGTATAATGTCAATTACAGGTTTTGAGACTGAATGATTTCATAATGGCATGTTACTATGAGAACTTATCCTCTTCATTTTTATTAGAAGGAGACCTTATCTTGTGTCACCACATTCTATCCGTAGGTGTAAAGATCATTATTTCTCAATTCTATCTCTTTTAATATTCTTTTGCAATGTTTCTAACACTTAAACTTTGTCTATGGAATACATCAAGTACTGGACTTCTGCTTTTTGTTTGAAGTTTATGCATTTTAGAAGATTAAAAATAATTTTGTAGCATAATATATCTAGAGCTTATATTTTAGGTATATTCAAAATGAGCCAGAAATGCAACTAAAAAGATTCATTTGTTTTTTGAAAATTGATTCCTATTATGTATAACTATTTTTTAATGTATTCATTATACTGTTTATAAACAAAAATGAGAATATATAATTCTAGAAGATTTTGATCAGTTGTAGTTGTAAAGATGAAAAAGGTTTTATTTTTGGTTAAGGAGGGGGGGTTTGATTTGTTAATTGCTATTTGTGTTGATTTCCTTAACCTGACTTTACACTTAATTGAATTTGATTGATTGTATATTGCAATTGTGATTGTGATTAAGGGAAGATAAGATGCTCCTTTCTTTCACCCTCAAATACACAAATAGGATATCCAATTTTGATCAACCCCAAAGGGTTAATACATAAATGAATCCACTATTTGGAAAGAGACCAAGAAAGGGATCTTAAATTCTATAAATAGATTGATTAATATGATTAATGACAGTAATTGAAAAGAATAGGAGAAAGTACCAACCTTACAAAATTGTAGATCAAAGATTATTGTTTTCTGAGATCTGTAGACTGTTTCTAGAGATGCTAACAGTTTATACCGAACCAAAACATAGAGACAGACAAAACCTAGAAATATTTTTCCATTCTGATGTCGTCTTATGAAAAAGGTTGACCCTGTACCACTTTTTCCAACTCGATCTGCTCGATTCTGAAAGTGTCCCTGTTCGCACAGTCTAAAAGAATTCTGAAAAGGGTATCCAGATCCAGCCTTGAATCTACAGTCCTCAACCTGTACCTACAAGAAAAATATTTTTTTTTGGGGGGAAAGGGGTTTGCCTTGGTCAAACCCCAGTTTTGGAATTAACCTTAATATATGTAATTGAAAATTGCATAAAGAATAAGAAAGCAAAACTCAAATTCACCTTGCTTGTAATGTCTTTGTGGCGGATTTGAATCCGTGGATCCACAAGTATGCTTCAAAAAATGGAATGTAGAATGGAATAATGTCTTCAATCTCTTGCTTGTAGATCTCCAACACCATGTCTTGAATGGATTCTTGAACTTGACAAGGGCTTTGGAAGAAGATGGATGAAGAGATCACCAAAAGGGCACTTTTTTGGCTTGAATCCTTCAATGGCCTCCAATGGATCTCCTTCATGCAAATGGATACTTGAGAATCATTGATGCTTGCTTCAAATCTTGCTTAATTTCTTTCTTGGAATTCACTTCATAAGGATTCTTGATGCTTGATTAGAAGACTTCAATTGCTTGATCGTGGTTAGAGAAAATGAGAGGAGAAAGCTCCCTTTTATATGAAACTAGGGCGCAATCTTCTAAGGAGGCATACATAGGATAATTAAATCATCATTTAAGCCTTTACCCCTAGGAGAAGACCTATATTAAATATAATTTAGGAATCAACTACTTTGAAACCTGAAATAGCTGACCCGGAAGCGGGAATAGACTTTTTGTGAAGACCGACATCCTGGAAACCAAAAGTTCCCAGGATTTGGACCCTGGGACAGGGTCGAGGTCAGCCTCATCCTAGGATAGGGCTGATGTTGAACTTATCCTAGGGCAGGGCTGAGGTTGACCCTATCCTAGGAGGTTGACCCTGTCTCCAGATCCCACGATCATAGGTCAGAGACCTAGAATGCAGAATTTAGGTCAGGAAATGGATGTTAGAAAGGCAGGTCAGGGGGGAAGCCATGTCAAGATTAGGAAACCATTCAGAGGTGCTTGTCATGACCCCAATCCACTCACTTAGAGGGATAAAATAGTCTCCTATGGAAGGGCTTCCATTTTCTGACTATACAGTAGTATAGGATGATCTTTGTGAATCATGCCTTTTATTAGCCTTGTAGAAAATGTTCTTGTGTTACATTTAGATTTTACATTGGATGAGGGTAAGGAGCTTTTTATTCATATTTGAAAACATGGAATTTGGACATGTTGGTAGATGATATGTATGCAAGTCTGCTGTATGTTGGTTTCTTAAACTTTTATCTTAAATTTCATAATGATAAACTTTAGCCTGTACTTTTGGTTGGTATCTTAGGCTTCTTTGTTACATTTTGGATAGCAGTTGTGATGATCAAGTCAAATGATATTCTGCACAAGTAGACAACTTTGAAGGTAATTCTTTTGAAACTTGTACTTAGTTAAGGAATATATGATGCATTTTTAGATGCCTAACAATCTCCAAATTTGCACTGTTTTGTTTTACTTAACTCTATATGCTTGATATCTGCTATCTTTGAGCATAATTTGCCTTAGACAAAAGGAATAGGTCTCAAGGATTAGTACTCTAGCAGCTGCTAGATCTGATGCTCACCTCTGTTAATTTTTTCTATTTGTTGATATCTTTGGTAGGAGTTGGAGTATTTTTTGAATTGTATTTTTTGAGTACCATTTGTTGAATGAAATCTTTGGTAGTTTCTAGAGTGTTTTTGGAACTGCATATTTCAAATTCTAATGTATTTATGTTGATGGTATTTATTTTGAGATGGACCTCAAGACTTGCTTCAACTTCTAGATGACAGTGGCCGCCATTGCATTAATTTTGAGTCCAAAAATTCTATTACTAATAAAGCTTTAAGCTCGACTTTTGACAACTCCTGGAATGAGTCCAAAGACTATTCCCAGTTCGAGTTAAAGATTAATAAAAAAAATACTCATTTAAAAAATATATATGAAAATGCTAGACAAGATGTTACAAAAGGAATATTACAATAAGGGCTCTCCAATGTGTGAG
>MU224754.1:5665451-5679411 GCA_018584345.1 Thuja plicata
AATTTATAGTTAATTATAAAGGGAAAACCTAATTAAATTTCCTAGGAAAACTTAGGGACTCTTAATGTTATTTTTATGTGGTCAATATATGTGGCCAGTATACTAACTTCTATAAAAATAATATTAAAGAGCACCATAACCTAGAGGGTTTTATATTAACTCAGAACCCTTAGCTTTTAAGTAAATCCAATCTTTTCAAATGACCCTGGAGACAGAGAACAATGAATCTTTCTCTCTTCCTCCACATCATCAAACTCTATTTGAATACCTGGTTGACATGTAGAAATAGATAACCTTCCACTTATGATCCTTTATCTTTAAAGCGTATAGGGTTAAGGGATGTTGACTCTAGTCATGATTCCCCTTAGACCCTCTTGTTAGTAATATTAATATGTAAATTTCTCCTTCACAAAAAAAAAATTGTTGTGTTTTGGGCGTGAAATTTTTGGCATGACAATAGATATCAGAGACCTCCTAACTACAGGCCTCTGGTGAGTGGTTTGATCTCTCCTAGTGCATTTATTGTTCTTAAAATAGCATTTAATACATCTTTGTATTGCTTTCTAGAATTTTTTTAGCAAAATGTCACGTATGATAGATAAAATGCCGCATAGGGCAGTGAAAATCCACATTCACATTGTGAAAAGCTACGTATGTGTAGTCCTTAGTCGCGTAGGAGCTAGGTCAAATTTGTCACCCAAAAATGTAATCAGCCACCTAAAAAACCCTATGTTTTAAATGCCACATATGAGAGTTTAAATGCTGTGTAGGTCTTTAAAAGGCCGCCTAGTTGGTTAAGCATCACCTCTGAGTTGTGAAGAGCCACTTTTAAAGTTTAAAAAGTCATGGGGCTTAAAAAGCTATGTACACTAAGTTAAGTGCCGCCTACCGTAAAATTGGAAATTGATATAGGAAAAAGATGAACTCAGTTCGATTGATCGTCTAGATGACCCAATTAGATTCCAAGCTAGAAAATGTTCATCCAGAATGTCACGTAGTATTTAGGATATTAGAAAATGTATAATGATGAATGTTTGATAGGTCAATCAGATATGATTAAAAATGATTATGAATTGTCCTTGTGTCTCACGATATAGAGGTTAGGAGCAATAAGTTGATACACTCAAGTTAAAGCAAAGATAGATTTAATGTTTTGTGATTGACTTAGAATGGTTCACCAAGAGAAAAACTAATATGATGCACTTTGTTTCAAAATATAGGAGCATTACGACAAGTTGTAGGTATGAGGTGTACCATTATGGATTTTTGATTTAGTAGATGAGCTTACACCTCTTGAGCAGCATACTATTGAGACATGTGGATTGAGTTTCCTATTAGATCTCCCTCAGTTTCAGTTGAACCAAGGTTTGTTGATAGCTATGGCAGAGCGATGACACTCTAACTATAATACCTTTCATTTACCTCTAGGCGAGATGACTATGACGCCAGAGGATGTATATAGATTATTGAGGATCCTGAATCATGGAGAGTGGGTGTATTATGATTCAGTATATGATAGCAGTGTATGTAGATGGGTGTTTGGAGATAACACCATTGCAGATGATTGCATTACTTGGGTGCAGTTTTCCTCATTTCGCACTCTACTAGCATTATTAGGAGCTGTGATAGGGGGTTACTTTTTCCAGATAGGAGAGGTCATAGTTTTGCAGTCGGATGGGGCTAGATTATAGAGGACTTGATTGCTCATCCACAGAGATTGGATTGGGGTTCTTGTGTTTTGGCATAGTTGTATCATGATCTTCATGAGATTGTGTATCGGTGCAGTGCAGCTATTTCTATAGGTGCATTTTTGTTACAGTTATGGACATGGGAGCATCTGCCTATTATGAGGCCAGTCTCAGCTCAAGTATGGGCTCGTAGTTACCCTTATGCTTTTTTATATGATGGCATGGTTGTCCAGCATCATCTGGGCAAGGTCAATTTTTGGAGACATACCATCGATGACATTTATTATGTGGTATAGAGGCCATATTTGCAGTGTGAGAAGTGGCAGGACAATGATGATGAGTTACCTTATATGTTATCACCTTGATAAATGATAGGCCGATCACCATTAGTGATTGAGAGATTTTTCTATGGGAGAGTACTTCATCAGTTTGACCGGATGCAAGATATGCCATAGGGTATGGAACTCTATGCCAGAGTATAGGCTGAGAGGTCGATGTGGGGAGAATAGGTTGATTATCAATTAGCTTTTTTACAGATAGATCAGCTCGAATATGGTGTTTGGGATATGTTGCCATAGGTGGTAGATGTAGGGATGTTAGCAGGGTATCGTGAGTGGTCTATATGACATTGGCTCATGTGATTCACTGATCCAACAGAGCCCATTCCTACTGTTGATGAGATCTTAGGTGATGACGGTGATGATGGGGATGATGGAGATGATAGCGACATGCCACATAGATGCAGAGTGTAGAGGGTACTAGGGCACCTCAGGTACAAAGAGCAGCTGGACCTCTGATGAGAGTTGGTCATGTGAGAGGCCAAGGTGAAGGATTTAGGTAGCCTAGGTAGAGGCTAACATGAGAATAGGTACCTCAGGGGAAGGCTCCTTTGAGATTGGATGCAGATTGGGCCAGACACAGGCATAGATATGTCTAGGTGGCTAGACAAGTTTCAGTTCAGGGACAGATACCACAGGTGAACCCACAGGTCAGCATAACATAGGTGATGCCATAGGTACCTTTAGCACCTTAGGCACCACAGGATCCTCCAACATCATAGGCACCTCTAGTGCCTCCTATTTTAGATGATATAGTGTAGGATGTTTAGGGGTTACAGGCAGGGATGGCCACAGTGACAGCCAAATTGGATCAGGTTATGACCATGCTGCAGCAGTTTCTGGCTACTTTGGTTTAGTTGCCGACCAATGTGAGCATGAGTCAGGCACCTCCTAGTGCACAAGATAGAGAAGGTGATAGAGATCTTGATGGTGTAGGGGGGTCAAGCATAGGTTTAGCTAGAGATGGATCAGGTGCCCCTACTGGGTCATGAGACAGATTTGGACCCAGGATATACAACATTGTATCATATGTATTTTTTTTAATTAGGACTTTGATGTATGGAGCATTATATTGGTGTACCTTTGATGTAATGATTTATGTTATAGACATTGATGATGGACATTTATCTATGATGATCTTTGATTCCTCCTTTGATGATGTTATGATATTTCCCTTTTATGCATGTCTATATGTTTCTATGATGCATTTAATTTCTGTTGTGCTATGGATGCAAATGTCTTAGAGTAGGACATAGATAAATGGATGCAAATGATGTTAATGCAACTTATTGCTATATTCTTTTCTAATTTAACCATGTATGGATTATGCAATGCAATGAATGCAATACTTAGTGCTATGATAAGTGAAATGCAACTATCCTTTTGTTTTTGAATGTATGCAATTTTAACTTATGGTATGCAGCTCTAAATGATGAAATGGATAAATTAATAATGATTAATGTTTCTTTTTATTTTTTTTCTCTTGAAAATATAATGACTAATGATGATGAATGCAAAGGAAAATCTCATGTTGAATGACTTGAAACCATTAAATTGATGATGTGTTGTCAACTTTTATCCCCCCCGCTTGAACTTGGAAAAATGCTAGACAGACAAGCCATTTGAGAACTAAGCTTTGGAGAATGTAATTAAGCTAAAAAGAAACATGCAATTAACCTAACATGAAGATGAAACTAAACTAACATGCAAAAAATAATTAATCTAACATGAAAAATGCAATTAATCTAACATGCAAAAAAAAGCAATTAATCTAACATGCAAAATGCAATGCAATGCAACTAATTATCCTTGAGGTTTGCAAAAGGAATGCAAACTGAGATATATTTTCATCATAGAGCATTGTGGAACTAGGATTCAATACAATCCTTACTGGTGCCACTGCAACCATAAGAATATGAATATGACTTTCCCTCATGTGGTAACCCCTTCTATGAAACTAAGTACAACCCTCACTAGTTGAATGACCAACTATGGGAGTATGAATACCAGTTTAATCAGATTCAATGTTGCAAGTGGATTTTGATGTTAAGATATGGAAAATCTAAATAACCAAGGTATCCTTTTGCGTAAACAAACAAAGGTTAACCCTCCATCCCATATGAATGTACTCTATGGTTCTTTGATGACCATGTCCCTAGACAAATTCACATAAGTTAAAGAATCTTCCTCAAAACAGTCACTCAGAAGATTAAGATAACATCATGTCTCTTATCACTGCTATTCTAGTCGAAACATCATTGATTAGCTAAAAAGAACATGACTCAAAAAATTCAATGAAAAACTCATTAAAAATTCCAAGTGTTTGTGAAATGTAACTAGATTTTCAAATAAGAATTCTAGACAATCTGAACATTTAGGGTGTGTCAATTTTTAATCTTGATAAAATAATTCAATGAGATTCAAGGATCATGTTATGCGATCAAACTATGTAGGGTTGAACAATGATATCAATCAAAGATTCCAAAATGTCTCTCCTGAATCTAAAGATCTACTCTGGATGTGTGACCAAAATGTTGTACTATTGAATCTGGTTGGTACCAAAATCTATGATGTGTGCCCCCAAGTGATAAATGTGATCAATGTGAAAATTAGGGAAACTGAACCTAGAATGCGACAAAGTGCAGCTCTGAGACTCTACTAGGGCAATGCACAAATGATGGATGTAATGAGGGTATGGACAAGTGAGATGAGGAACCGCAATATGTACAAATGCAACT
The DNA here is from genome assembly GCA_018584345.1 of Thuja plicata. Taxonomy (NCBI): domain Eukaryota; kingdom Viridiplantae; phylum Streptophyta; class Pinopsida; order Cupressales; family Cupressaceae; genus Thuja; species Thuja plicata. The sequence continues at coordinate 5,670,216 of MU224754.1, forward strand.
AAGGAACACCTAAGGGACAAAAGACACTTGTTTCTAGGTTTTTACCTCTTGGGATTATTGCTCTTTTCTCTCTTTTTTCTTTTTTTGCTACCAAGGTGCCTATTGCTAGGTTTTCACCAAGGCACTTTTTTCTCTTTTTCAAATGTTTTTGGCTTTTTAAATTTTCTAATTTTTTTGGTATTTTTGATCTTTTCTCCTTTCTGGGTATTTTTTAATTTTCTCATGTACAAAGGTGATGCTTGAATCATCTGATACTCTCAACTTATACTCTTTATTCTGATGCTCTTTCCTCTAAATTAGGTGTGGAACCTCTTAAGATGAATGTTATTGATGGGTTCCAAAAATTCATCACCATCACAATTAGCCAATTTGTAGGTCCCCGTTCCAAATGAAGAAACAATGACAAAGGGACTAAGCCAATTTTCTTCCCATTTTCCTTTCTTTTCTCTATCAGCCTAATTTTTTGGATTTTCTCTCAATACTAGATCTCCTATTTGAAAGTTTCTTGGCTTGATATGCTTGCTATAGTTTCTAGAAATTTGATTATGATACATTTTCAAATGATAATAGGCTTGAGTTTGATGTTCCTCCAACAATTCCAATTGTTGAAGATGGGCAATTCTATAATACTCATCCGTTATTAATTCATGCAATGAAACTCTGAGGGATGGTATTTCAACTTCTAAAGGAAGAATAGATTTGGCCCCATAAACCAAAGAAAAAAGGTGTAGCACCTGTCAGAGTTCAAATACTAGTCCTATAGGCCCATAATGTTGGATTGATTTGAAGGAGCCAATCCTTTCCTGATTTTCCAATGGATCTCTTAAGTATTTTTGGGATGTTCTTGTTTGTAGCTTATGCTTGTCCATTACCTTGGGGATAGTGAATGGATGAAGAGTGATGTGTAATGTGGAATGTGTCACAAATTTCATCAATATATTTGTTCTTAAACTATTTTCCATTATCCGTGATGTGTTAGGATTAGGATCACTAAGAGGGGGGGTGAGTCAGTGATCTATCAATTAATACTTTTTCTAATTATCTGATTCTTTACTTAAATGCTTAAGTATTGAAATGAATATCAATGAAAGTAAGAGAAAAATACACAAATCATAACACCAAATATGATTACAGGGAAACCCAATGCAGGTGAAAACCCTGGTGGGAATTAGTACCCACAAATATTCTGTACTAGTTTCTTATGATCCTTGTTAGAAGATCCTTAACCCTGTTAGGAGTTGTCTTTACAATACTTGAAGTACATTGACCTTGTTAAGGGTTAGACCCTATTAGGAGTCTTTTAAAATAACCCTATTAGGGGTGGTGGACTCATTGTCCAAGGACTCACTCTCCAAATGGTGAAGGCTACAACCTTCTGGATATTTGATACACACTGTATCTGCAAGGTGAACTGCTACTGTGACACTGCTTGTCTGATCAATTACTTCTGTATGCTGATGCTTTAACCTCTTGTTAATCACTATAGAAATATTTTATGAACTCTCAAATATTCTAATTCAATATATATATCATCAACATATGATAGATATATCTTTGCTATTGTAACACTCTGCTCTACTTTCTTATCTCTGGCTTCTACAACTTTTCCCATCACAAATGGCCTTCTATAAGTACTTCCTCAAAGGAAATGAATATTTCAGCTTTATGAAACATTTTAACATCAATTTTGATCACTTAAATAACAAAACAACCCTTCATTAAGTCATCTTAACATTAATTATAACTACTTTACTCACACCAAATAGACACATCTTTTCACACATTCTGCTCTACCAAATTTTCTCTAACTAATTATCCCAGATGAATCAAGTCATGTGCAACCATAGATTTTTAGGTCACTAAAAATAACTAATCCAAAGGTACAATTCCTAAGGATGATTTCAACTTCCATGCCAAAACAATCTCTGTCGGCCATTTCCATGATCTTTGTCCTATTCTGCCATTCACTAGCTGTACCTCTTCAACTGGATGTATCTTCTTCATAATTGTAGATCTGATAATTCTCTCTTAGAATTAGAATGTAAACATACTCATAATATTATCTTCAAAGGAACATATCATTTGGATAACAAATGAACACACGCTAATCAAAACTATAATAGTTTGTTCCTTGCTCTGTCCTATTTTCTATACTTAGCCAATTTCTGATCTTCTGATAATGTGTGCTAACTCCAAAACTTCATATGAATTTTTTTCCATATTGAAAACACTAAATAGATTCATATACTTCAGTATAGTCAACTTTCCAAAAATCTCCCCCTTTGTCATTAATGGCAACAAAGGAATATGGTGAAGTTACTATCTATACTTTTATACAAAAACTCTCTATCTTATATCTCCCTCTTATCATATACTAGACTCCATATTATTCATACTCTACTCCCCCTTTGACATTAATGAAATTTTTTATCAAAAACACTTCTATGTACTTACTCAGCATACATATCTGGATATGCAATCTGCAACTTCTGGATCTCTTTCTCCCAAAATGCAATCAATGAATTAACAATCTATAGATGGGTGCATAATGCATATTGTAGCATCTCCATCTTCTCCAAGTATGTGCTAGGACCTTTATCATATGATAGAATCCATATTCTATAAATTACTTTACTCACCCTTTGATATTATCTTCTCAGCCTTCTCAATCTTATCAATTTTCCCCTGATATACACATATTGATATCGGTGGAGAGATCTTCCACAGATTTCCTTATCTTCTCTATCATAGCCTCTACCTCCTGGATCTTCTTTGTAATTATGGGCACTTAACTTTCATGATTCATACAGTCAGTAATAATTTTTCTACCTTTTGTTGCAAAATCTTTCAAGGATGCTTAACCAACTTTGAGTGAACTAAGATCAAGTGTAAAGTTGCTAACCAATTCACTGAGCCTCTTCTTCATATACTTCTCTTCTACAATATCTAATCTATTTTTCATGACTTCTTCAGATTATATACTCCCACTTACTTATTTACTCCCCATGAGCCTAAGTCTATTATGGGCATCAAGCTTTACAACAATGATGATGAATTATCCATTACTTCAGTCTTCTCTTTTTCTGCTTCCTTTTCTGTGATATCTTAAATCAATATATCTTCTTGCTAATATAAAGACTCTCAGCCTCTTGAGTAGTCACAAATGTTTCTTCAAACTTGTCTAGATCAATATCTATTTCTGCCATTGATACTTCATTACTATCAATCATGAATGTACCCTCCATGTCCTTGGCCATGGGTGCATAATCCTGTGGACCTGTCATAATAGTTTTATCTGCATCTTCACATGATATTTCAAATTGTATCTTCAATCAATTCTGCTCTTACGTGAACTCTCTTTTGTTGTATCAATAATAAGTATGTGCTTCCAAGGTTAACATCAGGTTGGCTCCAAAAAATAATCTCCAATTGCTATATTGATATATGTGCTTACAAGGATAACATCAGGTCGGCTCCAAAAAAAAATTTCCAACAGCTATACTGATACTCTCACATAGAACACTGCTCAACAAGATTTTGACCCAATCCACTTCATGAAATTCATGCGCTGAAGCATACTGATAAATCACTTCTGAGATGTTTCAAATATTTTCTTGATATCAATCTCTACTGAAGAATGTAATTGTGATGTTTTGTTACTTGACTGCAAGTTCTCCTTTGATTATTCAACCGCTTACTCGATTGTTAAGTAATTTTTCAACTAATTTATGAAATGACGTGTCCATGCTTGGGCTTCATTTCAAACTTGAATTACTTTTCTTAACAAATAATGATTATCAATACACTTTCTTCACTGATGAAAATAACTATAATGCATTAATAATATAACTGCTAGGGCTTCTATGATCTCCAATCATTTATTCTGACTGTGAGTGAGGACTTGGTGATTTCAAAGTAGATTTCTACCATTAATACTTGATGCGTGGACACAGAAAGCAACTGTAACTTCTATTCTTGTTCCTGATAACAATTTAGACCATGTTCTCTTTCATACTACATCACAATGTCACCAAACAATTATAATCCAAGGTGCATACTTGGAGGTGAGTATACCAGCCACGTAGGGGTTCAGAGCTAGAATAGCTCCCCCTAAGACCATGAGGGTCAAATAACTAGAAGTAGAAGGTGCATCCACTAAGGATGCATCTACTACCTTTTTCTCTTCATTATCCTTCTTTACTTCAACCCAGATCTTGCTCATATCTTCTGTAGCTTTCAAAAATTTGATTTCTCTTGCCTCAACCCATAATGAATCTTTTGACTTTTTAGGGATTTCTTGTTTCTATGCTCTAGATCTTCAATGCTTAGAGACATGTCCAGCTTTTCCACATATGTGACAAATGATAAGAGGTTTGATATTCTTCAGTTTATTGGTGTGAGTTACCAATCTACACTGTTTAGCTAAATGACCATTGTGATTACATATCTGACATGTAATGTTCTGAGTACTTCTAACATTTTGTTGAGGATAACTTCTTTGTCTTTGCTGATTCTGATTTCTTTGATTATTCTGATTCTTGATCTTCTGGCTTGTTTTACAATTCATAGCTCTATGACCAAATTTATTGCATGAATAACAACAACCATTGAAGGGTCTTACCTCTTTACAATTCCATGCAATATGTCCATGCTTGTTATAGGCATAAAAAGTTTTGTCAACTAGCTTGCATTCATCATTAGGTGGTTCCATATTGTCTTCAGTTTGATTTCCAATCTCCTTAGTATCTGTAATGTCCTTTGGTTCTTTCATTCTTTCTTCAATGACATCAATTTGAATTTGTGCTTCATTGTATCCTATACTGCTGGTATCTCCTTTAACTTTTTGAGCATACAATTGTGACTCTATTAGATCCTTGCTGGTGTGTAACTTGTCAATATGATTCTTTGCTGCAATAAATTCAGATTCCATATTATCTTTATTGTTTCTTAACTCCAGGATTTCCATGTTTGCTTGTCTTAGTTTTTCATCTAATTGCTTGTTTTCTTTGACTTGATCATCATAGGCATCTTGATTGTTACATAGTTGTTCATCTAATTCTTCAATTTGATCCTTCAGAGATGAATTTTCTTCATTCAACTTTTTTACTACTTCTCCCAAATTATTTGGAGAACAATTCCTCAATTCTTTTTTTAGTTTTAGATCTTCATTTTCTTTTTCATATGTGTCAAGTTCTTCAAGGGCTACTTCAAGATTATTTTTCAGGTGTTTCATTTCTTCCTTCTCCATGATCTCCTCAAGTGGTTAAACTTCTTTTCTGAGGACTAGAGCTCTGATACCAATTGTTAGGATTAGGATCACTAAGAGGGGGGGGGGGGTGAATCAGTGATATATCAATTAATACTTTTTCTGATTATCTGAATCTTTACTTAAATGCTTAAGTACTGAAATGAATATCAATGCAAGTAAGATAAACATACAAAACTCATAACACAAAATATGATTACAGGGAAACCCAATGCAGGTGAAAACCCCAGTGGGAATTAGTACCCACAAATATTCTATACTAGTTTCTTATGATCCTTGTTATAAGATCCTTAACCCTGTTAGGAGTTGTCTTTACAATACATGAAGTATAGTGACCTTGTTAAGGGTCAAACCCTATTAGGATTCTTTTACAATAACCTTGTTAGGGGTGGTAGACTCACTATCCAAATGGTGAAGGCTACAACCTTTTGGATATTTGATACACACTGTATCTGCAAGGTGAACTACTGTTGTGACACTGCTTGTCTGATTAGTTCCATTTGTGCACTGATGCTTTAACCTCTTGTTAATCACTACAACAATATTTTATGCACTCTCAAAGCTTCTACTTCAATATATATATATATATATCATCAACATATGACAGATATATCTTTTCTATTGTAACACTCTGCTCTGCTTTCTTATCTCTGGCTTCTGCAACTTTTCCCATCACAAATGACCTTCTATAAGTACTTCCTTAAAGGACATGAACATGTCAGCTTTAGGAAACCTTTTAACATCTATTTTGATCACTTACATAACCACACAACCCTTCATTAAGTTGGCTTAATATTAATTATAACTGCTTTACTCAAACTGAATAGACACGTCTTTTCACACAGTCTGCTCCACCAAATTTTCTCTAACTAATTATCCCTGATGAATCAAGTCATGCACGTTTAACCATATATTTTTAGGTCACTAAAAATAACTAATAAAAATTCACAATTCCTAAGGATGAGTGCAACTTCCATGCCAAAACAATCTCTGTCGGCCCTTTCCATGATCTTTGTCATGTTTTGTCATTCACTGGTTGTACCTCTTCAACTGGCTGTATCTTCTTCATACTTGCAGATCTGATCATGATCCCTTAGAATTAGAATGTAAACATACTCATAAGATTATCTTCAAAGGAACATATCATTTGGATAACAAATAAACACACTCTAATCAAAACTATAACAGTATATTCCTTTCTCTGTCGTATTTTCTATACTTAGCCAATTTCTGATCTTCTGATAATGTGTGTTGACTCCAAAACTTCATATGACTTTGTTTCCATAATGAAAACACTAAATAAAGTAATATAATTTAGTATAGTCAACTTTACAACATTATTATGGAATGTGGAATGCCATATCTGCAAATGGTATGATTTAGGATAAACATGGAAATTTGTTTCCCTGTTGCAGTTGATAAAGGGACAACTTCAACCCATTTAGTAAAGTATTCTATCGCTCTGATTATATACTTGTGTCCATTTGAAGAATGTGGATAAATCATGCCAATTAAGTTGAAACCCCATTGATAGAATGTCCATGATGTGACAACAGGGTGTAGTTATTGTGCTGGTGCATGAATCGAGTTTCCATGGTATTGACATTTCTTGCAAACTTTAACATATTGACAAGCATCTCTTTCTAAGGTTTCCCAAAAGTACCCCATACATAAGATTTTATTAGCTAGGTTTAAACCATTTGAATGTGACCCACAAATCCCTTCATGAACATCTTTTAAAGCTAATTTCGATTCATCTTCCTCTAGATATCTAAGGAGTGTTCCGTCAAGACCTTTATGATACAATGTGTCAGAAAGGATAGTATAGCGGGTGGCTTGTCTTATGAAATTTCACTTTTGAGTGTGGGTTTGGTCCATAGGTAGGGTTTGATTTTTGAGTTAGGCATAGATAGGTCCATACCATGGAGAGTCCTGTCCATGTAAAAGGTCAATAATTTGGGTCTCAGGTAGGTCAAATGTTGGTTTCACCGATTCTTCCACCAAGAACTCATACTTTTCATTTTGATCGGGTAACTAAAGTAAAGATGCCAAAGTAGCCATTACATCTACTACTCTATTCTTATCTCTTGGAATTTGTGTAAAAGCAATCAAAGAAAAATTCTTCTTCCAGTTATCCACCAATTTCTTGTAAGGTAACAATTTTTCATCCTTAGTATTATACTCATCATTAACTTGATTAATGACCAATTGAGAGTCCCCATATACTTGTAATTCTATGACATTCCATTCTAAGGCTGTCTTGATTCCTATGACCAAAGCTTAATACTCTGCTATGTTATTGGTGCAAGGGAACAATAACTTGTAAGATTTTGGGATTGTGTAACCTTGTGGTGTAATCAAAAGAATGCGTGCTCCACTACCATTTTGGGTATATGATCTGTCAAAGTATAGAGTCCATGTCTTAGCTTTGACATTCACAATTTTAGAATCTGAGAATTCCACTTGCATAGGATGTGTATATTCTTAAGGATATTCAGCCAATTGATCGGCTATAACTTGACCTTTGATTGCTTTTCTATCAACATATTCAATGTTGAATTCACTAAGTACCATGACCCACTTCACAATCCTTCCAGTTAAAGTTGTTCTGCTAAGTAAGTATTTTAAAGGATCAATTTTAGCTATGCGTTTCACCTTATGCAAAAACATATAGGGTCTTAAATTTTGAGAGGTGAATACCATTAATTGGCAAGCCCTTTCCATGAAGCTATAGTTTAATTCATATTTGATCAAGGTTCTACTCAAATAGTAGATAGCTCTTTCTTTTCCTTCCTCATCCCCTTGTGCCAATAAGACTCCTAAAGATCTTTCCATTTCTTAAATGTAGAGTAATAAAGGTTTTCCTTGAATTGGTGACATTAAGATAGGTGGATTCATCAAGTATGTTTTTAACAATGAAAATGCTTTATCACATTCTGCATCCCATGTGAAGACAGTGTCCTTATGTTGTAATCCGGTGAAAGAATGGCATTTTTCTGCCAATTGAGAAATGAACCTTCTTATAGATTGAATTATTCCTTTAAGTGACCTCATTTGAATAATATTCTTTGGAATGTCCATGTTCATTATTTCTTGTACCTTTTCAGGATCTACTTCAATGCCTTTTGCTGAAACAATGTACCCTAGGAGTTTTCCAGATTGTACCCCAAAAGCACATTTCTTTGGGTTAAGTCTCACCTTGAATTTTTCTAGCCTTGTAAAAATCTTGTCAAGTATGGATACATGATCTTTCCTTTTATGTGACTTAGCTAAAATTTCATCCACATAATCTTCCATAAAGGTGTGCATCATGTCATAGAAAATGGTAGTAATGGCTCTTTGATAAGTGGCTCTGATATTTTTGAGACCTAAGGGCATTACATTCCAAAAAAAGGTACCCCATGGGAATGTAAAAGCTGTCTTCTCATGATCCTTAGGTGCTATGAAAAGTTTATTATACCCACTAAATCCATCCATAAGTGAAAGCATAGAATGACCCGCAGTGAGATCTACAATAGCATCAATGCCAGGTAAGGGAAAATCATCTTTTGGACAAGCAAGGTTTAAATCTCTAAAATCTATGCAAAATCTTATGGTTTTATCATGTTTGGTAATTGGTACAATATTGGAGATCCATTTAGCATATGTTATTACTCTTATAAATCCTACCTTGAGCAATTTCTCCAATTCAGCTTTAACTAATATGGCTATATGTGGATGCATTTTTCTCAACTTCTTCTTTACGGGCTTAACCCCTAGTTTCACATTTAAGTGATGCATTATGAAAATTGGATCTAATCTGAGCATGTCAGCATATGACCATGCAAAGTTGATTTGTTTCACTTGAAAGAATGCAATGAACTCTTCTCTCTCCAAAGGACTCAAAGATGTTGCTAAGTGAATGAATTTAGGATCCTTTTATGTTCCAAT
>MU224754.1:5736358-5746449 GCA_018584345.1 Thuja plicata
GACTGAATCTCTTTGTTGACCGAGTGAGCCCGGTAGTAACTAACTTCTCGATATAGTATACTTTGAGTGCTCGGTAGACTCTATAAATTGCTTCTCTTACCGTCTGAACTCGGTAGACTCGGTAAACGGCTTTGCTGAACATTCTTAGCTTGGCAGACTCTGTCTAATGACTGATATGAAATTCTGAACTCGGTAGACTCTGTCTAATGACTGATATTTCATTGTGAACTTGGTAGACTCTGTCTAATGATTGATATGACATTCTGAACTTGGTAGACTCTATCTGATGACTGATATGACATTTGTGTAACATCAAGGACAACACACAATTTAAACAATTGTTTCCAACAACTAGGAGGAAAGATGATGGGATATGAGGATGATGATGCCCCCTCGAGAGGATAGGTGGGTTGAAGAGAACATGGGTGTGCTCTAAAAATTTATAATAGGATGTATGCAAGATGTGTGAAGGATAAGTGGATGGAGGGATATGAAGCTTGAGCTGGCACCTCCCAAATGGGAGATGTCATGTAGTGAGAACTTATTTTTATATAGAAATATAAGAGACTAGCCAAGGTTATGTAGAACCAAGGCCTTATCAAATATTTTGCAATGAATTACTCAAAAAACATGCAAGGATTTCCCCAGCGTCATGTATGATCCACATAGAACTAGGGTGGATATGATTCTAATGAACCCAAAAACATGCACACAAAAAGAAAAGGATCAATACCTTGTCCCTAGTTTCACCATTCACAACACACTAGGATATAAAGGATCATGGTGACCATGAGGAGGTAAAAATAGGAAGCTCAAAAGATAAACAAAGATCCAAAAGCACCAAAGAAATAACAAGAATCTTGCGTACCTTTTTTCATAGGGAGGATGATGGACTGATGATTGGTTTGATTGGTCTAATATGAAGAAGGATTCATCCCGCAAAGACCAATGATGGATTGCAAAGCTAGGATTCCTATGATAAGTGACAGGTAACACACTCAAAACTTAAATGGAATAAGGGATGATTGTTGAAGCACTTTCTAGATAGGTATAAAGGCCAAGATGACACAAGGAATAACTTGACACAAATGACGGGACCTAAAGAAACATATGTACAAACTAGTCTAGGTGGATACACTACTGACACTATGTACATGACACTAATTACAAGATGTAAAAGGGCTTGGGATGATGGATGAGATGATGGGGATATGCATGATGTTTCCCTGATTGAGCTAAAAAGACAAGATAAACTAATGGTGGAAAGGGTTATTTGGGAATGATATATCCCAAAAAAACACAAGGATTGGGAAGGATGCATCCCAATGATGTTATTGGGTGTTGATGATTGATGTTTGAGTTTTTGGATAGCTGGAGGAGGTGGATAGGATTTGGATGTGATGGTAGAATACATAGAGCTAGGAGATATGAATGGATGACATTGGATGCATGGGGATAGCCTAGAGATAGATACTAATGATAAGGGATGTAAGAGGCATAGAGTGAGAGAAAGGATTGATGGATGGAAGGATTTGGTAGAGGAATAGAGGAATATTTGGGAGATGGAAGGATTGGAAATTATTGAGTGGATAGGAGAGAGAATTGAGAGGTGAAAGGCTTATGAATGAAGGGAAGTAATGGGAGAAGGAAGGTGGATATGCTAAATTCTCCAAGGAATACATCACCAAGGCATTAGGATGGGTTACAATATGATGGAAGATAGGATGACCAAAGGAGAACAAGATGCTAAGGGAGGTAGGTGGAAGATAAGTTGGTTGTTGAAGGATGGAGAGGGATGGAAGATGGGATAGTGGATAGGTCTCCAAGGATATGTCACAAAGGAATAAGATGCCCCATCTTAGGATAGGTCATGTGTTAGAAGGAGTTAGGAGGGGTATGATAGGATGGTAGATAAGATGGTGAGAGGATCAGGGAGGTAGATGGAAGCTAGGATGATGGGTGGATGAGGCTAGGGAGATAGAAGCTAACATGATGGGTGGATGAGGTTGATAAAGGGAGGTGGAGACATTATATGGAAGGAAGGATGGGTAGATAAAGGTTAGGTCAATAATTATTGTGATGGGGAAATGGATTCCAACAAGTGCCTAAAATCATGTATACAAGGTGGCCTTTATCTCTCTCATCAAGATCCAAAGGAGGATGGAGGAGGTGAAATGGACAAGGTATGATAGGTATAGGAGAAAGTGAGATGGAGGAGGTGATGGATGGTAGCTAGAAGAAAATTCCCCATGTGAGGAGAGCATCTAGATGGAAGGATTATATATGATGCTTTTTTCTAGGTTTTCATCATGCTACTTGTCCAAGGCACTTATTTGTCAAGTTTTCACCATTGGATGCTTATTTCTCTTTACTTTTTTTTTATTGTTCTTGACTTTTTGAATTTTTAGGAATTTTCAAGGGAGTTTATGGATGAAATTTTTAAGGACAAGATGGATAGAGAGCTCAAGCATCAATTTTAAGGTAATTGGAGCTCAGTTACAGTTCTAAGTGGAGGTTGGTACAATCTTATTTGGGATGAGTGGTTTATGCAAAGGCATGGATGAGATGGTGAGGATGTGGGACATATGTGGGGTAAGGGATATGGTGGTGGGGAATGTTTGGATGAAATGATGGAAAGTGAGTGTGATATGGGGAGGTTGTAAGGACCAACATTGGCACATGTTGTGAAGTGTGCAAAAAGAGTGGATGGGAAGCGGATGGTATATGGGCATATGATGGAGGAGTTATGACAGGGAGTTTTAGGACATAGGGACCCAAAATAGATTTAGGTGATGGCAGAGAGGAATGTGGAGATGGAGGATTAGCAACTTTGGATGCCATTGTGAATTTTTCTTTTAGATGCCTTTCATCTTTTTTGTTAGAGATCCACATAGTTTTTTCTTTTTCTTTTGTGGGCCTTTGCAGCCAATGGGATGTAGTGTATTCTTCGATTGAATTTTGATTTTCTTGAGCATGTCTTTTGAAGTGGACATGAAAATATTTATATTTTGGATCTTTGGCTTTATGTATTTTTAATCTTGCATCCAAGTTATAGCAAGTAGAATTGGAAATAATATGAGAAATTGCATGTGATGGAGGAGATATGGATGGAGTGATGGAGGTAGGAAAGTGGATTGGGTGTATGGTTATGTGATTTTGTTGATATTGATTGGGAATTCAAGGGGTGGGGTTTGTAACATAGGTTAGTGGATGAAGAGATGAGTAGGATAAGATGGGGGATGGGGACTTGGGATATTTGGGCCAAAAATGGATTTAGTATGTAGATGATATGCAACGGTTGATTTTGGGACATAGGGACCCAAAATAGATATAGAGGATGGAGGGATATGGTAGGTTGTCTTGGGTTGTAATGAAAGAGGAGGGGGGATGGCATTAAATTTTTTGGAGGAGTGATGGTAAGATGCAATGGTGGGTTTGACAACACACTTGGACTTTGCATTACTTGTACCAACATTTTTAGATGATGGGACTTGAGATGTGCAACCAAGGCCACAAGATCATGGATGTTCTTTGACAAGGATGGGCTCCAGTGTACCTTTCTCATTTAGGCCTAAGCCTTTTCCTTGATAATTCCATTTTTTGAGAATTCAATCCAAGATAGGATAGGGAACAAGATGCGATTCCATTATTCGGTAGAATGGTAGTAGCTATGAAATTTATTTCTTCTTCTTCAAGTGGACCACCATGGATGAATGTAATTGAACTAAGGGGAAAGAGTGATGATGGTGGGAAATTTTGGATTGGAGGAAATAAATGATCATTGAGTGGAGGAGATGGGATGTTGTGAATTTGACTTAGATAGGGGAATGGTAATGGATCATGAGATGGCATAGGTAGAATGGTGGGGTCTTGATTTGAAGGGGTGGATGGAAATGGATCACGAGATGGATTTGATGGAAGAAATGAATCATATAATGGAGGAAGTGGGATGGTGGGAACTTTAGATGGAGTGGATGGAATGATACAATCTTCATTCAAGTCAATTAATGTTTCAAGATGCTTTTGGAAAAGATCTTGACATGATCAGATTGGTGTGGATGGTGTGATGGGGGATGTATGGATGGACTCTTGAGATGAGGTGGATGGGATTATGGGAGATTTTGTACTTGGGATAGATGGAAGATGGGTGGACTCATACAGTTCATTCTACAAGGTGTGGATAGTGTCAGGAGGAGAAGATGGGGATGGAGATTGGATGGACTCAACAGATGGGGGGATTTCAATGGTTTTAGGAGATGGGAGAGGATAAATAAGTATGGGATTCAAAAGGGAAATGATAGGTGTGGGGATGGAAGAATAAGAATGATGGGAAAGGCACCATCACCATTGGCTTCACATGAGGGAGTGATATAACATGACTTATTGGCTTTAAGAGATGGATTCTGTGATGGATTCCTTGTAAAGGTCCTTGGAGACTTATGTGTTTGAGGTTGGGGTGGATGGCTAACAAATGTAGGTTGTGGGAAACTAGGGTAGTTTATGTATGGAGGTGTAGTAGTGGATTGCAAGATTGTTTGAATGAATTATGGTTTGGAAATAGGTATAGGCATGGCTAGGTAGTTCACATAAGCATACATGGAGGTGACTTTTGAACTGGATTTACTAACTGATGGAGGATTTAATAACGGATTGGGGTATGGAATATGAAGTGGATTGAGAGATGTAAGTGGATTAGGGAAGGGGATTTGTGTTAATGTTAGTGGAAATGGAAGATGGTAGATTGGGATTAGATGGAGGGGATGGAGGATAAAGGTAGGATAGATTGGATGGTGGACTAGCAATTTCATGGGGATCATGGTGATTGATTAGAGGAAATGAAGGACTAGGATTGTAGATTATAAAATGGGTTGGAGGATAAAGAGATGGTGGATTTAGATTAGGTATGTAGTTAGTAGTGTTTTTGTGGAAAGATGGAGTTTGGGATATGACCATGGGAGAAGATAAAGGTGTGAATGTTATGTGAGTGGGATATGTGGGTATGACATAGGAAGGGGATGTGGACAGAGGATAATATGGGTTTCCCTTGTCAAAGGTATGATAAATAGTGGTATTGGGTACCATGGAGACATGATGGGGTAGCATGGAGGAATGATTGGATTTTGGAGAATTCTTGGAGAAATCTTGCTAAGGTTTTTAATTTAGTCATCGCGATCAACAACATTCTCATCATTAGTGGAATGGGATGAAGTGGAAGAAAATCTAGGATGACCAAACTCAGCATAATATGATTGTGATATTGTGATCAACTGAAGAGTTGGATAAGCATAAAGGAAAGATGGATGAAAAATTAAAGCTCAGCTAATGATGGACAATAAGCTCAGACTAGGATATTGGGTTAAGCTCGGGATAGGAGGAAGGACTCACTCCAAATATGATGGAAAGGGGATGAGGAAATGGTAAAGATGACTTTGCTATCCTGGGATATGGGGAGAAATAGAGGATTGGATGATACTAGAATAAAATGACGCAAGATGATAGTAAGGATGTGATTATGAAACTAGGATGGCAGAACTCTAGAGATGAGTGATTTTGGACTAGAGATTTGGGCTAAGTGTTTGACATGGTAAATGTTTTATTTTGGTGATATTTTGACTTTTTTTTTGAAAAAAATGTGTAAGTGAACCAATTACATCAATACAAAGTGCATATTTAGAACTAAACACATTCACAACCTAGGCTGGATAGGATACTATTTATTGAATCCCCACTTGGATTTCTCCATATACCTTAGAAAAATTGGACAAGTAGAGATTCTAGTGTAACTAGATCCCCTCCATAGTATGGGAATCACCAGAATCTCTCACCCCAAAAGGTCCAAAATCCTTGAGGATCTTTGTGGAGCTCTAAATTTTTGACAAAATTTAGAGTCCTATATAGTGATAAAACTCTAAAAATGGCATCCTAAACTCCATGCTGAATAATTGATGACATGATGGAGTACATGAAATGGGATACACAAATATATTAATTTTTAATTAAAATTTTAGGGATTGAGGAGTGAAGCTCTGTGACAGGAATAATTAAAATTTTGTCAGTGAAGGTTTCAAAGATGCTGGAATTTCAACCTGCTGAAAATATCATGTCACTAGAGAATGAAAAAGATCAAAAATTGAAAATATAAAATAGACCCAGTTTGGAAAATCAAATTTCCTATCTTGAGTAAAAATATTATGTTCACACAATCTATTTTGGATTTTTGGCCAAAGCAAAATCTGAAAGATAGGTAGTTATTAGTTAGTTTCTTGATTAGTTTTTTCAAAAGAAGTTTTTAAATTTTAACATAGGGTGTTGTCTCTTCACCCTAAAGGGGTGTGAAAACCATTCACACACACACACACACACACACACACACACACATATTGTGTAAAATGTAAACAAAAAGAGGGAGAATAAACACATTGTATAATAGAATAAGATCACAATTGCAACATGAACTTTAATGTCCTATTTGTTTCAACATTAATAAAGAGATAAGTTCTTTTTCTTTCACTTATGGTAATAGTTTTTAATTCTTTTCAGTTAGTCTCTTAGATAAATCTAGTTAGATAGATTTTTTCATTGTGTCAAATTCTCATGTTATTTGTAAAGTGAAATATATATACAGTTTGATCATCAGCTGAAAGGTGTAGTTGAAAAAATTTCCTCTGTTCTAATGGTCTTGCAAAGACAGAGTTAAATTCAGTAGAACTAACTGTATAATCTAGTTTCAATTATATTTCATGTAGAAGCCCTTGAAATGATGGTCTTGATATATACAAGTCATTATAACTATCTTTGAGTTATACATAGGATTGATATAGAATTGAGTCTATTGTCCAGGTAGGAGCAAGACATTGATCTTATCAATGATTGGAATATAGTCATTCAGTTCATTGTTCAAAGTTTGTGATGTTTTATTCCTTTGATCTATTTCATTTTATATAGCTATTGTCAAACATTTACTATTAATTAAAGCATTTTAGTTTTTGCAACATTCAATATACAATTGATTGAGATACTTACAATTTGGTTCCTCTCAAGTTTACTTGTCACCTTGAGAGAATCTACAAGTTTTATATTCGGTTATGTGATATAAAATCCCTTTGAATTAATAAATTTGGTTAAGGTACAAGCCTACCAGCCTTGGCTTTGTAGAGCCAGAATTGCAGAAGCTCAAACCTCTATTTGGTTGAACTTGTTAGTTGGAAAAAACAATTGAGTTTCCCAACATTGTATTGACAAGTCCATAGGAAATCTAAACCATCATTTTTGGGCACCAAAAAATTGGAAACTCTATTGGGGACTTGTCTATGAAAGATAGTGTTGAAGATTACCTAAAAGCTCTGGTGATATAATTAAGACTCACTGGAGATAATAACTTAGAAGATAGTAAGTTTTTTCCTTTGTGCAAGAAGGTGGTGACTCTATTTAACAAAACATTTCTGTCAATGACTCTACGGAGGGAGAAGACCTAGAAGGAGATAAGTAAATTTTTCCTCTTTAAAGAGGTGGTGACTCTATTGAAAAGAACCTAATGTATAAAGGAAGAAGTTACTACAAATTAAGATATTCAGTATGTACCCAAATACATATTTACATAAAGTATCAAACTTTTGTGACCCAAGACCAAAATTTATTATTGAAGTATATATACCATTGAGTTTTGATAACATCCCTGGTGGTCAGAAAGATTTTCCTCTTAAACTAAAAAAATAAGTTCCAAAATTTTGTGGGGATGGATAAAAATCACCAATGGAGCATTTGTAGGAATTTTGTAAATTTATTGAAGATTGTCATATCTATGCAGAAGATGTGATTATAAAACTATTTGTAAGATTATTGACACATCATGCAAGTTTTGTTTTTAGTATGACACCTGAAAAAAGTATCTCATCATGGAGAGAGTTTGAGAAATGGCTACTTGATATGTTTCATGATGCAAGTGAAGATGACATGCATTATGAATAGGATGAGATTCGGGATCACAATATGGAAGAGGAATCTTACATGTCTCCTTTGGCTGCATTTTTTAGTTTGGAGAGATTTGAGGGGGAGTTTACAACATATTTGTTCATAAGGATGGTAAGTATTTTAAAAGATATTCCATCTGATATCATGCCTTCAAACTAGGAATTAGTAAGAAATTTTTTGGAGTTAAGAATCTCACTATATGACCCTATTTTGGAGCCCCTTTTTCAAATATTAGAAAAGGATGATGAAGATAGAGAAGAGGAGGCTTATGATCAGATTGAACAAGGCCTTATGCTTGATAATTATCTCAGTGCGAAAGAAGATAGCATGGATTATGAGGAATAAAATTCCAATCAAGTTGAAGAATAATTTGTACATGATGAGTGTGTATGGAAATAGACCTATCAATGACAATGATGATGAGGAAGAAAAATTTCTCAGTACAAAAGAAATTTCATATTTGTTAGACATGGAATATTAGAAACATGTTGAGAAGAGTGGTCAATTTTTTTTTCATCACGATAAGCAAGTTAATGGATTGGTTTATATTCAAGGAGTACTAGACGAAGGAGATGATAACTTCCAAAAATCAAATAAAGGAGATAAAATAGAATGACATACAACATATGAATGATAGGAAGTTTCAAAAAATAATTTTAATGAAGATATTAGTATTATTTATGAAACATCCAATGATCCTAATGAAAACTCTCATGATGGTATTCCTAAATTTTCTATGTTCCTTAATCCACTATTTGAAGAGAAAGTAGAGAAAGATAAATTTGTGTTCTCTATGTTCCAAAATTTATTATGTGAGGGATATTTTATATACAATTAAATCAATTGACATCATGATGAAGGTACCAGGCCTAATGATGATTTTGAAGTTGATAACAGTCAAAATATACATTCAGAAGGTAAGACATCATTTAGTTCATCCTATGAGAGAGATTTATATCAAACGTCTGAAGATGAGACTGTAATAACCAAGAATAATGATGAGAATATGTTGAAGAAAAGTATTGAAAATTATCCAAGTATCCAACTTGATCAGATTCTTGATATAAAAGAAGTAATAGTTCCTAAATATGAGTTACCTTCAAAACCTTTATGTGAGGAGAAACAATATCTAGAGAATGGAAATGGGGCAGATTGTGTGCAAGAAAACATCCAAGTAGAAGAACTTAGTTTAGATACTTATATGACTGATCATATGCACATGGATCCTCCATCTAGAAAAGAAGATGACGTACCTGATGATTTCTTGAAGAAAAAACATAAATCAAAAGAAAAAGACTGCATTGATGAAGTGGACCCAATAAGTATTCTTTATAAGGATGATATATCTAATACAATAAGGGATCAGATGTTGGGGCTATATAATTCTGATATTATTTTTTTTCAAATACTCTTTTTGATAAAGATAAGGAAAAATATAATATCATATTCAGGAGATTCAAAGTGTCACATGAATAGAATAAAAATTTTGACAGAGGGAAATAATAGTTTTCACTTTTTGGGGGCATGGGGCCACCCAATCTTCAATTTACATCAGTTAAAGAGTAGATACTAGGTCTTCTTCTCTAGAGATAAATGAGATCTCTCTATTCTCAAAGGGAGCACATGCCCCCAGAAAGAGCCTGTTGGAGCTCTAAAGTTTTGGCAAAATTTAGAGTCATATATAGTGATAAAACTCTAAAAATGGCATCCTAAACTCTATGCCCAATAATTGATGACATGATGGAGTACATGAAATGGGATACAAAAATATATTACTTTTTAATTAAAATTTGAGGGATTGAGGAAGGAATCTTTGTGATAGGAACAATCAAAATTCTATAAGTGAAGGTTTCAGAGATGCTGGAATTTTGACATGCTTGAAAGATTATGTTGACAGAGAATGAAAATGATCAAAAATTGAAAATCTAAAATAGACCCAGTTCATAAAATCAAATTTAATATCTCCAAAAAACTTTTATGTTTGTACAATCTATTTTGGATTTTTGGCCAAAGCCAAATCTGAAAGATAGGTAGTTATTAGTTAGTTTGTTGATTAGTTTTTTCAAAAGAAATTTTTAAATTTTAACATAGGGTGGTGTCTCTTCACCCTAAAGGGGTGT
>MU224754.1:5746499-5765764 GCA_018584345.1 Thuja plicata
GTTAGTTTGTTGATTAGTTTTTTCAAAAGAAATTTTTAAATTTTAACATAGGGTGGTGTCTCTTCACCCTAAAGGGGTGTGAAAACCATTGATATATATATATATGTGTGTGTGTGTGTGTGTGTGTGTGTGTGTGTGTGTGTGTGTGTGTGTGTGTGTGTGTGTGTGTGTGTGTGGTGTAAAATATAAACAAAAAATAGAGAAGAAACATATTGTATAATAGAATTTGGTCACAATTGCAACATGAACTTTAATGACTATTTTTTCAACATTAATAAAGAGATAAGTGCTTTTTCTTTCACTTATGGTAATAGTTTTTAATTATTTTCAATTAGTCTCTCAGATAAATCTATTTAGATAGATTTTTTCATTGTGTTGAATTATGTTATTTGTAAAGTGAAATATATACACAATTTGATCATCAGTTGAAAGGTGTGGTTGACAAACTTTCCTCTATTCTATTGGTCACTTAAAGAAAGAGTCAAATTCAGTAGAACTAACTATATAATCTGGTTTCAATTGTAATTCATGTAGAAGCCCTTAAAATGATGGTCTTGTTATATACAAGTTATTAAAACTATCTATAAGGTGTACGTAGGATTGATATAGAATTGACTCCATTGCCCAAGTAGGAGCAATGCACTGATCTTATCAATAATTGGAATATAGTCATTCAGTTCATTGTTCAAAGTTTGTGATATTTTATTCCTTTGATCTATTTCATTTTATATACCTTTTGTCAAACATTTACTATTAATCAAAGAATTTTAGTTTTTGTAGCATTCAATATACAATTGTTTGAGATACTTACAATTTGATTCCTCTCAAGTTTACTTGTCACCTTGAGAGAATCTATAAGCTTTATATTCAGTTATGTGATATAAAAAGCCTTTGAATCAATATATTTGGTTAAGGTACAAGCCTACTAGCCTTGGCTTTGTAGAGCCAAAATTGTAGAAGTTCAAACCTCCATTTGGTTGAACTTGTTAGTTGGAAAAAAAAAATTGGGTTTCATTGCATTGGATTGGCAAGTCCATAAGAAATCCAAACCATCATTTTTGGGCACCAAAAGATATTATGTCTCACAATGAAGGGTATGTGTGGGGTGTCTTAGTCAGTCTTTGACCCTCTGCAACAACAAATATATAACATTTTTTTGGCTTCTAAACAGTAGTTCTTAATAAGATCCATTGTCTCCCCCAAATCTGTTTGTATGTGTGTGATTCACTTGAGAGCCTAGTTGACCATGTCATTATGCTAGGGATGTTCACCTAGTCTGGACTACCATCAACACATATTTCCCAAGCTTGGTGGGATGTAAGACAAGCCTTTGTTCAGTGTCTTATTTATATACCTATCAAGGTATTTAGTGGTTTGAGGTCATCGTCTAAAGGGGAAATGCTCCCTCTAGACAGGCCTCTCTAGTAAAAATATTTGAGCGGTCATGGTCATTTTTATCTTGCACCAATGACCAAAAGAGCCAGTGAAAAAGGATAGTGTATGATGTGCGGTTGCGCTCTAACAAAATTTGTGCAAGTGCACTAAAAAATTCAAGCGCATGGTTAATTTTACACAAGTTAGGCAATGTTTTGTAAATCTAGAACAAACGAAAAACTCACAAAGGTTGTTCATTTTAATGCACCAAGTCCCAATTTTTGATTTCATTGTTTAATTTTAATTACACCAACTTGAAGTGTGTGTTTTCTTGTTCAAATTTTCCCTTAAGCATTCAAGAATTGTGACTTGATTTTAAACCCAAATTGAAAGATTTGATTGAGGGTTCTTTTTAGCATTTGATTTATTTTTTAGCACCAAATCCAAGTGTGTCTCCATTTAAATTTACCAAAAACTTAATGAATGAAGTTAATTTTTTTAATTGGTAAATTAAAATACTACTCTATACAGACGATCCCATAGAGATACAGAAGACAAAGGCACAATCAGTAAAATTGTGATCCCACAAAGTCAACCTTCATTCCCTTAGAGTCAAACAACATTCTCACAGGTTCAAACAATGATCTCATGGATAGTTGAATCTTACACCTTTTACATTAATGTTTAAATTCATACAGTCTTCTAGCCTTATGGATTTACATAAAGTCAACCTACATTCCCACATAGTCAAACCACATTCCTGTGAGACTACTAAACTATGAGATATTAGACAGAGAATAGAAGAAAAAGGTGGGAAAATAGCTCTTGGCCAGTAGTTAGTTACAGTCTGTGGGATCATGATCCCGCAAATCCTCCTAGCATTCCCACCACTAGCAGGTTACACTTTGTGGGATCACGATCCCGCAACTTCTCCCAATGATCCCACAAGTCCTCCCAGCATTCCTGCCAGACTATTAAAAAGTAAGAAATAGACAAAGAGTAGAAGAAAAATGTGAATAAAATAGCTCTCAGCCAGCAATTGGCTATAATCTATAGGATCATGATCCTGCAATTCCTCCTAGAGTTCTCATCGGCACTTGTTTTTTATGATGTGTAAACTTTGATAGTGGGATTGAAGGTGCAAATACTTGCTCTTTCTCTTTCAAACCTGCAAAAACAAAAAAAATGTTGCACAAAAACTCAAACAACAAGAAACATTAGATTTTTGGTTAGTTTTTGCAAGAAAATGATGAAAAGATGAAAGGAAATGACCCTTTAAGTGGGTCTCACCAGACGTGCAAAAATGTGTGCATGGAAATAGTGGTTAAATAAAATACATAAACTAGTTAAGCATTCAAACAACTAAATCACTACAACATCTATGATAAGACAAAATAAGAACTAAAACAAGAAACAAGCCTAAGAGTATGAAAACCTTCCTTAAACCATGCAATCTCTCCTTTGATGTGTAGATTTGTCCAATAGATTGGATGTGTGCTCATATGATCATGCTCAATCTTCAAGGGTTTGTAGGGACTTTGACATTATGATGGTATGTTGATGTGTTTTTTTTTGTTTTCAAAAGGGCATTATAACTTTGCAATGATGGTGGATGATTTGTGAAGGAAATTAGGTTCAATTTATAGGAAAATGGAGGCTTGAATAGATGGTTGAGATGCAAAATTAAGGAAGAGTGGAGATGCATTTAAGAAAGAGCACATAGATTGTGCTTTCTCAAATGTCTCTCATTGTGACAAGTGTCACAAGG
Organism: Thuja plicata; assembly: GCA_018584345.1. Lineage (NCBI taxonomy): Eukaryota > Viridiplantae > Streptophyta > Pinopsida > Cupressales > Cupressaceae > Thuja > Thuja plicata. The sequence goes on from MU224754.1 coordinate 5,749,642, forward strand.
AGAGAGGTTTGGAATAATGGGGGAATGTGACCATTTTGGGAGATGTGAAAGGGGAAAAATACGTAAGAGATGCATGGAGTGTGTAAGAGGGATGTAAGAGCATTTAAGGAAGACTTAAATGCATATGGTTGGAGATTGGAGGGATGTGACATGAAAGTTGACCTGGGTGAGGGTTAGTATGTGTGAAGAGGTTGGGTTGAGTTAGAATTATGGATTAGGTGGTTTAGCAAGGTTAGTTTAGGGGTTAAAGTTAGGAGCCATGTGCTCAAATTGATTAAATAGGATTTATTTAATCATAAGTGGGATAATAGAATAAAGTAAATTAATTTAAATAGATAATTCTATTTATTTAAATTAATAGAGGAAGGGGGATTTAATTAATTAAATAGTTGGGGCTTTCCATTAGATTAATTGGACTATACCTAATTAATTAAATTAATTAGGCTAAAAGAATAACTTTAATCAATTAAATAATGCGTGATTATTGAATCAATAATGTGAGTAAGATGAATAAATTGTAATTACATTTATTAATCAAATTTAGGTGTCTACATTATGTTCTGTATGTTTGTTTTGTTTCTTTTACTTCTATTCTGGTTTGCTTCTCTAGAAACAATTTAGCTCTTGGTGTGTTCAAGTATGAACACACATCCTCGGAGAGAGCCACTAGTGGAACACAAATTTTCATATATATTTGTATATCTAAAAAATTCAAGGAAGTACTCTCTTAATTTTGTAAATAAATTCTTTTGTTCGGTGTTTCTATTTTACCTAAGTGTCATGCCCAAAACTAGGGCAAAACACTCACACAATTTTTTTTTTTAAAAAGCACCTAAGAACATACAACTAACAGGGGGTAGAGTTGGAAGTATAAAAGCAAGGTATAGTTAACCTCCAAATTACAAGGTACAAGCACAGACTAAATAAGGGTCAAGCCACAAATAGATGCAAAATTGGGCATCAACTTGTTCCACGAGTTATCTGAATGCTCAACTTAGGTTTATCTAACTTTGATTCCTTGATTAAAATCATGATGGTAGTTAGTAGTTCAGGTACATATGTTGATCTGGGTTACCCTTACTTAACCTTAACCCTAGATTGCTACTAATCCATCCAAGTGTAATTCCAGTTAATATAAGACATTGAGATATTGACAAGATTAATATTGAATAACAATTTCACTATATCAATCAACCATCAATTAAAATCCAAACCTAAGATCAATTCTGATTTCCTAACCTACTAAACATCATTAATAAAATTATTCTCCTATGATAAAACACATGCATTCCTAATCCATCAATTTCTAACATACGACCTTAAACCAACCTTTCATTTAGACATAAGAAATATCTCGTAATTCAACATTTAAATTTACTCTCAATTATAATCAAACATAATCCCAATCCCCTTCAATACAAGAATAATATAATCCCCCCTTTTTCTGATAATAAATTAAAATATGACATTAACTATATGATTAAATCAACAGAGCAATCTGTCCCTCTAATAATCTAACCAATATTTTTAGACAAAAATCTTGAACTATAAAATTCATGAATCTCACCATTATAAATTAATCTAAACAAATAATGCTAGGTTCCCATTTAAAATGATTTAGTATTACATTGATAAATAATTCCAACACCAATTAAAATTTAAACCACGTTTGATACCCTAAAAGATCCCAATGCCGATAGAAAATAAACCATGTCTAATACACCAAATACCAATCAAATTTAAACACTAAGGTTTTATACCTAATATTACATATTACACCAATAAGTTAATTTCATGTGCAAAGAAATGCTACCAAAAGAATTTAGAAACCAACATGGAAAAGGCGAAATAAACTAGCTTAACTATCTCCTAATCTCTAACTAGCTCATTAACTTAAACATCTAACCCTCCATTAACCTCTAACCCTAACTCCCCACTAACAATTAATCTACCCCATAATTTACAACCAAGACATAACATGGTTTTTGCAATCTGCAAGAAAAAGGAAGGAGTACAGAGTGACATGGAAAATAGGGGTCCACCATACTACCCACATTCCCCAACTATAAAATTTCCTAAGGAAAATTAAACAAAACAACAACAAAGGTGAACGGGATCGAATCCCCAATATGCAGGTTGAAAGGACAAGCATAGGGGAAGGGACCCACCACCTACTCCCACCCATTGCATAGAAATCCACATGAAGGGAGAGAGAAATTTTGCAGCAAAGGGAGGTGGTAAAGGTTTTCTGGGACCCACCCAAGATCTCCTTCTCTTCCCAAGGTAATTCAAATGGGGAGAAGGGTTGACTTAAACAAGGGGTCATGTCAAGTTTATCATAGCATGACAACAAGTAGAGAGGGTGGCGCTTCCCAAGTAGTGTAGGACCCATTTAAAAAAAGGTGATCTATTTTATATTGAACTTAGCACAATATAATGTTTATGCCAAAAAAAAGGTGAGAGAACAAATTGGGACCCACGGGAGAGGTTAGAATAAAGGTGATTTTAGCTAGGTAATTAGGATTTAATTTGAATGTTTAATTCATTGAGATATGATTTCGAATTAATAGAGGGAAACCCATTTGGGGAAGGAATATTCTCTATGGTAAGAGAATATTTCCTTTCCCATACAAATTCAAGGGAGCTTTTTATGCTCTAATTCTGGAAAATGTGATGGGCTTGGTTATAAACTCTTACATTTTAGAATTGCTAGGTTCATTTTTTCTTTTAAAGTTCATAGGGCATAATAGGATTGATTTAATAGACAATATACAAGAGGAATTATGGGTTGAATGATAGTTGCATGAGATTTTAACATAGTAATCTAACATGTTTATTTGTTCATTGTTTCAAGCTTCAACATAGAGGAATAAGGATGAGACTTTGTTCAAATGGGGATTGATTACAATGAATATGAAAATTTACAACCAACATTAGAGAGATTTCTAAATTCATTCATCAACCAAGGTATATAATCTAATGAAATTATTTTATTGTCTATTCTATCAACCTTGGATATCATTTCACAAAGAAGAATAACATTTTCATTACAAGAAATAGAATACTCTTAAGCATGAAGGTAGTGAGTCTTTGTTTCATTATGGTAACCTCTTCCAATACAATTACATATCCTTCATGATGGAGAAGAATTCATATATTCATGACTAACTTATAATATTCCAACTCATAATGAAGAAATCATTTCACATGTTACTTGAAGATGTTTTTCTATACATTACAATATGCAACAAGAGGAGGATCAATAATACAACAACATAAAGTGTTTCCACACAATAATACCAAAGAGTGAACTCCTTCAAATCTTTATCTACATGAGTCTTGACATAAATACCTACAATGAAAGGGGGAGAAACATGGGATGATCACCTCCCAACCAATGCCTAAAGGAGGCCACCCCCAAGCTTGGAGAACCAAGGCTAAACAAGGGTTCACATCCAAAATTCTTACAACATTTGACATGCATAAAAATGACAATAAACTCCCATTCAAGGTTTCACAAATGAGTTTTACAAACCCATTGAAGAAGGGTGAAGGTGGGCTTTTCCAAGGAGGAGACTGCCAATACAATTTCCAAATCTCTCAACAAGAGTTTTCTATGCCTCTCCAAGGCTATTTTGACAATGCTTCCATTTACACAATGGCAATTTCTATGCCAAGAATACAATATTTCCAGCATGGCTTCATAGAGCCCATACTCCATGAATTTATCCCTCTTCTCCAAGAGAAGAGACTCTCACTACAATGAAGAGCGCAACTAACCCCTTCACCCAAGGCCACTTCTTACCTTCCCAAAAGGGTGAGTAATGCCTTCACTCCCATGAACAACACTCCCAAATCCAAAGAATAAAATTTGATACAAAATCCAAATGCATTCCCTTCCCAACACAAGAAAACAAAAAAATTTACATACTACAATACTATACAAGATTACATACAACAAGATTTCATATTCATCAACTACAACATCCAATTTTTCTTGCAAAATTTCAAGCACTCCATGGAAAGAGAGAAACCAACCTTTCAATTGTGTTATAGAAAAATGAAACTTGAGAAGAGCCCAATTCCTTATCTTTTCTCCTTCCAAAACCCTAATTGTCTCTAAAATTAGAGAGTGGGTGAACACCCACTAAGTCTCCCAAAACCCTCTAAAAAGACCTCCAAAAGTGCACTCAAGAAGTAGCAATGATGAGATATGACAACTAGCCTTTTTGTCTCCACTCATAATTGTGAGGTTAGCAAGAAGTGTGGGACAAGTTAGGTGCATAAGACCATCTCTATTTTCGCCACTTTTGAAAAGTGGGCATTTTGGAGAGTCATAATGGTGACCTAGGTTTCTTCCATAGGTAAAAACTAATCCTAACCCAAGGTACGCACTTAGGGTTAACTAATTTTGGTCAAAAATACACTCTAGGGTGACTTTTAATCCCTCCAAAGTACCCCTAAGGTTCAAATCCGAGTTTCAACATGATAGGATCCCTACAAGGCATATATATGCAAGTGATTAATATAATGTCATAAGGTTAAGTGATTCTTTCCCAAGCCCTAATTGACATGTCACTATCCACATGGACAACACAAGTGTTAAGTGACACCAAATAAAATACACATCACATTCACAAAAGACATGTCCAAATAACAACATAAATTAAAACTATTAGCACACAACTAGATTACATTTACAACAAGGGTCACATTACAACAATGTTTCAACCCCTTATTGGATTAAACCTTGGCTTATTCAATTCACATGTGTTTAGCCCTGACTCTCCAAAAATTCCATGGTTCCCTTTCCTGCACACTAAACTTCGAGCATCAGTAGTCCAAGATGATAAAATTACATACTATATATATTTTCAAATTATAATTTGCAACATTAATCTATAAGTATAATTAAGCCTCTAATTGAAATTTTCATACATATATATTTAAAACATAAGAATTCCTCAATCACCATGACATAACATCCATAAAATAGTCAAGTCTAATCATAATCCAATCTTCTCATCAATTCACTAATCTAAACTTATATAATCAAATTCAACCACTTGTTCTACCTCTAATCCATGTCAAAGTGTAATCCACACAATATAATCATCATCATATCATAATATCACGAGTCCCTTTTGGGATAACAAAAAAAAGTGTATCAATGTATCAAAACATAGAGTGTCAAAGTGTGATCAAATAGTAAAGCTATGATGGATTGAGGTGAGGCCTCACATCCTCCCCCAATAGATATGAACTTCCTCCTAGAGTTTATCAAAAAGATATGGGTACTGAGATCTCATCTGCGCTACATCCTCGCATGAAGCCGTGACCTCATCATAACAATCCCACTGGACCCTAAGCTGGTCCAGCTCTCGGCCTCGAAGTGAAAGGGTCCATCAGGCTATAATGTGAATGGGCTCTAGTGCTAGCTACTTGTCTGACTCCACCTGCAAGGCATCCCAATCTATAATGTGAGACTCATCATAAATATATTTCCAAAGCAAAGATACATGAAACACATTGTGGATGCATGACAGGCTGGGTGGCAATGCTAGATGGTAGGCAACTGGTCCTATCCTCTCCAATATCTCAAAAGGTCTAATAAAGGGAGGCACTAACTTAGAGCCCTTTCCAAAATAGATTGGACTCTCATGCGGGTGCACTCTCAAGAAGACCCTATCTCCAACCATATACTCGCTATCAACCCTCTTCGCATCTGCATACTTCTTCTTTTGATCCTGAGCCTCCCTAAGGCATTGCCTAATCAAGGCAACCTGCTACTCCATATCCTTGACCAATTGAGGTCTAATAGATACTCTATCCTCGATCCCATCCCAAATCAGTGGTGTCCTGCATGGTCTATGGTACAAGGCCTGATATGGTGGCATACCTATAGAAGAATGACGCCCATTATTATAGGCAAACTCAACCAGATGTAGGTATTCCTCCCACTTGACCTAAGCATCCATCACATACATGTGAAATATGTCCTCCAATACCTAGTTAACCCTCTCAGTCTGGCAATCTATCTAAGGGTGATATGTTGTACTAAAATTGAGCCTTGTGCCCAATGATGCCTATAACTCCCTCCAAAAGGCTGATGTGAACAAGGAGTCTCTATCAGAGATGATCTTACAGGGAATGCCATGAAGTCTAACAATATCCCACAAAAATACCTGAGCTACTTCTCATGCTGTGAATGTAGTATGCACGGGTGAGAAGTGGGCAACCTTGGTCAATGTGTCGACTGTCACCAAGATAGCATCATGGATATGAGGAGACATAGGGAGACCAATAATGAAATCCATAGATATAGTATCCCACTTCAACACAACAATCTCATGTGGCTGCAAGATTCCACTTGGATGACCATGCTCTGCCTTCACTCTCTGGCACTCAAGACATCTAGCAACAATGCTGGAAATCTATGGTACAATTGTCTCATATCAGCATGCAATTTCTTAACTCCTGGATGAGTTGCATAAGGTTCTCTATGAGCCTCAAGTATAATAAACTCCTGCAAGTTACCCATAGAAGGTACATAGATGCATCCCCTATGACGTAGAAGTCCATCAGACTCCAAGGAATAATCTACAAATTTCCCATCCAGGGGTCTCTGAGAATGGATAGACTAACAAACCTCCACATATAATCCATCCCCTGGAAAATGATGCAAAATGCGGTCCCTCAAATCTATACTAGAAGCCATAGATGAGAGCTCATGTCGCCTCCTACTCAAGGCATCTACAACTATATTCTCTTTCCCCTTGATGTAATGAACATCAAAATCATACTCAAACAAAAACTCTATCCATCTCCTCTGCCTAGCATTAAGATTGGGTTGTGTAAAGATATATTGTAGGCTCTGGTGATCTGAATGAATCTCAAATTGGTGACCTAGAAGGAAATTTTTCCACCTCACTAAAGCATGAACCACTACTATGAGTTCTAGGTCATGAGTAGGATAATTAAGTTCATGAGTCTTTAGCTTCCTAGACTCAAAAAATATAGGATGGCCCTCCTACATAAGGACTACTCCTAAAACATCCAATGAAGCATCAATACATACCACAAAATCTGTCGAAGGATTTAGCACTGCTAAAATCGGTGCACTAGTGAGGGCTCTCTTGAGCTCCTTGAAATCTCTCTCACACTTCTCTATCCATTCATACCTCTTACCCTTTCTCTGAAGGGAGGTGATGGGATGAGCCACTCTAGAAATTCATGCCACAAAGTGTCTGTAATATCCTGCTAAGCCCATAAAACTCCTAACCTCAGTGACACTGGTGGGTGCTGGCCAATCCATAATAGCTCTAATCTTTGATGGGTCTACAAAGATCCCATCGCTGGATATAACATGACTGAGATAATGCACCTCGAGTCTAAAGAAGGCACACTTTGACAAGCTTCCATATAACTGATTCTCTCTCAAATGCTGCAGAACCTATCTTAGGTGCTCCTCATGCTCCTCCTCATTGCAAGAATATATAAGAATATCATCGAGGAATATTATCACAAATTTATCCAAAAATGTATGAAATACTTTGTTCATGAGGCTCATGAACACAGCTGGAGCATTCATGAGGCTAAATGGCACTATTGTGAACTCATAGTGACCATATCTCATGTGAAAAGCAGTCTTATAGATATCACTTTTCACAATCTGTAACTGATGGTACCCTGACTTCAGATCTATCTTCGACAACACTCAGGCACCCTACAACTGATCAAATAGATCATCGATCCTGGGAAGTGGGTATCGGTTCTTAATTGTTACTTTATTCAGCTGTCGATAATCAATGCATAATCTAAGTGACCCATCCTTCTTTACAAAAATCACAGGTGCACCCCAAGGTGATACACTAGGTCAGACATGCCCTTTCTCTAAGAGTTCTTCTAACTAAATCTTGAGCTCATCGAGCTCATGTGTGGTCATCCTGTAGGGTGCTCTAGACACTGGCTCGAGTCATTGTACAAGATCTATGTGAAAATCAATTGCCCTAGGTGGGGGCATGCCAGGTATCTCAATAGGAAATACATCCAAAAACTCCTAAAGAATAGGATAATCCTTGAGTGAAGGCTCTCCTCCTGAATCCTCCTCTTTATCACTAATGGTGATAGCAAATAACTAACATCCCTTTTGCATGCACCGCCTAAGCTGCATAGTGGAAATAATGCAAAGGGTTACAGGTCTTTGTACCCCAACTATCACCATATAAATGTTGTGATCATCAACACACTCAACCCTCTTCTAACGAGAATCCACCTTGGCACTGTGGGCACATAGCCAATCCATGCTAAGGACTACATCATAAGAACCTAGAGGGGTAATGCAGAGATCAGTCATCATGGTAAGGTCTCCAATCTGAATTTGACAACTGCAAACTAAGGAACTAACAAAGACTCTAGCTCCAGACGCTAACTCAACCTCCCAACCGACATCCTATCTAACTACCACCAGCCCGCAACGCTCCACTACATAGGGAGATATAAAGAAGTCTATGTCTCTTAAATCAAACAAGATAGAAACATTGGTACCCTGAATCATACCTGTGGCCTTAATGACCATGGCCTGATGCTCGGCCTAGCGGTTATCAACCACTACAAAAACTCTATGGGATCTACCCATATCTCCAACTATAGGCTTTGAGGCAGCCCCTCTCTGACCACTGGCTGACTGTGCCTGTGGGAACTCTCTTGCTAAATGACCCATACCACCACAAGAGTAACATGGCCCACGAGTCTAAATCTGTACTCCCTATGTCCTAGGCTATTGTGACCCTCCAGTCCTACTGGAACCATTGTATCCACCCCTAGAGGACTGCTAAGTCCTAGCTGGTTGTGTCTGAGGGGTGTGTGTCCTATGATCCTATCTAGGGCCCTGAGACTACCACTACTTGGGCTTAAAGCCCTGATAACCCTGTGAATTTCTCTGTCTAGAATCCTACTGGGATCTTTGCTGCTGATACTGTTGACCCTTAAAGGATCCTTTTGAGTGATTCTGTTTCCCTTTCCAAGAGGGTCTCTACTGTCCTAACTGCTGGGAAGAGGGGTTTCAGTGTTGGGACCGATCTTGAGACTCTTGTCTAGTATGGATCTCCACGGCTACAACTGTCAGCTCAAACGAACCTCTGAATGTGGTAGGGAATGCTAGGCATACTATGCTCTGAAGAGACATATTAATTCCCTTAATGAAATGGTGAATATGCAGTTTCTCGCCCTTCATGTAATCAACATATGGAAGGACCATGAGAAATTGACTCTCATACTGGTTCACTGTGAGGCCTCTCTGCTAGAGATCATGGAACTCCTCTATTTGTCTCTGTCTGAAATGCTTTGAGAGATATCTCTCACAGAAACAGGCCTCAAAATTCTCCCAAGTGAGTGTGTCAATACTCACTCCACCAATGGATACCTCCTGCTCCCACCAAGTGGAAGCCTTCTCCCATAGGAGATGGACTGCTAGTTGGGCCTTTAGATTACTCCCATAAGGGCACAATCCAAAGCATTTCTATAAACTCTATAACCAGGCCTCTGTCACTATCCCATCAATGGATCCCAAAAACAAGGGTGGAAAGAGTCGTAATAACTCTTGGATCTCATCTCCAACATCTCTAGCGGGTCTCTCCTTGGCACGTAACTCATGCTCGCATGGGATAACAACCTGATGAACTAACTCCTCCTCCTAATCATCATGACCCTGAACAGATCTGGTTGGAGGACTCCTACTCCTCTCTCTACTATCCGCTCTCTCATTCTCTAAAACATGTGCTTCCCGTTCAGGAAACTGTTGCTGAACTATGGGTGGTAGTCTCTACTAAATCACCCCAATCAGATTTTGAATAAAATCCATAATATCCTAGTTGGGGTTCAGAGGTGGTGGTGGAGGTGGTGGTGGTGGAGGTGGATCCTCCTGTCTTGCCCCCGCACGGGGAGCTCTATGACCTCTACCTCGTCAGTTAGCTCTAGTGACTGCAGGCATCCTACACAATGCTCTAAGTTTAGAGTGAGTCAAAACATAATGGGTTAGGTTCCTTGTGTCAAAACACTAGCTCTGATACCAAAATGTCATGCCCAAAATTAGAGGAAAACACACACAATTTTTTTTTTAAAAGCACCTAAGAATGTACAACTAACAGGGGGCAGAGTTGGAAGTATAAAAGTAAGGTATAGTTAACCTATGAATTACAAGGTACAGGTGCGGACTGAATAAGGGTCAAGCCAAAAATAGATGCAAAATCAGGCATCAACTTATTCCACGAGTTATCTAAATGCTCAACTCAGGTTTATCTAACTTTGATTCCTTGATTAAAATCATGATGGTAGTTAGTGGTTTAGGTACATATGTTGATCTGGGTTGCCCTTACTTAACCTTAACCCTAGATTGCTACTAATCCATCCAAGTTTAATTCTAATTAACATTAGACATTGAGATATTGACAAGATTAAGATTGAATAACAATTTCACTATACCAATCAACTATCAATTAAAATCCAAATCTAAGATCAGTTCCAATTTTCTAACCTACTAAACATCATTAATAAAATTATTCTCCTATGATAAAACACATGCATTCCTAATCCATCAATTTCTAACATATGACCTTAAACCAACCTTTCATTTAGACATAAGAAATATCTCCTAATTAAACATTTAAATTTACTCTCAATTATAATCGAACATAATCCCATTCCCCTTGAATACAAGAACAATATAATCCCCTCTTTTTCTGATAATAAATTAAAATTTGACATTAACTATATGATTAAATCAACTGAGCAATCCGTCCCTCTAATAATCTAACCAATATTTTTAGACAAAAATCTCAAACTATAAAATTCATGAATCTCACCATTATAAATTAATCAAAACAAATAATGCTAGGTTCCCATTTAAAATGATTTATTATTACATTGATAAATAATTCCAACACCAATTAAAATTTAAACCACGTTTGATACCCTAAAAGATCCCAATGCCGATAGAAAATAAACCAAGTCTAATACACCAAATACCAATCAAATTTAAACACTAAGGTTTTATACCTAATATTACATATTACACCAATAAGTTAATTTCATGTGCAAAGAAATGCTACAAAAAGAATTTATAAACCAACATGAAAAAGGGGTAATAAACTAGCTTAACTATCTCCTAATCTCTAACTAACTCATTAACTTAAACATCTAACCCTCCATTAACCTCTTACCCTAACTCCCCACTAACAATTAATCTACCCCATAATTTACAACCAAGACATAGCATGGTTTTCGATATCTGCAAGAAAAAGGAAGGAGTACAGAGTGACATCGCAAATAGGGGGCCCACCATACTACCCACATTCCCCAACTACAAAATTTCCTAAGGAAAAGTAAACAAAACAACAACAAAGGTGAAGGGGATCGAATCCCCAATATGTAGGTTGAAAGGACAAGCATAGGGGAAGGGACCCACCACCTACTCCCACCCATTGCATAGAAATCTGCATGAAGGGAGAGAGAAATTTCACAGCAAAGGGAGGTGGTCAAGGTTTGCTGGGAGCCACCCAAGATCTTCTTCTCTTCCCAAGGTAATTTGAATGGGGAGAAGGGTTGACTTAAAAAAGGGGTCATGTCAAGTTTATCATAGCATGACAACAAGTAAAGAGGGTGGAGCTTCCCAAGTAGTGTAGGCCCCATTTTAAAAAAGGTGATCTATTTTATATTGAACTTAGCACAATATAATTTTTATGCCAAAAAAAAGGTGAGAGAACAAAGTGGGACCCATGGGAGAGGTTAGAATAAAGGTGATTTTAGCTAGGTAATTAGGATTTAATTTGCATGTTTAGTTCATTGAGATATGATTTCAAATTAATAGAGGGAAACCCATTTGGGAAAGGAATATTCTTTGTGGTAAGAGAATGTTTCCTTTCCCATACAAATTCCAGAGAGCTTTTTATGCTCTAATTCTGGAAAATGTGATGGGCTTGGTTATAAGCTCTTACATTTTAGAATTGCTAGGTTCATTATTTTTTTGTTCATAGTGCATAATAGGATTGATTTAATGGAAAATATACAAGGAATTATGGGTTGAATGATAGTTGCATGAGATTTTAACATAGTAACATGTTCATTTGTTCATTGTTTCAAGCTTCAAATTAGAGGAATAAGGATGAGACTTCGTTCAAATGGGGATTGATTACAATGAATATGAAAATTTACAACCAAAATTAGAGAGATTACTAAATTCATTCATCAACCAAGGTATATAATCTAATGAAAATATTTCATTGTCTATTCTATCAACCTTGGATATCATTTCACAAAGAAGAATAACATTTCCATTACAAGAAATAGAATACTCTTAAGCATGAAGGTAGTGAGTCTTTGTTTCATTATGGTAACCTCTTCCAATATAATTACATATCCTTCATGATGGAGAAGACTTCATATATTCATGACTAACTTAAAATATTCCAACTCATAATGAAGAAATAATTTCACATGTTACTTGAAGATGTTTTTCCATACATTACAATATGCAATAAGAGAAGGATCAACAATACAACAACATAAGGTGTTTCCACACAATCACACCAAACAGTGAACTCCTTCAAAGCTTCATCCACATGAGTCTTGACATCAATACCTGCAATGAAAGCTGGAGAACCATGGGACACTCACCTCCTAACAAAGGCCTCAAGGAGGCCACCCCCAAGCTTGCAGAACCATGTCTAAACAAGGCTTCACATCAAAAATTCTTACAACATTTGACATGCACAAAAACAACAATAAACTCCCATTCAAGGTTTCACAAATGAGTTTTACAAACCCATTGAAGAAGGGTGAAGGTGGGATTTTCCAAGGAGGAGAATGCCAATACAATTTCCAAATCTCTCAATAAGAGTTTTTCATGCCTCTCCAAGGCTATTTTGACAATGCTTCCATTTACACAATGGCCATTTCTATGTCAAGAATACAATATTTCCAACATGGCTTCATGGAGCCCATACTCCATGAATTTATTCCTCTTCTCCAAGAGAAGAGACTCTCACTACAATGGAGAGCCCAACTAACCCCTTCACCTAAGGCCACTTCTTCCCTTCCCAAAAAGGGTGAGTAATGCCTTCACTCCCATGAACAACACTCCCAAATTCAAAGAACAAAAGTTGATACAAAATCCAAATGCATTACCTTCCCAACACAAGACAACAAAAAAACTTACATACTACAATGCTATACAAGATAACATACAACAAGATTTCATATTCATCAACTACAACATCCAATTTTTCTTACAACATTTCAAGCACTCCATGGAAAGAGAGAAACCAACCTTTCAATTGTGTTATGGCAAAATGAAACTTGAGAAGAGCCCAATTCCTTATCTTTTCTCCTTCCAAAACCCTAATTTTCTTTAAAATTAGAGAGTGGGTGAACACCCACTAAGTCTCCCAAAACCCTCTAAAAAGACCTCCAAAAGTGCACTCAAGAAGTAGCAATGACGAGATATGACAACTAGCCTTTTTGTCTCCCCTCATAATTGTGAGGTTAGCTAGAAGTGTGGGACAAGTTAGGTGCATAAGACCATCTCTATTTTCGCCACTTTTGAAAAGTGGGCATTTTGGAGAGTCATAATGGTGACCTAGGTTTCTCCCATAGGTAAAAACTAATCCTAACCCAAGGTACCCACTTAGGGTTAACTAATTTTGGTCAAAAATGCACTCTAGGGTGACTTTTAATCATCCAAAGTACCCCTAAGGTTCAAATCCGAGTTTCAACATGATAGGATCCCCACAAGGCATCTATATGAAAGTGATTAATATAATGTCATAAGGTTAAGCGATTCTTGCCCAAGCCCTAATTGACATGTCACTATCCACATGGACAACACAAGTGTCAAGTGACACCAAACAAAATACACATCACACTCACAAAAGACATGTCCAAATAACAACATAAATTAAAACTATTAGCACACATCTAGATTACATTTAAAAAAAGTGTCACATTAAAACAAGGTTTCAACCCCTTATTGGATTAAACCTTGGCTTACTCAATTCACATGTGTTTATCCCTGATTCTACAAAAATTCCATGGTTCCCTTTCCTGCACACTAAAGTTCGAGCATCAGTAGTCCAAGATGATAAAATTACATACTATATATATTTTCAAATTATAATTTGCAACATTAATCTATAAGTAGAATTAAGCCTCTAATTTTTTGGTTAACAGTTTGTCCTCCCATTAGATTTGTAATCTCTGACTCTTTTAGCACCCAAGGTGAGAGAACAAAAGGATGTCACCAACAAATGGGTCAGTGTAAGTCTTCTATCACTGCCCTCAGAATTGATAGGTACAACTCCCTGATTGTGTTTAATCTACAATAAATTTGTTTCTTTATGATCATCAGATTATCTTCTTATGAGTTTTAACCAAATTTATTGTAGGCACAAACAATTCAGGAAAGGATAAGGTTTAATCTATATTCAAAACTAATCTACCTATTCTAAAAATGCATATTCTACTGAGGAGAACAGAAGTAGAATCATACATGGACAGCAAATAGAGTTGCTTACGCTGCAACTTCTAACATGAAGTAGAATCCAAGCAGGAATTACAGTTCCACATAAAATTGTACTTTCTATTCTGATGCACCTAAATTACTGAATGAACAGGAGAAGAATCATACATGACGAGCAAATAGAATTACTTTCACTGCAATCACAGACATGAAATAGAATCCAGCATGCAACTGTGGCTTCACATATGACTATTCTATCTATTCAAAATGAAAATGATTCACTAAAATGGTGCAAAAAATATGAGACAAAGCCTTTGTAAATAGAATCACTTCTGCTTCATTAACAAGTTTGCCGACCTCTTGTCTCAGAAAATGATTTACAATAAATAACATCTCTAGCAACCGTTCAGCTTCTCCCGATGACTTTTCAGTTTTTATAACTGATTCTTTCCTCATTTTCTATTTGAATGTGAGGGAGTAAAGTATTAAAATCTTTATTTTATTTCCAATCAACTTCCTCCTTTAAGAATTTTCGGCTTCTCATAAAATTACTCATATCTCTTGATCTCCCAAAATTTCCACAACTCATTACCCGTGATAATTTTTAATGACTGGGCATAATTATTTGGCAAGTGTCATTATGCCAAAGACTATGTGTCAAATTCTCTAAATATTCATATACTCCAATGATACTAATGAATTTATGCATCTTTTAACTATCTTTCTTTAGACACACAATACTGGTTCCTTCAAAACATAATTCAATTTGACATTCTTGTTATTCTGGAGAGACTCTTACACAGAGATTAATAACTTTTGAACCAGATACTAACTCTTCAATAGCTTTGGTGAGGATGGCCACAATTAGTCTACCACCAACATACTTGAATCTTAGCAAGATCCAACGGTTAGTTTGGAAGATATAACCCCCGCACTGAGACTGAGTTTTTTAGAAATCTATACTGTGAAAAGCATAGCGGAAAATGGATTTTCCGCTACGCATTTCTTACCATCTCACTTCTCCATTTTGGAAAATTGGAAAAGTTCTTCTCTAGCGGAAAATTGGATAAGAGCTTCTCCTGGTGGAAAATTGGAAAAGAGGTTCTCCATTGCAGAAAATTGGAAAAGAACTTCTTCGGCGGAAAATTGGAAAAGAGCTTCTCCTGGCGGAAAATTGGAAAAGAGCTTCTCCTGGTGGAAAATTGGAAAAGAGCTTCTCCATTGCAAAAAATTGGAAAAGAGCTTCTCCGGTGGAAAATTGGAAAAGAGTTTCTCCATTGTGGAAAATTGGAAAAGAGCTTTTCTGGCGGAAAATTGGAAAAGAGCTTCTCCTTTGCGGAAAATTGGAAAAGAGCTTCTCCTTTTCGGAAAATTGGAAAAGAGCTTCTCGTGGCGGAAAATGACCATCTCACTTATCCATTGGGGAAAATTGGAAAAGAGGTGCGAAACCCACAATATGTGAAAAACCTTCTTTGCGGGAATCACACCTAGTAGGTGCGATTTCCGCATAATGGAGAAGCCACTACCTGTCTTTCCACACATCATTTTTAAGTGCGCGGGCTACTTAACTTAAAGCACATGCTTTATTTGATCTCTTAAAACAATAACATA
>MU224756.1:13049-94034 GCA_018584345.1 Thuja plicata
CGAGAAATTAAAGCAAAAAACACTAACACCCTCAAGCATCTATAGTGAAAAACCATATAATTCAATGTATATATTGAAATTGATAATAAGATCCTGAATGTCCAGGTTCCAAATAGTTTGTTCAATCCCTCAATGAGACATTTAAAAAGACACCAACCATTGCAAAATTCATTGGCATCTGACCTTCAATAGATAGGGTCAAAGCTTCAGTGTTGAGATTAAAGTATGAGATTTTTACCATTCTTCCTAGAAAAGCAATTACTTTTATTTTACCTTTTTGGATAGATTACTAGGGTTTTTTCAATGAGATTTTTTGGCTATAAAACATGTACCTCCAATAATCATAAAGACTTGAACAAAAACCCATGGCCATGGATATTGTCAACAGGTGTAACAGGAAGGACATAGACAACGGCCTGGCTGGTGGAATGCTTGTGAGCTAGTAAAGTCACCTTCATATTAGGTTTTTCTAGGCCAAGGGGGGTGTTCCTTGAGGTCTTTGCAATAGGATATATTTAATTAATAAATATTTAGATAAAAGCCTCTAGCATCCATACTCACAATGCTATGGATCCCTAAGAATGACACTAAATTTATGTCAGCATTGATTGCAATCAGACCTAGAAGACTTCTAACAAGTGGATAATAACTGACTCTTACCATGTATCAAAATAAAATGGTTTCTTCCTCAATAAATGAATGCACTTAACATTGCATACGCAGGGGTAAGAGGGACAACATACGTGTGCGATCCATAAATAGTTTATTAGCTATAGGGAAACATAAAATACATTTTAACTTGTATAAGTAGATCATAAAAGCATGGTCGAATATAACAACTACCCTAAAGGAAACATGAATTAATTAGAATATGTATTCTCATTGGGTAACAAAGTAACTGCTTGTAAGGAGCACGACAATAGGGTTGTAAATAAGAAATGAAACAGTGATTGTCTATGCACAACCTCAAAGGATAAGGAAACTTGTAAATGAACATGCTTAGTTATCCCTTACAAACCATAAATAACCCACATATAACAAAGACCATAGAAAGAGATTTTTTAATGCATTATAACATAGACACATTTTTATCCTTGTATCGGGTAGCTGGACTAGGGGCCTTACACTTACCTCTAGTGCAAGTATCAGACATATTTCTCAAGGCTATAAGATTTATGACACCTAAAAGTTCCTCCCTACTAGACAACAGTGGCATACTGCCCATGACAAAGCATCACTTTCTTTATGCTAGGGTTTTTGCAGATTACGGTGTATGTTCTCATATTGACTAATATCAATTAGGCGATCTTAGGGTATACGCCTCTAGTCATGTAATATGCTCTTAACCAAAGGCTAAAATATAAGACATATATTGAAATTGATAATAAGATCGTGAATGTCCAGGTTCTAGACAGTTTGTTCAATCCCTCAATGAGGCATTTAAAAAGACACCAACCACTACAAAATTCATTGGCATCTGACCTTCAATAGATAGGGTCAAAGCTTCAGTGAGACAATAGTGGCATACTGCCTGTGACAAAGCATCACTTTCTTTATGCTAGGGTTTCTGTAGATTACGGCATATGTTCTCATTACAGTGTATATTCATCATATTGACTAATATCTGTAATATTCTCTTAACCAAAGGCTAAAATACAAGACATACCTCAAATGGTGAGTACGCGGTGGTAGCTTGTTGATGAGTATGTGGTGGCTATACCCTAAACATGAAGGAAACCAGCTGAATGAATTGCAAACCGGCCCAGAGGTGTGATGAATGACATGTTGGATTCTTCAGTTGTGACTGCTAGCTAGATTCAATACAACAAGAGACCTCTTCTCATGTAGAATGGTATAGTTTAATTCCTCTCACATGCACAGCTCGATCACAAATGAGCCTTTCTTTTTCTTTCTTTTTTTTGTTGATAATCAAGAGGGTGTCACAATTATGACGGTATCATCGCTATTGCAACAGCGTTGGGGGGACATGAAAAAAAAAATACAAAAATCACACACAAATGGTTGCGCCGTTGCAAATTAGCGTCAGAATTTGACCCCAAATGTTGTAGTGTGCGAGCACAAGTTTAGATCTGGTTTCTTCCACTTAGTTGTAGGGTAGTCTGGTGAAGTTGGATCTTGTGAGATCTTGTTGAATTTGTTAATGTATTGTTAGTAACCGAGAAGGCCTTACAACCTGGCATGTTGCATGTAATGCTCAGTTAAATGAATAGGGTTTGTGCAGGATCATGGTATGCCAAAAATTGGCGATGTGAAAAAATCAGTTTTTCACTCATCCAAAAGCGCACCCAAAAGTTTATTGACTTTTGAGTAGGCCTGGGTGTCAGTACACCTAGCCAAGCCAAAATCCAAAGCTAAAGAATTATCAGATATTCGATATTATCGGATATCAAATAATTTTGGATATTCAATATTATTTGATATCCGATAATATTAGATATTCGATATTCATTAGTAACAATATATTATTGCTCGCAGCTGCGTTCAACATTTTCATTATGAAAACATTGAAGCCTCTCATATCATATACAGATTGGGATCCAATATCAGATTTTCTATAGTTAAGAGGTAAGTGAAATTTATTATTTTCATTCTTGTTTTTTGTTTTTGGATTGAATTTTTTTTATAAAAAAACTAGGGTTTAAATGATATTGTTTATTGTTTTTTAAAAATTGATTATAAACTAGAGTTGAAATGATAAAAACTTGGGTTGAAATTGATATTCTTTATTATTTATTATTTTTGAATCATACTAATGTCATTAATTTGTCATTAGTATTCAAACAACATTTTTGGTAAGCCTACACTGAAAGATAATAAAGGGCAAACCGAAGATCAGATTGGCAGATCACCAAAAATGACTAAGTACAGAATGAACCGATGACACAAGGTAGTGTGTAAACCGAAAACCACAATGCAGAGAGATAAAGTGGAACCCAACAAAGGAACATGAAATGAAAGCTACAGTGTAGATTGACAAAACAGATTTAGTGCAACCGGTAGTAAAAACTGAAGGATAGTCAAGCATGACCGAAAGACAGAACCAAAAGTCAATTGCAGCCCGCAAAAAGTGGATCTGACCTCCACATCAGATAAAGCAAGGGTATTCTATTTATAGGATATTTAATTGTTTTTAAATATATTTCTTTAGGGACAAGAAACATTATTGTAAGTGTTTTAATCAGCCTAACTGATTTAAAGCACATAGACTAGGAGATCTAGGTGCAAGTTGTAAACCTGATCTTAGAGTTAACATTGTTTTTATCATCAACTCGATGAATCAATCCATCTATATATAGATGATTTAATCATTCATTAGAATGTGTCTGTAAGAGAGAGGAGGAAAGAATGAGCACATCTATGGATTGAGTTGAGAGTTTCAAGAACCAGAGCAGAAAAATAAGAATTTGGTTAGCAGAACCAAGAATAGAGGAAACTGATAATCAAAGGTATTATTCAATCATAGTTAAGGTGATATTATTTTGTATCTGAAATACATATGATCTGTATCAGCAATAAGAGATTACATTTACCAGATCAATTTGTAATTTGTTGTCATTCTAATAAGTGAAGCAAAGTGTAAGAAATCCTTTCAAGAAAGGTGGATTTAACAATCCAATATCAAATCTCTTAATCGAGTGCACACTTAACAGTGTTACTAAAAGATCTTAATAAAGTAGACTTTAACAGGTCTCCACTGATACTCCTAACAGGGTAGATCATCAGAAGTGATCAAAATTGTAAGCCTTAACCGACCCCTTCCATTCTGTAGATAGTGAAGTTTTGTGGGTGTCATCCCCACCGCAGTTTTTACTTCCTAACAGGAGTTTTCTATGATATCATGTCTTGTGTTATGTGTCAATTATATTCGTAAATATTTTTATGAATGATTCATATGTTTATTAATGTTATGAATTGATATAACTTACACGAAGATAATATAGTTCAGATGGAATGGATATGAAATTGATTACTTAGGTTAAATAATTAAAGGATAAGAAAAAGTTTTAGAGTTAGCGATTCACCCCTCTCCTCTCAGTACTACTTCCCATTAAACCCAACAATTGGAATTAGAGCTAAGTGTCTTCTTGGAAATCTTAAAGGCTTAAGAGAAAAGATCATACAATGGAGAAGTACAAACTTGATAAAAATATTAAGAATAAAAAGCTTGAGATACAGATGTTCTATGAATAGTATAAAGAAGCTAGAATTGGCATGAGACAATTGTTGGATGAGAGGAAAGGAATGACAACTCGAAGCAATGAAAAGGATTATCAAGAAGAAGAGATTCCAGATTTCTTTGAGTCTTCAGGATCAAATACAAGCAAAGCATCAGATACATCAGAAGAGAATGTCACAAATCTAAAGGAGATCAATCAATATCTGACAGAGAAAATAAAGATGATGCAAATCGGTCAAGAGACCCAGAAGGGTAGAATGATTGATGTGATGAGTTCTTCCAGATAAGCTGAAACAGAAATAACACTAGCTACTGATGACAGGAGGATGATTACAGAGAAACTGCAAGAAAAGGAGTTAGAAATTCAAAGACATGCTAAGCATTACCATGAGCTCACAAATCAAATTATTCTTATGAGTGAAGAAGAAAACAGAATGAATGTTGAACTCATTGAAAGAATATAGATTATCGGTGAACTAAGAGAAGAAAATGGAAATCTAAAGCATGAGGTTAGAATTCAACAACAACATAATGAAGTTATCAGAAAGGCTAAAGAGAGCAATAAAAGAATGGATGATTCTCTAGAAGGACAACGAAGAGTCAACAACAACAATGGTATAGGTTTTACCAAAAATGGAGAATCATCAAATCAATCCAATCCAAAGAATGTTTATGAAAATCCAAGACCAAGAAAGCTTACATGCAAACACTATGGAAAGCAAGGTCACACAACAAATGTGTGCAGAGGAAAAATGAAAGGTATTCCTAAATCTACACCCTCATTCATAGGATTATGTTATAAATGCAAAAAGAAAGGACATAAGGCATATGAATGTGAGTCTAAAATGGATCAACCAAAGAAGGAAACCTACATGGATAAATACTTTCCTACATGCAAGATGAATGGGTACACAAGTCTTGAATGCTGGAAAAAGAAAAGGCAAGCATGGAAGCCAAAAGGTCAAGAAACTCCATATCAACCGAAGAGAATCGGTAATCAATATGTATGGGATTACAATACTTGGACAAACTGTACAACATGTGGTACATATGGCCACATTACTGCAAACTGTATGAGGCTATGAACTAAAAAGTCTAAAGGATTGACTAACCCCGGAATGGCATGCTTACACTGTGATAAAGTTGGTCATCTCAAAAAGGACAGTAGAGACCAAATGATAAATACAAGAACATACCCCAATGGAAACACCATTGAAGATATCCAGATGGCTAGAGACAAGATGTGGATAAAATCTTCAAGCAATGATGAAGCTAGAACGAGCAATGCAAATGGTGACACCCCATCCAATGGATCTGGTAACATCACCAACCCCACCTAAGCATAACAAGTAAGTATGGAACTACATTAGCACTAAGCTATTACTTTACATCAGTTCCATAAAATGTTGAAACAATTCCAAACTAGCATAAGAAAGATGCATCATGGTTATACTTGTTGAAATATGTGAAAACAATGTCTTCGGGCATATATATCGAAACCCGTTGGTATATACTTGAAGCAAAGACTGCCTATATTTATCGAGAGACGTCTATTACAAGAAAAAGTTATTAGTATCGACCGAGACGTGCCGGTAAACAAAGCACATGAACAACCTATCTGTGTTACCGAAACCTATCAGTAAAGGCTAAGTCAAATTTGACTGCTCAGAAACGTTGTAAGCATCACCTATGGTAATAAAGTCTTCACCGATGAACTGAATATTTAAACACCAATGAGTTGGTGAGAATTTATTACATGCATTTTAGGGCAACAACTATAAATAGGGCATTAGAGTGACTCATTCATCACGAAACCTAGAGCAGAGTGAGCAAAGGTGATTTTGAGTAGAAAGGAACCAAGTTGTAGAGCGATCACGACTTGACCTACAAGCATTTCAAATAAATTCAGAGATCATTTCAAACACAACAATAAGTTCTACAGACTGAAAACTCTGTGCTTTTACACATTTATGCATAAGCCCTAATTTTTGAAAATGGCATCAACATCACGATCCGTAAAATCTAAGAAAGCAAAGAAGGATGAATTCAAACTCATCAAAAAGAATTCATGTGAGGAACCCAAATATAAGATTCATCCAGAGGTTTCCTCAAAACCCGATGATGCTGGTGCATTTTCACACATACCAGCTAGGGTTTTGCTAGTTGAAGACGTTTGATCCTTCATACACTGCAAGATTGTAGAGATTGGAACATTGGAGATGGAAGAAGCTTACCAAAAGCTTTGTAACGATGATGGAACCCTTAAAGAAGAACGCAAGGACATTGAGGTAAAAGGGCTTATGAATGCCCTAAAGTTTCCTAAGGTATTCAAAACTAATTGGATTCAGTTAGTGCTAAGAAGAATGCACAATAACAAGTTATGGTTGGATGAACCGAAGGAAATCACCCAAGATGTCATCCATGTGGTCACCGGTTACCCCGTAATCGATAAAGTAAAGGTGCTAAAGCATCCACCAAAGGCAGAGACCGAAAAGATGAATGGAGCCAAATGGGATGGCTATGGCTTGAAGGTGACAACAATCACCGATGATGAGATTAAGTTCGGTGCATGTGTATTGGGCTACAAATTTTTCTAGGCCAGCAGATTAAACAATATTTCATCAGGTGTTGTGGACACAGCTTACAAAATTGTGAAGAAAGGTACACAGTTAGACTTATCTGAGCTACTCTTGAATCAGCTAAAGGAAAACCTAAAAATAATCAGGAATGCAAAGTCAAACACCTGTAAGGTTGGCTCATTAATCATGTGTATTTTCTTTTATTTTCAAGAAAAGTTCCCATCTGTTGGAGATGTAAAATGGGATAGCACTAAGCCAGTAACCATGCAAATTAATGAGCACATAGATCCTCTAGGAGATACTTTTGAAACTGTCATGGATGAATACTTTAATGTATTCAAAAACTGAATGCAAAAGCGGGTAAGAATCCCCGAGCAACTCATTGAGCAATATAAGGATGAAATATGCTTCATGGTTGACACAGATCATACTTACATCAAACCTGTAGTAGCAAGAACAACATGGTTGCAACCACTGGAATATGAGATCAACATTGATCTTGCAACAAAGGAAATTGATGCCTTAATCTATGAGCCAATAGACAAAAGCAAACAAGGTTTGGCACATATGAGGAGGCCAAGACAAGAATTAAGTCAGGCCTAGTATTAAAAAAGATAGTGAAAAAGAAGGACAAAATGGTAAAGAATCTCAAGAAGATTCTATCTAGAGACGAGAAAGAAGCAGAGTAAGATGAAGAGATAGAACAAGAGGAGGAAATCGAAGAACAGGTGTCTGTCGGTAAAGATGAAGAAAAGACTAACTCATAGGAAACAGAGTCAGACTCACTACCCCCTTTACCATCAAAGAGACCAAGAACTATAGTTGCTTCAAGGACCATAAGCCAAACGTCTAAAGAGTCTACTCCTTCACCTCTTAAGAAAGGAAAATTCAGGACTTATAAGAGAAAATCCCCTGCACCAAAGGGTAAAAGCACAATAATCTGTCACCTTTTAGGACAACTTATCAACACAGCTAAATTTTAGTATTTCTAACTAAAAATTAATTTTGGCCAAACATATGGTCTAGCTAGATTCATTATAGTTAAGTTAGATAAGGTTTTTAACTTTTCCAATTGGAAATGTCTATTAAATGCATGTTTTATACCACTTTGAGGCCAATTACCGTAGAAATAAAATTATTTCAGAAAAGTGACGTTTCAATAACTCTAAGACTTTTTAATGATATTTTTTTTTAAAATACAAAAATACCCTTTTGTAGAGATCAAAGTCAAGAATATTTCTTATAGATTTTATAGTGTTTTAATTATACATAGACTATTATAATTAAAAAATATTGCAAGTAGGTATTTTAACAGTCAAGGAGATGTTGATTCGAAGAAAGAAAAAAATAGTAAAACATATTAAATAAATTTGAAAAACATATGGTGCACTAGAAGAGAGATTCCTCTTCGAGAATATATATTTCTGTTTTTGATTGGGATATATTTGTTATGAAAACTGTCAATTTCAGGTGAGTTGGAATTTGAATTGTTATAAAAGAGAAAATATAGGTCACAAACCAATTTTTATTTCTTCATGCACTATCTATATATGTCATCTATAACATATTTTGAAATTAGGGGAAAAAATGTTTATTTACATATAATATTTTGGCGGGAACTAGACCCCTAATTTTTAGCATGTTTCTGCAACTGAAAAATCGTCTTTAAACATTAGAAAAAAATATCAAAACTTATTCAAAAAAAATATTAAAAATATTAATCATAAACTTCATCCATTTTAAAACATTTTATTAGTTTACATCATCTTCAAATTCCAAACATAAATGTCACTTTTATACTATTGAAGTTGAACAACTTTGATTTTGTCGTCCTTTTCCTTTGTAAAAGGGTGACAGATTATTGTTCTTTTACCCCAAAGAGAGGACAAAACAAGAAGGGTAGAAAATTCATTAGAACCCGAGAGTATATAGAGGACACTGAGCGAGATGAAGCCTTAGAGGAAAAAAATGTCAAGGTAAAAGAACCTGACACTATTGATGACATTTGTGTTTATATTGCTAACTCTGGATCCATTACTGATTCACACATTAGAAAATGGGGGAAAATAAATCAAGAAGATCAAAAAAAAATTGAAGAAGCCATGATAGCTAAGATGTATAACTTCAAATATGTACCCATACAATTTGAAGGAAGTTATGTTCCGCGGTAACTCTTGGATAGATTATCCGCCCATTGGACATTTGATTTGGCAAATGAGAAAGAAATGAGAGAGAGAGTACTTGTGTCTCTAATGCCACTTGAATCTACAAAGGTAGAGATAAATGAAATGATGGAGAAATTCAAGAAATAATTCTCATCGAAGCTAAGGGCATACAAATTTCTTGAAGGCAAGTTGATTGAACTTGAAAAGGACAGTCACAATAAATGGTGCAAGATCATGAATAGAACAGTTGAGAAAGACAGCCCCGACAAAGACCTTCAACAACAAGATGTTGATAAGGAAAACAAAGATGATACATCCATTGAGCTGGATAAAGAGGAAGATGATACAACAGAGAATAAAAACGCATATGTGGTAGATGAAACATGGGATGATACCACAAATGACAATGTTGTGGACACCAATATCAACGACATTACCGATGACCTAGCAAATGAAATCAATAAGGATGACGATGTCACTGTTGTAAAAGATACAACCAATGAACATGACACAAAAATTGATGGAGAATAGGTGAGCATTCCAGGAAAACTACCAATATTGATACAAGCTATCAATATAATGCAAGAATCAAGTAAATCACCTGACAAGGAAATGCCAAAGGATGCAGGAAAAGAGGCAAATAAAGATAACATTGATGGTCAAAAAAACATCGGAGATACTCAAGATTTAACCGACACTAACAAGGTTATAGAAGGAGATAATGACAAAGATGTGGAAACTCAAGACAAGAATGAGAACACCAAGGCAGATGATGCAAAGGACTCAAATGAAGGAGGCAAACCAAAAGATATAGACAAAGGTGCCATCGACGATGCTAAGGTGAAAGTAGAGACGTCTGTAGACACCTAACAAGATGAAACTGATGCAAAGCAACAGAAAGATGCACAATAAGTCACATCATCAAGCACGACATAAAAGGCTAAAAAATTGGCAATGGTGCTACCACTGAGTCACAAAAGAAGAAGAAGAAGACAAAGAAGACAAGTTGGAGGTTACACTAGATGAAATCATTGAAATACCAAAGTGTGACCCCACTTCACTTGACATGGATGCACTGCAAGAATATGGATACATATGCCAAAGGAAGGCATTACAAGAAAAGATGAAGAAACAACATAAGGAATCAATGGTACTAGAGACAAAATGGGACATTCTACACCAAATTGTTCTCGATGTTGATATTGATCAAAGCAAGCCCATAATTGATCAACTAGCTATCCTCATCGACGCCATCACCACTCAGAATATTGATGTTGAGAAGGCCATTGAGGAGAGAGCAGAAATGAAGTATCAACAAAATCTCCTTGAGAACATCAGCTAAGAAGTGGCCAAGAATAAGGTAAAATTGTCAGAATTCATATTAGAATTAGATCCCATTAATTCAAAAGCTAAGCACAATTGAAAGTTTCACTCAAGAAAATAGTGAAAATATAGCAAAGCTAGATACAGATCTAGCAAACAATGCTAGTAGCCTAACAACCGATGGAGAGAATGCAGTCAAACTGCATTATGAAAAGATCATAGAAGTAAAACGGTTAAGTCAAGAGCTGTGGGAGGCAGAGACACAATTCAGAGAAGAAGTGACTGAGCTACAGGCTCAACTTCTACCTAATCTCACACTGCTACAACAACATATCAGTTCTACAAGACAACTGATAGCAACTCCCGAGATGTCTGTAGCTGACATCATCTATGATATGTACACCAAGATAACACTTGAGCAAATGGCTCTAGAAAACCTGAAGGAGCAATGGGAGAAAATGATGGAAGACATGAAGTCTTCTCACTCACACATTTTTGATAAGCTCTAAGGTAATTGACCTTTGCCCTTAATATCAAATAAAGGGGGAAATGATACTTGTACAAAATATCATTGAAAATGTTATGTACATTTAGTCAGAATGGGAAAAAGGTAGATATGTATATGTACATTCATAAAGGGACAGTGATATGAAGAAGGAAAGTATATCATATGTATAGATATATCGGCATATACATAAGGGGGAGTCAGTAAATGACTAAGGATTATATATGTTGTATATACTTAACATTTTGTTAGTATTTTGCACATATCAGTTTTTGATACTAATGTCAAAGGGGGAGATTGATGACATTAATTTGTCATTATTATTCAAAGAACATTTTCGGTAAGCCTACACCGAAAGATAGTAAAGGGAAAACTGAAGATCAGATTGGCAGATCACCAAAAATGACTAAGTACAAAATAAACCGATGACACAAGGTAGTGTGTAAACCGAAAACCACAATTTAGAGAGATAAAGTGGAACCCGACAGAGGAACCTGAAATACAAGTTACAGTGCAGACCAACGAAACAGATTCAGTGCAACTGATAGTAAAAATTGAAGGACAGTCAAGCATGACCAAAAGACAGAATTGAAAGTCAGTTGTAGCCCACAAAAAGTGGATCTGACTTCCACATCAGATAAAGCAAGGGTATTCTATTTATAGGATATTTAATTGTTTTTAAATCCATTTCTTCAAGGACAAGAAATTATTGTAAGTGTTTTAATCAGTCTAACTGAATTAAAGCACATAGACTAGGAGATCTAGGTGCAAGTTGTAAACCTGATCTTAGAGTTAACATTGTTTTTATCATCAACTTGATGAAATCAATCCATCTATATATAGATGATGTAATAATTCATTAGAATGTGTGTGTAAGAGAGAGGAGGACATAATGAGCACATCTATGGATTGAATTGAGAGTTTCAAGAACCAGAGCAGAAAAAGAAGAATTTGGTTAGCAGAACCAAGAACAGAGGAAACTGATAATCAGAGGTATTATTCAATCACAGTTAAGGTGATATTATTTTGTATGTGAACTACATAGGATCTGTATTGGCAATAGGAGATTGCATTTACCAGATCAATTTGTAATTTGCTGTCATTCTAACAAGTGAAGCAAAGTGTAAGAAATCCTTTCAAGAAATGTGGATTTAACAGTCCAATATCAAATCTCTTAACCGAGTGCACACTTAACAGTGTTTCTAAAATCTCTTAATAGAGTAGACTTTAATAGGTCTCCACCGATACTCCTAATAGGGTAGATCATCAGAAGTGATAAATATTGTAAGCCTTAATTGGCCCCTTCCATTCTGTAGATAGTGAAGTTTTGTGGGTGCCATCCCTACTGCAGTTTTTACTTCCTAACAGGATTTTTCTGTGATATCATATCTTGTTATATGTGTCAATTCTGTTCATGAATCTTTATATGAATGATTCATATGTTTATTAATGTTATGAATTGATATAACTTACACAAAGATAATATAGTTCAGATGGAATGGATATGTAATTGATTACTAAGGTTAAATGATTAAAGGATAAGAAAAAGTTTTAGAGGTACTAATTCACCCCTCCCCTCTTAGTACTACTTCCCATTAAACCCAACACATACATGGATTCAGACCAATCTAAAAACCCTCCCAATGAGTCCATGAACAATCCAGAACCACCTCAAAACATTCCCCCGCCTTTAGAAGACCAACCGTTCTCAAACCCTCGACCATTACAAGATCTCATAAGAGAAAATATAAATCAGCTTAGAGGATACCATAACACATGTGATTATCCCCACCTTGCACCCCATGTTTTCCACGCTGAACTCCATTATTGAAAGCATGGAGAAACTCACAGAACAACACAATGTTGCACTTCTTTGGCGCGAATCCATGCTTGCCCAATTTGATGGTGGGATTGACTATGATCAAGTTATGGATCTAAATATAAAAAAACATGACATATGTAACATTTTTGTTGATCCCAAAACCGGTTTAAAAGTGGACCTTAAAAAAACCAAGTTGTCAATTAAATGGTTTACAAATGATGCAATACGTGACAACTTTTGGGATCATCGGTGGATGGTTTTTGATAGACCACCCCACAACAATTTGGATATCCCATTCTATTTCATAAGAAAATTATATGTTGAATTTGTGCTTAGTCACAAAGTAAATAATTGGAGCATGAGACATAACTAGGGCATAGGCTTAGGCGCTCTCCAGGACAGGCCAGGGGCACAGCGAGTGAAATCCCGCACATATGTCCCCCCTCCTGAGATTTCACCACCTCCTACAGTGTAGCATCCTGATATTATTATTGAGGCCAACTCACAACCTATTCAAGCCATTCGAACCTTGAGTGATCTACTGGTTAGGTAGAGTGCAACATTGTTGCCTCCTCATGTTGTTGCTTCTAGCCCTTCTACATCCTCCATGAGCTCACTTGTTTGTGTGCCTCATACTTGCGTTATGTGCAAGAATATGTGCTTGGGTCCCCTGAATGATAGTGATGCATATAACTATGTCTTTGAGGTGGAAGATACTACATAGCACACTACAGGCACTGAAGCACCCCATGGAGATGTGCATCAGGGGCATACAGAGCCATGGACTCCTACTGTTATGGTAAGAGTAAACAATTAACTTGTTACATTGTATTTAATTTTAAACATTCATATTTTTAATAGAATTTTCTTATAATGATTGCCCACTTATGTTTTTTTGTGTTTCATTTATGTCCAGTTGATGACAGAGGAGGAGATGGCATAGGTGGAGGGGTCCATGCTTTCGGCCATTTCATTTGGCCTTGACACTTCCACGGTACATATGTTTTAATGTAATCATTGGTTTCCTTTTATTATAATAGTGTATACATGTATTTTCTAATTTTTATGATCATCTTATTACATACTAATGCAGGTTTCACCAGTTGCTACTAGGGGCAATGTGAGGGGGTTCAGGCGTCTAGTGTTGACAAGGGGAAGGTAATTAAGCATTTTAGATT
This sequence comes from Thuja plicata, assembly GCA_018584345.1. Classification (NCBI taxonomy): domain Eukaryota; kingdom Viridiplantae; phylum Streptophyta; class Pinopsida; order Cupressales; family Cupressaceae; genus Thuja; species Thuja plicata. The sequence continues at coordinate 26,820 of MU224756.1, forward strand.
TTTTAAGCATACTTGTCACTTGTGCGTACTCATTTTTAATTACATGTTTTATTTGAAAGAGGGTGGTCTTTGATGATGTTGTGAGACCGGTTCACCATGATAGAGTCACAAGCATCTCAATTCGCAGTGATAGCCCCACAATACATATATTTCTAAATTTATTTATGTGTAGTTTACTATCAAGTATATATTTAATATGATCAAGTCATGATTGTATGAAACTTATCTGTTTGAGTTTTGTAGGTCACTCCAAGTTTAAGGGAGGTACCAAGCCAAGAGTTTGTATCACTGATGACCCAACTGACATTTCCTAAAGAAAGTTCAACATAGGTAAGTTTTAATGTTAATTTAGTTATATTTAAAACATATATTTGGCACCAAGGATTTAACATAAATAGTATAAGTCATACATTAATCTCATTTTTGCAAACATATATACAGGTTGGAGTCGACATTGGTGGCATTGTCCCTTCGCTACCAAGGACATATATTAGGTCTCCTGACCGCATGAGGAGACATAGAGGCGAGGTACATGAGAGTTCAATTTTAAAAAAAAATTATTTATTATTGTTGACTATGATTTTAAATTTTTATTTAATATTTATAGAAACCATATAAATTAAGTAATCTAACTTGGGGTTTCACTCTTTTGTTTGATTGCAAGATCCATCAGAGCCAAAGAGTAGTTCGAAGAGACTTCACTTTGATCATCCACCATTAGAATATGATGTCCCAGAAACATTTGTATTTGAACTTCTTATGTTGAGATGCCATATAAATTTTTTTGAGATGGTGTATGCCATATTGTATCTAGATATGTTGATTTCGTAAATTTTTGGAGATGGCATGTGCCACATTTTGTACAAAACTATTTCATATATACATATCTACATGTTCATTTATGATTATTTTATCTTTTTCATGTGTTTTATATGTATGTATCATTTCCATATTATATCTTTGGCATGTGTTGTATGTATGTATTATTTCCATATTATGTATTTTTCATGCATTGTATTTATGTATGTATGTTCATTTTAATATTATATCTTTTCCATGCGTTGTATGTTTGTATTATTTTCATACTACATATTCATTCTCCATTAGCCATCTGGTGCACTATACTTTTGAGAGCACCAAAATGTTGATTGCAAGATTCATGGTAGATAGGAGTGCAATTGATTAATGTTTTGTCAAATACATTATGTTATTTAACATTTATTTTACATGTGTTTATTTTAAAGACTCCATTGTTGTGATGTTGGGATAAGTAAACCTCTAATTTGGTTTTCAATTTCCTTCATTCATACATGTGGCATGCCCAATGAGACAACTTTTGATCCTTTATAGATTTGGTTTTCATTTGATTAATGTCATTATTTTGGTGTTACACCATGTTTGAATAGATCTAAAAGTAGTTTTCATGCTTTGTTTATAATCCTTGCAGTCAATGTAAAGAAATCTTTTTACATTGTTCAAAATGTTCAACATGCTTTGTTTATGCTTGTATATTCTTTTGATGTATTTTATCGAATAGTTTAATTGGTGCAAGAGCACTCATGAAAACACCTAGGTCCACCATGGAGCCAGTCAAACATAGAAGGACAAAATAATCCCTAAGGGTAAATTGGGGTGTATTAGAACCAATAATGGCAATTTGCAATAAAGATTACATAATGAAATGTGTTTAAGTCCTATTAGTCCAAGTACAAGGCTAGGACATCAATAATATTATAAGCTGGGTCAATAGTAACCAAAGGGTCTAATTAGGATTTATAAGTGTCTAAGAGATTCAATTGGACTCTAGAAGTGGAATTAAATAAGTTAGAATGCTTATATTTCAATAATTTGTAAGTTAAGAATTCAAATATTTGAATCTTAACGGTTACTTAGTTTAGGTAGGAAATGAGTTTTAATGGTTAAATACAATTGTAATCAAACAAAACTGATTGGAGTTGTTTTATATTGTTAGTAGGCATCATATTTTATCATTCCATGGTAGAGAAGAGACACAGTACGACCTGGTACAGAGATTGTACGGACTGCACAAGTTTGAGCAATAAAAGTGGTAGTTTTTTTGCAAATTTCTTGGTTTTTGAATGTTTCAATGAGTCTAATTCATTGAACATACATTAATGTGTGTTTTATAACCTCTGTATATCCATTTTCAATTCATTTGTATTGATCTTGCATTGAAAGTCTCTGACTGTACCTTGACAGAGCATAGTTTTGCATTGGTTTAGAAGAATGTATTGAGATTCATCCCCTTTTTATAATCACCGTGACTTGGGGATGAATCACACATGTGTATTATAGATGTATAACACTAAATATGCAAGGAAATTCATCAGATGTTGCAGGTGGTCACCATTTGATGACTGTTGCAGGGTTAAGGAACAAGGAAATGCTTGCATAGCTATTGTAGTAGCATATTGGGCCTCATGAGGAGAAATTTTTATGATTATCAGCACTTACTTATGATGAAAGGATGGTGAATCCACCTTTGGTTGGTTAAAATTTTTCTTGGAGAGTCTAGATTGGAGAGCCCTAGTTTTGGAGGGTTTAGGAGCCCAATTTGGGGCTTTTGATGTTCCCAAGGGTCTGAGACTAAGTCCTTTCATATTTGGGTGTTTTAGGACATAATTAAATACTTTCCAAGAGAGGGAGTCTTTGGGTTAAGTTTATGATCTAGTTCCTTTGTAATTTTGCCCATTTTTGTGTATTTTTGAGGTCTTAAAGTTGTAACAACAGGGTATGGTCCAAAAAAACCTACCTCTTTCTTTTCATATGTTGTCAATATTGATAAAGGGTGTTTGAAAACCCCATTTGTTTGCCAAGTGATTCAGATGTTTTTGGAGTTATGGGTTTTAGAAGGTCCTTGATGTCCTAAAACAGTGAATTAGGTATCCTAGCAAATTTCAAGCACTTTGTGCATAATCCATAGAATCTGACTCCACAATTAGTTGATTCCTTCTAAATTTGGTTGAATTAGGTCTCTTGTGGCATTAGAAACCTTGAGTTGAGTTGTTGGGTTGAAATCTCATTTTGAGTTATTGCACCTTGGGAACACTTCAGTCTGACATTCTCCGACATCTTCTTGATGCTACCTGAGTGAAGAAAGGCCTCCCCTAGCATTTACCCAGCCAACTAGAGCCGATGTAGCTGACGATTTGGTCCCATGATGAATAGTTTGAAAGATGCACCTTTGAGCAACTTTGAACTGAGCAACACTCCAAATTTTTGCACCAACTGAGATCGAGTCGCCAAATGGAATCTAAGTGGAATCTTCCAAAATCAAGCTACATGCTTGTAGGCCTTCCTAAGATGGTCCTACATTTCATGGATCTTTGATATCTCTCACGAGGTCCGAGATATGGATCTCCAAAATCGTTGCCCAATTTGGCTTAGTGCACCTTGGGAACACTTCGGTCCAACATGCGCCGGAACATTCTTGATGCTACACAAGCAAAGAAAGGTTTCCCCTAGCATTTAACTGGCCAAATGGAGCCAATGTAGCTGATGGTTTGGTCTCACAACAAACGGTTTGAAAGATGCACCATTGAGCAACTTTCAAGTGAGCAATAATGCAACTTTTTGCACCAACCAAGATCGGGTTGCCAAATGGAATCCAAGTGGAATCTCCCAGAATCAAACTACATTCTTGTAGGCCTTCCCAAGATGGTCCTTTTGCACTTCATGGATCTTTGATATCTCTCACGAGGTCCGAGATATGGATCTCCAAAAATTTCTGCCCAATTTGGCTTGGTGCACCTTGGGAACACTTCGGTCTGACATGTGCTGGAATGTTCTTGATGCTACATGAGCAAAGAAAGGTCTCCCCTAGCTTTTACTTGGCCAACTGGAGCTAATGGTTTGGTCCCATGATGAATGTTTTGAAAGATGCACCATTGAGCAACTTTCAATTGAGCAACAATGCAACTTTTTGCACCAACCGAGATCGGGTTTCCAAATGGAATCCGAGTGGAATCTCCCAGAATTGAGATGTGTGCTTGTAGGAATTCCCAACAAGGTCCTTGTGCACTTCATGGATCTTGTATATCTCTCACGAGGTCTGAGATATGGATCTCCAAAAATCATTGCCCAACTTGGCTTAGTGCACCTTGGGAACACTTTGGTCCGACATGCGGCGGAACGTTCTTGATGCTACATGAGCAAAGAAAGGTCTCCCCTAGGTTTTAATTGGCCAAATGGAGCCAATGGAGTTGATGGTTTGGTCCCATGATGAATGGTTCTTATTGCTCTTGAATTGTTAGTGGTATGTGATTGGCAGAGAAGCATAGACTAGATGCTCGATTCCCCATAACTTTTGATGGGTATTGTTTCAAGAACCAAAAATGGATAAATGATATTCTCTCATGTGCCTCAAGGTATCCCAAGTGTTATATTGGTGTAGTTCAAGTTTTGAATGGTACTTCCTTCATTTAGTACCCCAATTAGCCCTTCCAAGCCAAAGTGAGGGTTCCTAAGTTAGAGGAGTTGCCCAATATTTCAAGACTTGTCCTTTTGGGAAAAGTGCTGCCCCAACTAGTAATCTTTGATCATAAAATTAATTTCCAAGGACCTTTGGGATATTTTTAAGTAAAACTAGAAAAGGTGTTCTATACAGATAATTTTTTCATGTAATTCTGTGACTTTTTGCAATTGTACAGATCTATACAGATGAATGAGGGCTTGAGACCAATTGGAGAAGTTGAGGATTGGAAATAAATTTCATTTGCAACTAGTTTGGGCTCCTGAAGAATTAAGGCTACACCAATCCAGAGATGACATTGATATCTTCATGGTGCAAAAAGTTTAAGGCTATAGGTTTTACACTAGAAATCAGTCTTAAATGCATTTGGACACACATTGTTTTGATACTATGTGGGATTCATAGGTGAATGATTGAATACACATTTGCACAAACAAACCACAATTTATTTAAATCAAATACTTTACTACTTTGTACACATTCAACAAAGCCTTATATTTTATTGTATAATAATTTATAAGACATCTTATCTAACACATTTGAAACAAAGCCTTGAGAATTTTTTGTCAAATATTTGCATTCTTGAATGTATTTCATCATTGTACAAGTTTGACGATACACACCACCTTTCACACAAAATCATTGTATATCATTGATACAACATATTATGAATAAATATATCAATGGTATCAAAATTCTGAGATATAGAATTTCACAAAATCTTAGATACACAACTATATATCAAAATTTTAAGTGTCATTTCTCTCCTAAAGTGTATAAGTTTAACACATGTTACTCGATGACATCTACATTCCAATCCTTGCATTTGGAAGGCACAAGAAAAAAATAAGTTTATAGGTTGCCAAAAAGATTATGAATGTATAAGTAACTAAACAAACCAAAGAACATGACTAGCCAATGCATAGTGAAGTTTACTGCCATAAAAGATCTAGGATAATAAAATGGAAACTTGAATCTCCTATATCTATCATATATGTATCCAACTGCACTTACAATCCACATTGGATCAAAAAAATAAAGTAGAAAACTACAATGAATGTATTGAACATAACTGTAATGAACATGGAAAACCTTGCAGTGAGTTGCACTTACCTACTAAAGTGTGCCTAAAGGTTCATCTCTCTTCTTGAGGGTATTCAATATTGCTTCATGATTAGTAGTACTAATATTCCAAAGTTCCTTTGTCTTTGGTTTTCCTTGATGTTTCAACAACTTACCATTGGCTACTATAACAAGGTGTGAATACATGAGAATGGTTTTGTGCTTTTCATAGTCTTCAAAAATGGGAATACCATTATTTCTAATAATATATGTGTGCAACCATGTTCCCGCAACAACATGTGATCTTGTTCGATATGTAAACATATCATCATCTACCGTCAGTTGTGCAAGTTTTTTCTTTCCTCATACACAATGTGCTAACCAGTAATCTGATCTCTCATCATTCCCTTGTGGTGCAACCAATGCAAAAACATGTCTTGGTTGTAGAATATATGAAAGATGGTAATAGTCAAGTGAATAATCCATGTCATCATTTATTACAGAGAGTGTGAGAGATAAAGGAGTTAGATAATCTTGAACCCACGTATCGACCCACTCACTTGACTCACATTGATCCCAATCATACTAAAGACACCCCAGACAAAAACAAGTCAACTCTCATGTCCAAATGGTCCATGTACTAGCATCTGAGCTTCAAAATGAATGCATTTTTGAAGAATCTTTCACAGTTTGACAATCCAATCTATCTCTAATTGTGCCCAACTCAACCATCCAAAAGAATCAGCGCACCGCTGAATCAAGAGTCCCCCTGTGAAAATGCTGAAGTACAACAATCAATAATAAAATGAGCATCAAGGAGTTCTGCACCTGAAATCCTCAATTTCTCCTTAACTAGAGCTCTCTTTACACATGCACCTGCTCCATCATGCTCCCCTTTCCATGAATAGCCTAAAAAAAACTCCAAATATGAGGTACACCTCTCTCTACATGAATTATACATAACCAATAAAATATATGAGCATTTTTTAATTGACCTGTGTAATTATCTGACCAAATGAGATGTCTATCCATAGAAATATCATTTTTCCGCACCCACTCAAAATAGTTCTCAAATCAATGTTGGACATACTCGTGAGAATGAGATCTATCATCACTCATATAAACATGGTATTCTCGGATTATCTTCCAGTCATCTTCTATACTATCAGGGGAATGCTTATATGTTATGTGCACAAAATGCAACTTGAATAGAATTGTAATATTGAGCTTGCAACTCATTTTGGGGCTGAAATGTATAGTTCTCTTCAAAGTCAATGACCGATATAAAAGTGCCAATTGGGAAAGTGTCCTTACAAATCCCGAATTGTTGATCCAACCATTGAGACCTGTGACTATGTCTTGCATACTTGTAAAAAAGATTCTTCCTGAAATCTAAAATAAAATCAGTTATATTGCATTCTTTGTAACCAACTCACATCTATAGCCTTCACCTCCACTTTTCAATGTATATTTAATGGTTTCATATACCTTTTTTTGGACAATTGTCTTTCCAAAATCATGTTCACAGTCCTCATGAAAACATGAAACAAACTTCACTAGCCCACCACACTCTAAGCACTTGTCATTTAAGCAATCTTGTCTATAAAAGAAACATCCATCATCTCTAGGACATAAAAAATTATCTAGCAAGTCTCTTGATGATTTTGGAAGAGCACTTGCACCACACTCCTCCAACATTTCACTAGTATGAAAAGTAAAACGAATGGATCGTAACAATTCATGATGCATTGAAAACTCCACATGATATTTGCAACAACAAGTATTCCGAATCTTAAGAGGCACACAAAAAAAAGGCTTCAATGCTTCAAAATCTCTTTGTGATATTTGCAATGTTGGATGTGTCTCACAAATTTTTTTGAACAACATTGTTTGACTCACCTCCAAATAATGTTTTGGATGCGGGGTGTGGTCTCGAATGCCAATTCTCAACTTCAAGACATCCTTCACATTTGGTGACACTCTTGAGTTAGATTGCCAAAATAGTTGAATTCAATCCTTCACATCAGCGGTAAGCTTCTTATCACAATGTGGAAGTCTCCCACCATAATCCTATGTATCATTTTGAGAGGATCATCAAGTCTTTCTCTTCTTGCAAGTGCTCTATCCAAAGTTTTATGATTTAGGTTCAATTCAACACAAGTTTTTCTCATCAAACGAGCCTTTCTCAAATGATGACTTACTAAGGAGGTTGTAATAACCCTCCTAGAGGCTCTCTTATCTTTTTCCTTGGTAGTTTTACCAATGGAATTGAGAGCACTAAAAATACTTCTCACAATAATAGCATTCCTCTCCTTTTTCTTGTTCACACTAATCTTCAATTTGACTAGAATAGGTCTCATCTTCTGCATCTTTAACAACTGCACAAACAATTGATATTGCTCAGCCAATGCCTTGTAGCTAAAAAATTGATCAAAAAGTTTTGAAACCCACAACCGAACGGTTCTTTCTGATCGCTTGCCATCAAAATTGCTCATTACGTTCTCATCAATTTCAAGTAACCATTTTGTTGTTCTTGAAGGTCTCAAATTTGAAGTTTGTCTTTCTTCCTCACAAGGGACTTTATTTCTCATATAATTTGGAGATGTTTAACGCTGATTTGGTTCTTGTGCACCATTATCATTGTCAATTCCTTCATATTCAAATAGTGGATTGTCATTGTCAATGTCCACACTTCCATTGTCCACATCTACATGTTCATTTTCAAAACCTACATTTTCATCTTCAATCCCTACATTCTCATTTTCAATATTATTGTCATAAATCATTTCAAATTCATGTTCTTCTTCACTTGAAACCGCATTTAAGGGTGGGCCTATGCCCACATCTTCATTAAAATATAACATACCTTGTCTCTTATTCCGATGGGCAACCTTATCCATTTCTCTATACACTTCAATCTCTTCATTTGTGAGCTTCCTCTTCCATTTATGCTTTCGACGATTACTACTCCCCATGGTGAGACCAAAAAGGTGATGCAACCTTTGATAATATAGAGATTCCAACAAAAAGGTTTAAAAAAGTATTTTTTCATCTTTCACAATTGATTTCCTATGAAATTCTCTGCAGAAAAAATGTGATTCTCGGACAAGGACCCAAAGAATCAATTTGTGCTTTTGGATACCAGTAAAGAATATCGAATGTCCGATAATATCGGATATCCGATATCTCCCGCCCAAATTTGGCTTGAACCTTTTCATCTTCATCCTATTTTGAATGTTTATTTTACTTTACATTACTATTATGTTTTAATAATATTAATATTAATATTATATTATTATATTAATATTAATATCATATTTATATCATGTAATACCTGTTGGAGGGTCTATTTTATTATGGCCTTGTTGATAGCAAGTTGTAATTGGGTTGGGTAAATTTTTATACTCAGGGTTCTTCATATGCAAACTGTAATATGGCTTTTTATGGCCTTGGGGGGTTTCTGATCGGGTTTCTAGATTTTGTTATTCTAGAACCCTAATTTGTATTTGATGGGTCATGAACGGAGTTTTCTTTCCTAGTTCTTTCTCCGGGAGCCCTTTTCAACCAGTGTTATTAATATAAATATAAAAAGTTTTGCCAAAAAAAAAAAATATATCATATTTATATTAATATTCTATCTCTCTCTAGGTATTATTGTTATAATATAAATATTAATAAATAATTAATACTAATATTATACTATTATACAATAGAGAAATAAATAATAATAATAATATAATACTAATTTATATAATACAGTACTAATATTTAAATAATTATATAATACTAATGCTATTGCCATCTAATATTAATATTAAAACAAATGAAATTTATAATATATTAACTAAAAATATAAAATCATAAAATTGAAAAAACTTAAATCATAAAATTGAAAAGAGGTTTGAAATCAAAATGTTGTATTTGGGCGGGAGTTATCGGATATATGATTAGGCTTGGTATTTGCTATGGGTTTTGGCTTTCCAATGCCAAATGTGGATGGTCAACCCAAATGACGTGTTCACCATATTTCCTCTGATCTGCAAACTTAGACCATGTAGCTGGTGACCTTTTTTTACCCGAAATTGATGAAACAAAAAGGGTTTCTTAAAGACATTATCAACTTTCCATCAATATAATTGCTATCAGAATTTGATTTCAATAAGTAATTATTACTTATTTTCTAATTGAGTTATCTCTAAAGTCGATTGACAGACTGATTGAAAAACAACTATAACTTTCAAACAGTTTAACCTTTTTGAAATCTGAAACATGCGTCACATTCTATGCTTCGCCTACTATAAGAAAAAAAAAGTTTGCAATTTTATAAAGTTTAGAATTAGTTAAGGTGGTCAGACACGAGGGTTTTTTTATTTTGAATAAGTTGTATCAAAAAATTCATAATTATTTATTGATTTGGTAAACAATTACACAAAATTATGCGTCACATCTGGGCATGAGTCTACTACTTATATTTAGAGTCTTGTGAAAATATATCATCATTTAATTATGATTAAGGTGGTTAGACATGCACATACTTTTTATCTTTTTCCTGAAATTTTCATACTACTAAATTGAAATCTAAAATATTGAACAATTAGATTAATATTTTTTCAAGCAAGGGCTAGTAGTTTAGAAACTACATTCAATTTCCTACAGATTCTATTCTTACAACTTTTACACATAAGGTTGATAAGATGTTCAACTTTTTACGTCAAGTTGACTAACCCTGATTTTCTAATTTTTCATTGCCACTTAAGACCATAGCTTGGTATACCATGATCTTGCACATACCCAATAAAAACTAGTTGTTGTTGTTCATGTATTGTGTTCTTGAGTTTTTCATTGTATTGTGTTAAGAAGTTTAGGTTGGACATTTTTTTCAGACCCTCCATCCTTCGCATTGTGTCACTATCAAAGCAGCAATGCAGAGAAATTATCAAACAGGAATGCATTCTAACTTTCACTGGAACAAGGAGAAACATTTTCAATTTATGGACACAAAACATCCGCGATAGAGTGCAAGCATACCTCCTTTGCTGATTATGTCCCCTCCTTGAAATTAAATTTTTGTTTCTGCCTATCATCCCTTCTCCGCAACTTATCAGAAGAGTGGTGTGAATGTTTTTGCCCTCAGCACGTGTTGTAGGAGTTGTTGTCACTGACAATTGCACTACAGCCTGTCGCACCCTCCTATTAATTGCCTAGAGGACACCCTATGACAACCACATTAAACATGCAATATCACATATGCAGACATTCGATGATTGAAATGAACTTCACAAAGTTTACAAAACAAAGCTTCATATGCAAGAATATTGGGACCACATGGTACTACATTGCAGTGGAGCATAGTGTCACATACATGTTTTACAGTGTGATCACAAAGTACCTATTGTTCCTCTATTCTTTCCTCTATCAAATCATTTATTTTCCTCCTCCTTTCATCCAACCTCTTTCTCCTATTAGAAGAGCACGTTCCAGAATTCTCCTCTGGACCTTCACTTAGATGAGCTCCCTCCTCCATCAACTCAACTGAACCCTCCAAACTCTAACTATGAACCACATCACAACCACCCTACCAAAACAACAGTGTACATTTCCATAATTACTAAAACAATGTGAGGGATTCATCAAACTTATAACTCAAAATAGTGACCTCAAATCCCTCTGCAACTACACACATCAGCGGTCAGTAAAAATCAAAACATGTGCAGTGCATTGCGAGATTACCTTTATTGTTGATGGACCTCCATTATGCATGTTAAATTTGTTCCTCCTCACAACATCCCTCCTCCGAACACTTTTTGAAGACTACCTTGCATCCTTGTTATGTCAAGCTCTTGACCCAGTACCTTTCTCTACAATTGGAATTGCTATAGACTAAAAAGTTATGACCAGCCCTGGCAAAAGCCTATCATAACAACATTGGTCACTTCATACCACGTTAACATTCATGCATATATTTAAAACAACACACTACAAATGACAACTACTGATTACCTTTCTGACTCATTTCCTTTGTTCAAACAAACACAAAACCCTCTTCCTTCTCTATCCCTTCAATGGAGAACTGTTGTAAATAAGCATTTCATCAACAATCTCTTTCTTCCCTTCCTCGGGGAGATCATCGTAGCATTCTACATCATTCTCTATCAATACCCAATTGCTTAAAATTTTTTTTTCATATTATGCCTCACCAACATCTGGTAGTCGAGATCCATCTCCCTCCTCTGCTAGTATATCTTTAATCTCTCAGGGACACCTCTCCTTTTTGAGTATTTTTTGCCCCTAGAAGGCCCACCCATTCAGGCTAGAATGAATGGGAGGTTGTACTTTACCAGCTTGTGCATGTTCAACCTGCACAAATCCTAGAACATATGACCTCCTCCATGTGCACATGGTCTGTACATACAAAAATAGAACAATCTACTTCTCAGATTTCCCATTCGATGATACATGCATTCCCACACACACAATTGTGGTTAAAATAGTCAAGCACCAAACTGACATAAAGAAACTTCAAACACACTTATCCACATAGTTACAAGGAACTAATGGAAACAAGACATCTACAACTGACAAACCAAAATAAGAGAGGAGAATAATAATTGAACTTCACCTTTGGTCATGGCATGCTCTCCTTTTTTTTAGCATTGGTAGAAACATTGTTCCCTTCTCTATAATCATCATATGTACTCTCATCATCATCCTCATTAGACAAATATTTTGATGAAGACTTAGAATCACCCTCATAACTATTTTCATTTTTGTCAACATCACCCACGGGCTCATCTACCCCAGCCACCGTCTGTTTCCCTTTCTGACATAAATCAATACCACTATGTTTACACTATTGTCCAAGAAACAACACACATGACACCGTTGTGCTTTCAAAGAAGGTGAGAACAATATTCAAAAAAATAATTATTGCTTTCATTGTTGTGCCTGCAATAACATCCCTCCTCTGCCCAAGCAATGATGGATTCCATCCGTCCCCTCCCTCTTGCATATAATAGTTGCACACACCACTAAACATTGTTTTCTCATGAGGACACCAACAAAAGTAAATATACATTTTTATCCTCCACTCCTACATTACCAGATCGCCATTAGGAGGCCCCAGTATTGGTTGTGTTAGCCTAATCCAGTCAAACACAACATGTTGGGAGCCCTCTAAACTAAATTTCAAGGGTTCTATCAACTTTTGTTTCAACTGGCCAATCATATCTGTACACACATAAAAAAAGGAATTAATTACCCAGATCGCTCTTGCAACCTATTAGAGTTTGTTAAAAAAGAATCCCACTACTAAATTTGCATCACCAAACTTGGAGAGGGAGGAAGAACATTAAACACAAGGCTGCATAACATGCTTTTTACACAGTGGGCACAAAAAAATGTTAATTAAATAGAAGGGTGCATAACAAGAGTGTCACAAATAATGGACACTGAAAATACGTCAATTAAACACAACGGTGCATAACATGCATGTTACAATCAATGCTCACAGAAAACATGTCATCCTTTCCATTCTTAATCTGAGCACCATACGAAAATCATCTTCGCATAGGTGCAATTTCGGCGACACTAGTAACTACATTGATCACATATAATATATTTTTAGAATGTACCAGTGTTCGTTCCAATACAAATTGTCAACTGGAAATTCCTTGGACGTATAGGAATATGCCAAGGCACATGGTTGTTCTACCAGATAAAATCATGGCATGCAAACAAATGAGGTTGACAGGTAAGAAATATCCTCAACACCTCCAATCTAGTCAACACAATATTCCCTATCTTGGCAACAACTACTAGGGACAATCAAATGACAGAAAACATATATAATCATGTCCATACACGAAATGTGCCATAATAATAAGGAAAGAGAGACATCCGATAAGAACGCAGAGTTCAATAAATGTCATTAATAGACAATCAAAAATGTGAATGAATCCAGGATAACAATGATGACCTATAATTTATTGACGTTGTTGAATACTCCTGTAGCATCCCTGTAATTGAACAACCTGCATGTAGAATCAGTGTTACACAGAGTTTGCAAATGATATTCAACACGTGAGGTGCCACATAGTATTCCTGTATTTCCCAAATAGCACTAAGTTTGTGTACACTACCACACCACAAAGGCAACATAGTGAAAGACAAAATTCACAATAACTGCCAATTCTCTTATTTCCTAAGTACAAGAAACAAAATGCATTTTATGACTACAAAAGTGACAATGTTTCAACATGTCTACTCACCAGATGTTTCAAGGACCACCAATTGATAACTTGTGTGTATTTTGGATACAAAGGCTTGCGTGGTAAAAATAGGGTTAGTGCTAGTCATATTTTGAATTGGCAAATTAAAACGGTACCAAAACATTTATTTTCAAGATTCAACAGAGTTGGATGCAATGTTGTGTTGCAACACCTGCATACTTGTACTGTAATTTGACATACACAGTCATTTGTTCAATACCACTATAACCCACAGTTGAAAATATTGCTAACACTAGTAATACGTATGACCAACTATATCTTTCAGCTTTCCATGATGCTAAAACTGTGCATAAAATGATGTTCATTCCAGTCTAATTATTTATACAACTCGATCGTTTTTACTTGTTACAATGAATCTCCTAGTGTGAATTCCAAGTATATCTCTCATATGAAATATGTCTTCTCTATCAATGCGCACATGCGCATGCACGCGCACACACACACATGTATATATACATATACATATACATATATCTGGCTCATACTCTAATTACAAATTACATCGTATACACACACATATATACACACATACATACATATACATATACATACGTACATATACATATACATATACATATACATATACATACATATACATATATATACATATACATACACACACACACACACACACACACACACACACACACACACACACACACACACACATATATATATACACACACACACACGCATGCACGTATGCATATAGACACAACACACATATACTAAAATGGGAATTTATGTATTATATTGTTCATAATGCGAGATTAGGGCTTCTAATGTTAATAATGCAACATGCTATTTCGTTGTTGTTAATCACTTCCCGTATTTTCTTATTAACCACACAGTTAACTGAAAAACCACTGGCAAACATACAGTTAAGTGCACTGGTCTGTCTTGGCTATAATATATTCTTTTCCCATTGTCTGTACGGTTGTAGTAGACTGTACCAGTCTGTCCTAGCCATAACATTTTATTTTATAACAATTATCTATTACTTGTTTATGCTTTCGCTATCATAAAGTTAACAAAAATTTTCAAGCTTCTAACTCTGTTATCCTCCCTTTTTCTCACATGCCATATGGTATGCACCACTTTTGTATGGTACCATGCATACATTCTATGTATTTTGGTATGACATACCATGCTTTTCTCGTCTACCATGTCACTTTTTGCATCAAGATAGACGACCAACATCTATTCAAATGCAATAAATGTCATGCGTCTATATATATAGTATGTATCTGACCCACCATGACATGGTGCAACAAGATAGGCATGTTTAGACAAACGGATAGATAGACGAATAAAGATATTGGAAAAATGGTAGACAGTAGATGGTCACATAGGATTGGACAGTAGACCGAGCGATTAGAGAGATTCTGGGTGACGGAAAACTAGAAGAAAAGTGGCGGAAAAACAATGCCTATTAGTATTTTGTTTCGGTGACAATCATCATTCAATCTACGTATTTATGTATATATATACACACACATATATATCCATATATATCTATATATACATACATATACATATATACATTTATACATATATACATACATACATACATATATATATATATACATATACATATATATGTATATATATACATATATATGTATATATACATATATATGTATATATACATATATATGTATATATGTATATATATACATATGTATGTATATATGTATATACATATATATACATACATATATATATATACATATGTATATATATATGTATATGTATATACATATGTACATATATATATGTATGTATATATATGTATATATATACATACACATATATATATGTATGTATATATATGTATATACATATATACATATATGTGTATGTATATATATACATATATACATATATATATGTATGTATATATATACACACACACACATATACACATAGACACCTATATATGAATAGATACATACATAGACAATATGCATGTATGTATGTGTGTATATTGTTTTAACAACAATTACCATTCAAGGATTGCTTCTAGACAAGACCTAGGGGGGTATCCACAACTATAAGACACTTGGGATGCAAATGTCATGGTATAGGGACTGAGGTGAGTGCACCACTCATGTTAAAGTGCATCATGGAATTACATCATGCTGAGACCGGGGGTAGCAGACTGCAACTAATATAAATAGAAACTAAGAGTGTAGTCCGCATTGAACATCACGTTGCACTTCGGTCAACAAGAACAAGAAGTTTTCTTCAGACCCTGGTTGAGATGAGATTTACTAATAAATAAAAATAAGATTAAGATATAGCATGGTACAAGTTAAATCAAAATAAACAATATCAACTAATTATTAATATTATTAATAAACCATACTCATAAGGTTCACCAATCAAAATACATAGCAGACAACAACATTCTTATCCATTGGTGGGTACAACACAGGGAAATCCCAAATAAAAAAGACCTTGCGTCAACACTACATAAAAGCCTGAAATCAATTATCACATAGCACACAATGAAGATTTCATTTCTTTTTAAAATTTTCCTTGGGATTATCAAGTTGATTATCACAACAAATTCCATCTTTGTAGGTAAATTTAGATTTAGGATATAATGCTCTTATGAATCTCAGTTGGAACCAATGTTTTACGACAATAATTGTAAATTTCCCTTCAATGGGGACATTGCATTTCCAACACCATTTTCAATGACAACTACTCAATTCCTAGTAAATAATAAAATTCAAAGCAGATGGAAGTGTTGATTGTTAGCTACATAGCTACATCATATGGATTTTAATTTTTTTTTGTGCCAATGACGTAATTCCTGCTAGAGATTCAATTTCATAGAGAAGTTCATGTAAACACTCATCAGACTATAGAAGCTACTGAAAAATCAAAATAATATTGTGTCTCTACATAGACCGACTGCCAATGGATTCTACAAAAATGTCCCTCCATCGAAGCATACATGTCCAAAAACTGTCAAAAATTCTGAAAAAGACCTAGCACCAAAATTATTCACTATACATGCTAATTGTTGCCATATGTGGATCTTCCCTCTTGTATATGCCAACTGGGATGTGATGATGCCTCGTATGCCACAATAGAAATCTAATTGCATTTGAAATTCCTTCTAAATCATCACGTAGCTCCGGTGGCACTCTCCACTCATAACTATATAATACCATGCGAATTTTGTCCTCCCAATCTACTATATCATCCATATGTGCTTTCAATACAATTCTCTTCTCTTTGCTTTCCTTCAACATTGATTGAGGGACAACTCCTGCCACATATGCCTCATCACTATATAGGTCGTATGAATTGATGGCCTCATCCAAAGTATTCCCTGTAAGGAATTGTTTGTCAACATAAGCCTCTGCAATTCATCTTAGGTTACCACTAGACTACAACATGTTCATGTATTGTGACAAAAAGATAGATACAAGATGTGATGGATATATGCATCGCCTCTCTGAAGAAAGAAGCTCTTTCCCGATCATGTGAACAATAACATGCCAGACCTGGAAGAATCCTCAAATAGACACAAGTCTATAGGATGTTCCTCTTGCCCAATAGGGATTCTAATATGTTAGTTTTTGGGCATCAATTCCATCGATCTGGAAAATTGACCACTATAGAAAAAACTGACAATTCCTTCTAAATAATCACAACCATAGAAGCAACCTTTACTATTTATGATGCTTGAACATCCACGTTAATGTTTGTACATGTTGTCATCAAAGTTAGAACGCGATACAGAGCATACCAGCAACAAAAACACATACCTTCCAAGGAATAATTATAGACTCCAGAAACAGAGTACCACCAAAGAAAAGCTAAAACCACGAAAATGAAATTACAACATAAGATAAAACTAGGAGCA
The DNA here is from genome assembly GCA_018584345.1 of Thuja plicata. NCBI lineage: Eukaryota > Viridiplantae > Streptophyta > Pinopsida > Cupressales > Cupressaceae > Thuja > Thuja plicata. The sequence goes on from MU224756.1 coordinate 44,545, forward strand.
ACAAATAATATTAACACACGAGTCATCTGTAAAAGAATTATAGAATGCTTCCCTAAACTAAACAAAATGGAAAATTGGTAAGTACAACCACCCACCATCAGATTGAAAACCACATAATTACTACAACCACGAAAATTAAATTACAACAAAAGATAAAACCAAGACCATAAGATAATATCAACATAGGACTCATCTTACGGACGTGCAACAAAAACACATGGTGGGGGAAGAATCACCGAATGATGTGCAATTACGGGAGAGGCAGAGGGATTATCATTTTATGGTCTCATCGACACACTTGGAGGCATAAAATTGATTATAGCATTCACAAGGCAAAAACAAGATTCACGAAAAATAAACTCAATATCACTTGGAAATAGAGGGCTTTTAGTGGGAATTATGCCAGAAACAGAGGAGGCAGAGAAATTGCAGATATGGTGGGTGAAAGGCACAGGAGGGAACCAGAGAAGGAAACTGAAAAATGGCGACAGAGATCCAAGGTTTGGAAGATTTTGAAAAAGGGTGAAGTGACTACCTTCATTGAGCGTCTTCATGGGTGAAAGCCCTCTGTTACGAAGATGATGGTGAAAAGATGGAATGAAGGGTAGGTGAAAGTTAATGGGGTGGGTTTTATGGTGATAGAGGAAATTGTTTTGGTTGTGAATGGTATACCCATCATTGGGAAGAAATTTTACAGAGATAGGAAGATTTCTGGTCAAGCTCTGACGAAATTTGTTAAAAATGCGGAGGAAAAGAAAGCACTAGTGAAGAAGGGCACTTTCTACCAGCTGAGCTCAATCAAGATGTTGTGGAGGTTTGTGTTGCGGGCTATAATCAAATACATCTCTCTGGATACAAGATTCGACCGCATAAGCACTCACCACTTCATGCTTCTCAACCATTTCAGGTATGGGGCTAAGATATCTATTCCTTTCTTCCTATATTCGTCTATCAACGAAAACATTAATGATTATAAGGAGAAACCCATCAACAACCCGGCTTTCCATGAGGGTTTACTGTTGTTAATTTATGAATATTTTAAAGCTCAAACTATGGGGAAGGAAATTAAATGTATGGAGGAGGGAAATGATGAGTTTGAGGAGGGTTCAGGTGAGGATTATGTTCCCTTGATACTGAGGACAGCCGAGATATGCACTCGGATACTGAGGAGGAAGAGCCTCTATAGACAAAGAAGGGGAAGAACAAAATTAAAATGGAGTTTTTAAAACAACACATTGAGATCTCCTCTGACAGAGAGTACAACGAAAACGCGGATGGGATGGAAACGGAGAATGAGAGTTTTGGAGAAGAGGGAAAAACAAAACAAGGAGGGAAGTAGGGGAAGACGGAAGGAAAGAAGAAGATAACAACCAAATTGCCAGTTCATAAAGAGGAGGCAAGCTCAGGGATGAGGGCAGCGAGGTTCAAAAGAGGGAATCAGATTAAGGAGGAAACCCAGGAGGAGAGGCAGGACAGCCAGGAAAATATACAAGAGAAGAGAGACGAAAAAGAGGAGAATCAGGGGAGGGAGAATGAGGAGGTTGATCAGAGTCAAGGGTTTGTAGAATATGGGGAAGATCATTACACCTACAACATAACTGGAAAAAACAAGAAAGTTGTTTGGAGGAATTTTGACACGGTCTCTGCTAAAATGGGGATAAAGAGAGAAATGGTTAGGACTTTGGTTAAGGAGAACAAGGAGGGCAGAATCCAGATGGAAGAGTTAATTGATCTAGCTTTGTCGATTCTTAGCGACAATGCGAGGGAGGATCCTCATATGGACGTTCTGAACAATGCTAAAAACAGTGTCATTGATAGCTACAGAACCACGAAATGATAGCTACAAGACCATGAAATGGACCTTCTACGAAATCTATGAGCTGAAAAAAAGAATGGACAGGATGGAGAAAGATAACATTAATAACAATAACAAGAACAAGAACATTGCGGAGGACAGGGAGCTGGATAGCAGAGTGAACGAGCTGAAGAAAAGAGTCGAAAGTATTGAGGATTCAATGGTCAAAATAGCTGAGCAAAGCTACAATATACTAAAGGCTTCAAATGATAATATTAAGGTGATTATTGACAAATTTGAAGAGCAAAGAGGGAACAAGGAGGACCAGCCACTGAACTGTGGAAGGGATAAGCCTCCAGAAAAGGGAACTAAGAAGAGGACAAGAGACGCCGCAAAGAAGATGGAGAACCAGGAAGCTGATAAAGAGCTAGCAAACCTGAAAAAGGTTGCGGGTAGAATGACCGAGCTGGAGATGCGTGCTGTTGAGATTCTTAGAGACATTGCCTGATTTACGTCCCTGGTTTTTTATCCTGGTCTTTTTGGTTTTGTCCCTGGCTTTCTGTATTCTTTGGGACTATTTTGTTTGGATGTAGGTTTGCCTGTTCCATTTAGGTTGATACTTAACGTTTATATGCTCTAGTTTATTTTTTAGCTTTGTAGAGTTTCAGGAACCCATCAAAACCTGTTTTCCTTAATAAAAAACATAGGACTCATCTGCAGAAAATTACAGAATGTTTCTGTAAACTGAATAGGATGGAAAACCAGTGAGTGCAACAATCCAAATGACATTGTCATACTGCATAAGAACAAATCCCTAAAAAATATCAAAGATTTTCTAGCTTTATTTTTATTTGTTTTGCAGGAATGGAAAATGCAGCGTAACAAAACAACTGAGAGGAAAACATGACATCCAATAGTGACAAAATAGAACTCATCTGCGGAAAATAACAGAATGCTTCATTAAACATAACAGAATGGAAGACCAGTCAACCGGGTTGTGGATAAGATCGTGGATGGTATGGACAAAGTTATTACAGGGACCAAGGTTACTGCAAATACAACAAATGAGGAAACTAACAAGGAGAGAAGTGGGGTTAATGATATGACAAAAGACAAGAAATGCTTGGTGGATTTTACTTGCATGCTGGGAAATTTGATGGATGATGTGGACAAAATTAAAAAGCAAATGCGGGTGATGGGATGCGAGGTTAACCTCATCAAGGAGATTAGTTTTGGGGATAAATCGGTTGTTGTGTGCCTCGATGAAATGAAGGATGTGGTTGGTAGGGCGGATGCTTATGCTGAAATGGCTCACAAGGTTTGTGAGATGGAAAAAAGATTGAAAGAGAAAGAAGACATGGCTATTGATGGGGATTTCAAGGGCAAGCTTCAAACGCTGCAAAATAGAGTGGAAAATTGGAAGAAACCATGCGCAAAATTGGGGAGCAAAGCCTTTTTAGTCTCAAAGCCTACACAAAACATACTAAGTTCTTGGTTGGAAAGATGGAGCAGGAAATGGGTGAAAAAGAGGGAAAGGACCTGCAGGACACTATGGGACTGGGAAAGTGTAAACGAGCTAGCACAAGGAAGACTAGAACCAAAGATGACAATGAGCTAGAAGAGATCAAGAACTCAGCCGATCAGATGCAGCTTATGATGGTCTACGCTGAACACTTAATGAGAAGCATCTAGCTATCTTTTTTCCCGCTGTCCTGTTTTGGGTAAAGCCTGTTGTTTTGGTTGTTAATGTTTGTTTTTAGGCTTTAGTTCTTGGGTGCTACGACACAATTTCTGTTATACTTTTATGCTTATCATTTAAAACTCTTTGTAAAGGTTTCGGGTCCTTGTAAAACCTGGTTTTACTTAATAAAAATAGAATGGAAGACTAGTGAGTACGACCACCCAAATGACATTCTCATACTGCGTAACATCGAATCCCTAATAAATTTCACATTTCCACAGGCTTTTTTTAAAACAAAAATTTTACCTCATGGGATGGGAAAAAGCGGCGTAACAAAATAGCTGGGAGGAAAACACGACATCTGATAGAGACACAACACGACTCGCCTACATAAAATTATAGAATGCTTCATTAAACATAATAGAAGGGAAAATGAGGGAGTGCAACCACCTAAATGACAATGTCGTGCTGCGTAACATCAAATCCCTAACAAATTTAGGATTTCTGCAAGCTTTTTTTATATAAATTTTGCGGGATGGGAAAAAGTGGCGTAAGAAAATAGATGGGAGGAAAACACGACATCCGATAGTGACAAAACCAAAAATAGAAGCATAAAGGCAAACACGACACCACACAATAATACATTGTTTATGAAACATTCATTGACAGCAAAATGTTAGAACATCGAACCCTAGATAGAATTGATACCTTGGTTTTAAGAAACTTTAGAGTTTGAAACCCTCAAAATAGAGCTTGACAACTAAAAACTCCTTATCTTGAAAGGATTCGTCTATCCTGACGCAAAAAAAATGGCATGGTACATAGACAAAAGACAAACACGACACCATAGAATAGTACACTATTTATGAAACATTCGTTCACTGTGAAATGTGAGAGGTTCAATTCCTATATATATTTGAAGCCTACGTTTTAAGAAACTTCAAAAATTTGAACCCTCCAAGTAGAGCTCAACAACTAAAAACCCCTTCTCTCGAAACCCTTTTTGAACATCCTCTTCATTCATAGCTTTAACATTATGCCAAAATTACAAACATTATTGAGTGCATATAGATTACTTGGTTTGCTTTGTCCCCCGTTTGCCACACAATGGTCCACCTGAACCAGTCGCTGCTGTCCCTCCAAACCCCCCTGGAACATGAACACATATTTGAGTCAGAAAGAGGGCAACACAAAAGATTAATAGAAAAATTTGACTCTTTCGATACAATTGTAACATTCCATGTTGTCTGCACCAAAATTGTCCAAGAAACATGCCGAGTAAAATTTGTAGCTGCGTCGTTTCTCGCAGTTGGCCGCGTGTTTTCCCTCGACGTCCCTCGAAAGTACATAATGAATGGCTAGTCGTAACGTTTGGTATTTATTTCCACCACATTTAAAATTAAAATTTCGGCCGCTTTTAGGGTGATTGCTCATCGGCTAGAAACTCCTTAACCATGCAGTTTGCAGTCCAATCCCGTGTGACCGTCTGCTGTCTACCATTCAGGCATCCAATTCCATCCGTCAGTTTCTCCATTTGTCTATACATTCGTCTCTTCTTACACTACATTATGATGATGGTGGCGATGTGCATACATACTATTATATAGGAAGCATGCATTTTTTGTAAATAGCTTTTCCCAAAGTTTACAATCTAAAGCCTATCAACTAATTATCTATCACAATAGTTACCCATTACCCTAATAAAACAGCGACTAATAAAATCATGACCTTCGCATCTTTCTACTTGAAAACGTGCTCAGGAAGCGACGGAAACCGATGAAGCTTGGCCTGTCGACGAATCCTACCCGGACCAGAATCGTTATCTCTTTTATTTAGCAACTAAAATAAAGTCGCCTATACCAAAAAAAAGAGAGTAAAGGAGTTTGTTGCCAAGCATTTGGAAATAGTTAAGATAGAATTCACGAATAATGTTTTGCTGGGTGCTAATATAGGAAAACAGTACATTTATAATAACATTGTGCTGAGCACTGAGGTTGCACCAGTCGTCACTCCCTCACTAATTGTAACTTGTCATCGTGCAAAGCAGATATTTGTGGTAATTGACCCTCTACTTTATTGCAAACTATTTCAAGTGGGCATCTCATATTTACCCATGAAGAATCCATTTTATCCTTGTCAAATTTGTTCTCATATGGTTCATTACACAATTTTCGCATGCCCATCTAACAATACGAGAAAAAGTGTAATCAGGCTCTTAGAATTTCAGTTGGGAGGTTCAAATAGACAGTGGGTGATATTTAAATAGCCAAATTCAACCTTCAGATATTAGCTTCATTCATTTTTGCCTTCGTTTTGCTTATGTGATTTTGGTATACCCATTTGACAATAGCTTCTGTCTTCTGTTTTCAGACTTGCAGGGTTTTAGGCTACACTTTTTAGGGTTTAGGTTGTCCCAAACCATAATGTTGTTTTGAACAAATGCTACCGTAAATCCTTGGGGAAAGCTCTTATTTTAATCCTTAGAGAAGCAAGGAGTTGAGAGGTGAAGATGACATCAAAGGGAAAGCAACGTCCTGCACCGAAGATTGAGGAACAGTCTGATACCAAAAAAATCAAGTTGAGCACAGATGGCGACGAGAAGGCCCAAAGAGTGCAGCTTAATCCGGCAGACTGCAATCTAGGTATATATTAATGTGGCTATTAATGCAAGTTTTACATTTTCTTGTTTTATGTTTCCGTTTGGTTGCTACTTGATCATAAAACTCGGCACTTGAGGATGCTTGTAATAAAATTTGAAGTTGCAGAGGTTGGGGTTGCTGTATTTCTGTAATTACTAATTACTAATTCTTCTTAACGACTTTTTCATCATCGTTGTGCCTTTAATGTATGCTAAGTTATTGATAAATTAATATTGCAATATCCATTTCTTGTGCACATGGTTTTTAGTTTTTTTAAATTTCTTTGCATTGTATTCTTGTTTTTCATCACAGTTGTGCCCTTAATGCATACTAACTTTTTTAACAAATCTATTATTTGGTGTTGATGGGATTGTGGTCGTAACGGTTAGTTAACTTTCACTTTTAACTCTAAAATTTTTGTCGTGTTCTGCTGCATACAAATTTGAGGAGAAACAAGAAAGGACTGTGCTATATGACATATTCAATATCTAAAATTTGTTACTCTTTGAACTATGAAAAAATGTTTGATTTAATTAACACCATAGAACAAGCATGCCAAAATTATAGAGAGATATGTAAATTCTAGTTGAAAAACCCTTCCATTACTCACAAAACCTGCTAGTGCTTGCAACTCAAACTAGTTCATGAGTAGTTGACTTAAATGCTTGCAGATGAGTAACTCCAGTTTTTGGTACTAAGTAGCTAAAACTCGTCAATTACTTGTCGAAGACTCGTAACTTCTGTTGTAAAATTTGTCATCGCTGGGTTTTTTTATCACATTCCTAACATGATCCTATGGCCGAGGCTTCTGTTGAGGGTGATGCAGCTATACCATCTAGTTTGAGGACACACACACAATTGCAGTAGACTTTAATAAGCTTTAGTTGTAAAAGAAATTTATAATTTGTAAGTTCATTTATATTCAAACTTGAAGTTGATATGAATTGAACTCATTTTTGGGTTTATGATGTGTCTTGGGGAGTTTGTGGTCCAGATTAACATGGCTGTCTTTAGTTTCCACACACTTTAAGAGTGTCCCTTGGGCTTTAGTTTTCTTTACGTGGTGTTGTGGGTTTTTAAGTTGGGTCTGCCTTATACATTTTTTGAAACATGGAAAATGTATCAAGGCTTTCTGTATTATACACACCTAAATTTTCATTTTTATTTTTTGAAAATTTCATCAACTGTAAACAAGATGTAGTGCAGTAACTTTTCCACTTTTTGGATTACCTGGATCTTGGGATGAGCAATGTGAGAGCAAACGGTGTTTAAGTTTTTTGAATTAACTTGAGTGCTAAAACTGATTGGGAAATGCACTGGACAGCAAGGTGATCATTGTCACTTTATTCAGTGGAGTGCTTATGCAATACTGAAAGAAAGAACACTACAAGCTTATTTAGCATAGTGTAAGTACAAAACATCCACTTATTTGGTGGGTAACAAAGATGGTACTTCCACTTATTCAGTGGGAGAGCTTATCACAAATAATCACTTGTTCAGTGGGGGAAAGCTTATTTTTTGGAAATTTCATTGACTGAAAACAGGATGTAGTGCAGTAACTTTTCCACTTTTTTGATTACCCGGATCTTGGGATGGGCAAGGTGAGAGCATGCAGTGGTTGAATTTTTACAATTAACTTGAATGCTAAAACTGATTAGGAAATGCACTGGACAGCAAGCCTAGCATTCTCACTTATTCAGTGGAGTGCTTATGCAATACTGCAAGAAAGAACACGACAAGCTTATTTAGTGGAGTGCAAGTACAAAACATCCACTTATTCGGTGGGTAAACAAAGAGGGCACTTCCACTTATTTAGAGGGAGACCTTATTACAAATAACCACTTGTTCAGTGGGGGCAATGAGGAAATATCAAACGTATTGTCAGTCCTACCATCTAGTGTTTACAATATGAAATGCAAAGACAATATCGGCTCTTCAGTGTTATAACCATCCAAAGTATTAGAAGATTAGTCCATATGCAATATAACCATTGTTTAAGAGTAATAACTGCTGATACAAAGTGCTGGTAATTAAAGAATTGTTGTAACACTCCCAAATATGAACCAAATAACTTGGATAATCAATGAAACCAAGAAGCCAATAAAAATTTAGTTCAAATAGATGATTATGAGGAGAGTTGCAGGTTTAATATCATTTAGAACATGCTGCTGCAGGTCTGGACGGTGAGATAAACACCCAAAAAACACTTCTGCTTGTGTCCAGCGTGCCACCAATCAATCATTAAGAGAAATATCATCACAGAGCATACCCAAACACCATCACAACATGCTGGAAGAAGATATATCAACCTGGAAACTGATATCAGACATTGTACAGGTCTTATTTGGCACTGAAACAGTAGGTACAGCCCCTAAAATGTCATCATCACTAAAAAAAGACACCAAAATCACAATGACAAACAACATGAAATGTTTTTAGAAGGTCTTAGCGCCCCCTAGCTTCAAGAAATATGGCTCAAAACTCTAGCACTTCACCCAGTCAGCAACTCGCCCACCCCAATGGCATGGTATGACCTATTTCTTTTGATTGCAGTTCCTTTGCAAAGTGTATGGCCTGCAGGGATGAGAAAACTTGCCCACCCCAGTGGCACGGTATGACCTACTTCTTTTGATTGCAGTTCCTTTGCAAAGTGTATGGCCTGCAGGGATGAGAAAATGGCATCCAAAAACCGCAGATAAATGAAATCATACGTTCAGATATTTACGGCCAACAAGGGAATGGTACAGCCAGCCATTAAACCTCCAAATCACCATAAAACAAACACTGAATGAGTTTCTGTGTGCATAGACCTATTCTGTTGAATGTCATTTCCTGAACAATACAATTGTGGATGTCTTTTTATTGGTGGGTTTTTTCCCACAAGGGTTTTCCGCATAAATTTGTGTCATGAGTATTTGTAATGTGTGTTGCTTCATATGCTTCCTTTAAAATTGCTTAATTCAATTGCTTGACAGATGTGATTGTTTTTTTTCACATAATCAATTGTTTCTATCATAGTTGAAAAACTTGGACTTGGCTATAGCTCTGCTGGCCCAAAATTTTAAAAGCTTGGGACTTGACAAAAAACTCTGGAAAAAATTGGCAATAATTCGGCAAATTTATCAAACAATTTTAAAATACGTAAACTTATCAAAACATTCTTCAAAAACACACGTATTACAAAATTCGTGGAGCATACCACTAATTTTCATCATATATAAATATGCAACTGTGTAGAGGGGTGTTCAACTTATCCCACCATTTTGGGATGATGGGATGAATATGCTTATTATACAATTGTAGGGTTGTGTCTCTGTTAGCAATTATAGCTTTCATTTGGCTAAGCATGCTATCAATGCAGTTGTAGATCTCTTTGAGACCATGACCAGTGAAATCCCCAAATCTAATGACAACAAAAACAAGTTGTATAAAACATGCGATGTATCTCATGTTTTGACTAAAAAATATCACTGCTCAAACTTTCTTCACTCTCTTCTCTTGTTCGTCCTTTGATTTCTTCTACTCATTTCAATTTTATGTCATGACTTACAAGTTTATAACAGTAAGTCTCAATGGTTTTTGCAACTCAAGAACTCTTTCTTGTAGAATAAAATAGGAAACAAATCAAGTCTCAATTGGTTTGAGGAATTCTCTCTTTGTAAAGGTCCAAAACAATGCAAATGAGGTGTGATGGTTCCAAATGAACATTTGCACCTTTTTGCATCCACCACCACTTGTTTCATCCACTCGACCTTTTGAATGTCTTTAAGTGCATTGTTCATAGTATGCACACAAGGGTCAAATAGATGTGTTTGTATGTAGATTGAATCAACATATTCGCTGCCTTGCAAATGTTTAGCACATTAGTAATCATGTACACTACATTTTGAGGATTGATATCATTGGTGGCCAATACCAAGATTTGAAATTGATGCTTAACTTTTTTGTGCTTTTCTGAGCAATCAATTGCATACAAGAAATAATTCCATCAGTGTGTTAAACTAGAACTTTGATAAGTGGATGTTGTTTGATATCCATTCCGCCCATCCATGATTATGTTGAAGCCATGTGTTATCACTTTGGCCTTCCTGTCCTCCATCAATGAGTTAATCCTGTAATAACTTTTTCCTAAAAGCGGCTTTCAGTATAGTTTTTCTACAACTCACATAAATAGGACCAGCTTTGCTTGCCTTGTCAATCATTTCCTTTTACAAAGGAGATTGAGAAACATGAAAAGGAACAACACTATCAAAATAGAAATTGACAATGGCCTCATCTACAATCTTCCTTCCGTGCACATTGAACATATCTGGAATTGGGTTTGGTGATGATGAACATTGAACATATTTTCTGTTTATTTCCCCTTGATTCCATTGCTCTCTCCTCAAATGATGGAATTGAAGGTGATCTACTTGAACCTTGAGGTGTACTAGAAATTGTAGATGTAGTGACGTCTCTTTGAAATAATATGATCATATTAGCCCTCTCCTCAAGTGAGTTTAAGACAAGGCTTGACCCCCTTACTAGGGTATGCATCAAGTGTGCATTTATCTTTGTAATGTGGCTATTCTAACCCTCTAGAGTCCTATACAAATGTTGCATTTGCATTTGTAGCTGAACTATTTGTGGCTATGCTCGGGGTTTGCGTTTGGTTGTGCTCAGCCATTCTTCATTAGTTTGATTCTCCAAATCAAGATTAGCATTAACATGGAATGTATGCATCTTGAAGATGATTGGGAAATGGATACAACATAATCTATGTTAATACTTTGTCCCTATTACCTTGCCAATTTGAGTACAGTGCATTTTGGGTTTAGTGCGAGTTGGGTACAGCTAGGGTTCAGGATTTAGCTTGTGGCTTCGTAGTAGACGATTCTAGGAGAACCCATGAAGAATTTTGATGCTTTTTTGGAATCTATTGCAAATGCACACTAGTTTGGCCCATTTTAAAAAGTCTTTTCTGTTTTTTAAATCTACTTTTGGAATCCCCTTTTCACAAATTTTGTTCGTCTCTTATATCCTATCATTCCTGGCATCTAAGTTTTGCATTCACTTTTTGGGGAAGGGGTTGAATGGTGTGCAAGAAGTGTTAGAGACCCAGCGAGTAGACCCCTTTCCCTAGCATTGTGAAGAAGTGATGTGTTTTAAACTGGGAATGGCTAAGAATCAACATAACTAGTAGGTGGAGAAGAACAATGTTAAACTGAGCTCTTGTTGATGGTTCCATCCTATCAAGTGAAAAGGGAACTGCTTTTGAGAGATAATAGAGTAGGTCGTCTGTTGCCTAGAAAAGGCATTTGTAGATGACAAAGCAGCAAGAACCTTCAGTATGTGAAGACAACCTCACGATTTTCATGGCACTAACAGATTATATTTTTATGAATCTGAGTATTATGAATGTTAATGTAAGTTATAATTGCTTTCATATTAATAACAATTGATATTATATATGTATGTTTCATATTAATGTGTTTTTATATTGTGTGTATATATGTATTTTTAAAATTTTCTTGAGTTTTATATGTCTAATTTTTATATCTTTTTGTATGGATGAATGCTTAATGAACTCAACTCCCCAAATTTTTGACTCAACCTGCGAATTGTACTGATGAAACTAAACCTGAACCATAATTAGGACCGGTAACTTAGAAAATAACAATATAGATATAAAAAGAGCCAAATTTTCAAATATATATATAGTAATTGAAGATCAATTATAAAATAAAAAGACTTTAGTAAAATTTTTAACGGAAACCATTAAAGAACAAAAATAAAATTAAAAACAGACAAGATTTGTTACTGTAATGTGCCCTACCTAGTCAATTGTGCTTCCTGTTAGCATATTTCCAGGTTCTCGTAGGCTATTTGGAGCTGGTTAGGGGACTTGAGTTCAGCGTAGAGCTCAATCTTGCAGTTTCAGTGTGTTTTGATAACATTACTATATTGGCATATGCTATTTTTAGTAAGTTCGATTTGGGGCACTTGGCCTCACTTTCAGTTCCCTCTCTGTTTCTGTGTGAAGCGTTCAATTTCAGTGTGGTTGGTGAAGTTTCTAAGGTGATGGGAAATAATATTTGGTATTTCTCACTTAAGTGTTTGAAAAATTAACCTTAGTATTACTATTTTAAGAGAAATATTTGTTTATTTGTGCCTCCAAAAGGGGATGCCTTGGCAGGGGTGGGGGGGGACATAAGGTGTTTTTAAAAGATATTATGGTGGTCTTTTGAGGGAAATAGAATATTTGAAATTTGATTTGTCCTAATTTTCCCTCCAAACTGTATAAATTGGAGTTTGGGCTCTCATTCTTTCATTCTACTAGTACACACACATAATGAGATGTTGTTGAAATGAACTTGGAGAATTCTTTCAAAGATTGTTGAAGATGAAAACCCTCTACAGTTGATCTGGTTTTGCTGGTGCAAGACCCGCCCTTGCTGGTTGTTGACTTTCAGATAGAATTTTTTATTTTTATTGTTTGCTTGGAGTTTGGTGATAAGGGTTTGTTGAAGACGAAGATATATGAAGTTTCCTGATTTGGGTTTTCAGTTTTTGGTGTTTTAGCTCCTTTTTGGAGTGCTATTTGAGTTTGGCATGACTTGGTCATTTTCTCAGAGCTGGCCATTCCATTTTTAGTTGCACCAGGATCCACATAGATGCTCATAATTTTTTGTTGTGGATTTTATTGGTTTTGGGTATTGGCTCAATGAATTTCTGCTGCTAGGTGATGAGGAATGATATATTACATGTGGGTTTTGGTTTGGCATTATTTTCGTAGCACAAAATCCCCCCTAGAAGGTAGTGCCTAGCTTGGATAGTGGCACACGGGAATTTGTGAGGTATTTTCCTGAGTTTGAAGGCTGCAAAATCATCCATTGGAGTTGTCTAAGGGTTCCTAATAAATATGGACTAGTTTGGAGGGTAAAATAACTATAAGTGACTGGAATTTCTTATATAAATTGCCCTTGGTGTATGGAGATGCTGGAATTGCTGCAGCAAGGATTTCTGAAGGTATTTCTGACTTTAGGAAGGCATTAAAGTGATTAAATTCTGCTCTTACAAGTCTGCAAGTGAATGGTGTTAATATGCTACTGAAGTTGACTCAAAATATACTCCATAGACCCTTGTTTGAAGCATGAATTAGACCGTGAACTTCAGTGTGTTGCTTTTACAAATCAGAGTCAAGTCTGCAATCTACAGGTCTGCAATATTTGTAAACAGTCTACCTTTTGATGTTATGCACATGATTTTGACGAGACAATAGATTTCATGGTGATTCCACGCACTCACTATTTCACTATATTACATGTTGAATGTTTCAAAATGTCATTGCAAATGAGAACATGAATGACATCTGAAGACAATAAATACAATCAGCAAACAGTGCATTCCCTTTCCTTATGAACTTTCAAAAACAAATCAGGTGTATATATTACAGTTACATCCTCGTAACCTTTTTTGATTTTTGTCTTTTTTGCAAGCAAAAAGGCTGAAGTTGAAAAACTTAGGTGTGAGGTGTCACCAGATTGCTCTATGCTAGATTAAGACTGCGTGTGGAAGAGACCTACTGTGTTGGATATAATTTCCTAAATAATACAATTGTGAATGCACTTTTGTCGGTGAGTTTTTTTCCTGTAAGGTTTTGTTTATTGTAAGCATTTCTGACTTGTGTATTGCTTCATATGCTTCCTGTAATGTTTCTTAAATTGTATAACAAACAGAACTATTTTTGATCACATAATCTTTAGGTGTTCCAATATTTCAATATATTGGTCGTTTGTATGGGGGATGAATTCACATCAATATATTGCATACTGCTCTAGTTCTTTTCATGTGTTGGATCTCTTTGAGACCATGTTACCCAAGTCTTCAGAAATAGGAGATGATAAAGAGCTGAAAAAATGGAATTGGGAAATAGATTGATTTGTGTCTAAAATGAGCACACAATAGAGTGATTTGGAAACAAGACTTTGAAAATTGTACCCGAAACATCAAGCTAAATGATTGTAATTTATGGATGACAACATGACTTCCAATACCAATTGGGCTTCAGTTCTGATATGTTTGTCACTTTTATTGAATGATGCATTTTGTTTGAAACTTTGAGATGATCTGGGTATTTGATTGTTCCTATCCGTGAGAAGTTTCCATTAATCTACAGGTCAGCAATATTTGTAAACAATCTACCTTTTGATGTTATGCACATGAATTTGACGAGACAATAGATTTCACAGTGATTCCATGCACTCACTATTTCACTATATTACGTGTTGAATGTTTCAAAATGTCATTGCAAATGAGAACATGAATGACATCTGAAGACTATAAATACAATCAGCAAACAGTGCATTCCCTTTCCTTATGAACTTTCAAAAACAGATCAGGTGTATATATTACAGTTACATCCTTGTACCCTTTTTTTGATTTTTGTCTTTTTTGCAAGCAAAAAGGCTGAAGTTGAAAAGCTTAGGTGTGAGGTGGCATCAGATTGCTCTATACTAGATTAAGACCGTGTGTGGAAGAGACCTACTGTGTTGGATATAATTTCCTAAATAATACAATTGTGAATGCACTTTTGTCGGTGAGTTTTTTTCCTGTAAGGTTTTGTGTATTGTAAGTATTTCTGACTTGTGTATTGCTTCATATGCTTCCTGTAATGTTTCTTAATTTGTATAACAAACAGAACTATGTTTGATCACATAATCCTTAGGTGTTCCAATATTTCAATATATCGGTCGTTTGTATGGGGGATGAATTCACATCAATATATTGCATACTGCTCTAGTTCTTTTCATGTGTCGGATCTCTTTCAGACCATGTTACCCAAGTCTTCAGAAATAGGAGATGATAAAGAGCTGAAAAAATGGAATTGGGAAATAGATGGATTTGTGTCTAAAGTGAGCACACAATAGAGTGATTTGGAAACAAGACTTTGAAAATTGTACCCGAAACATCAAGCTAAATGATTGTAATTTATGGATGACAACATGACTTCCAATGCCAATTGGGCTTCAGTTCTGATATGTTTGTCACTTTTATTGAATGATGCATTTTGTTTGAAACTTTGAGATGATCTGGGTATTTGATTGTTCCTATCCATGAGAAGTTTTCATTAATGAGCAACAAGGAGTTATCTATTTAAATAAGATTCAAATGATATTTAATAAATAGTAGTATGGATATACAATATTAATTGGCCTACAGATCTTTCCCATGAGTTTGTCACTTAGTTGAAATTGTCATTTGGATTGAGATGATTTGGTTGAATTGTGGAATACCATATACATTGATAAAATATGTTGTGCATAAAGAATTGATTGTTTTCTTTTACTGCACCAAGCGGTTTTCTATTAGAATAAGTTTCAGTTTTCAAGTATTTTTATTATTTAATGATTGGGAAAATGAACTTTATGAATGCTCCATTTGAATTGTGGTGTTCCCTACTTATTTGTGCTATGCCAATGAATTTGACATTTTTTACATTTTGTGAAGAAACTCAATTACATATATATATATATATTTTTTTTCATTTGTCACTGGAAAGAAATGGATCGAGAAACCTGTGAGGAACTTTTTAGTAGTGTTTAGAAAGTGTCAAGAAACACCTTAACTGACTGTAAAAACTTGTTGTTATGTTCCATATGTTTTAGGGCCACTCCAGCGCTTTCTGTGATGCTATCATTATCTTAGCACTGATTTGTATTATTATCCTTAGTATTCTGAGCATTGCCTCTCATTGTTTTCTAGACTTAATCTTTTGTATATATTTGTTACTATGCTTGGGTGGGTCCACATGTGTATGTTAGGGTTCTATGATAACATTTAATCCTAATTTTTTACTTTTATAGATAGGTCAGCGAGGCCTACAGGTAATGATATGATGTTGGGTACTTATCTATTCTATTTGAGGGGGAGAATTTTTGAAGTGACACGGTAAATTTTCATTCATGATACTATTGCTCTGTATTGTTTATGCAATATTTATTGTTTCAAATAATAATTGCGACTCCATGAAAAACTTCTAGAAATGGAAATGCTTTTAATGTGACATTTCTTCTATTTCAATGCGTAATAATGTTCTGAAGCGACATGGATATTTTACACTGTTTGGAATCATAAGTGAAAATCAATTGTGTTTTTGAATAAAAAGAAAACTTATGTTGAAGCCAACATTTTACACTGGATATTAATTGGTGGTTCCAATATTTTCTTTTGATAATTCATTATTTCAGTATTTTAAGATCCTTAAATTTGATGATGAGGTATGTTTAATGGAACCCTGTTGGTTTTTCTGTATACGATTGATTTCACTCTTCTTATCTCTAAATCATTACCTATGATATAACTTACATATTTCCTTTTGTTTAACATATCTTTATGTATGGTGTACAGATTTTGACATTGAAGATGATGGTCTTCAGGGTCATGCTTTGCATGATAAAGGCTTTGCATACTGTTGGTCAGGTGCTCGTGCAACTGTAGGAATAAGAGGTGGCAAATATTGTTTCTCATGTAAGGTCACTGCTACACAACCAGTTGAAATGGAAGATACACCCCCTGATCAGCAAAATTTGTGTCGTGTTGGTGTTTCAAGAGGTGATGACAATGTGGGAAGCCTTGGTGAAACTGACCATAGCTTTGGTTTTGGGGGTACTGGAAAGTTTTCAACGGGTGGTAAATTCTTGGATTATGGTTCAAAGTTTAGTGTTGGTGATACTATTATGTGTGCAGTGAACCTTGAAAGCCGTCCTCTGGCTGAAATTTCCTTTTCTAAGAATGGGACACAACTAGGTGTAGCGAAACGTTTTGACTCGGGTCCTAAGGGTATGGAAGTCACAGATACTCCCCTTAAGAAATTACATTGGGAGTCTGCAATTTTCCCACATGTACTTTTGAAGAATGTTGTGGTTCAGATGCAGTTTAGCATTGCGGATGGCCTTGTTCCACTAGAAGGGTACAAGCCTTGGAATGCTTCACTCAAGGATGGGAATGGTGTAATTGGCCCCCAATTTGGTTCTGTAAAGGAATGTGAAGTTCTAATGATGGTAGGGCTTCCAGCTGCAGGCAAAACTACCTGGGCCGAGAGTTGGGTAAAAAGCCATCCAGGGAAACGTTATATGCTTCTTGGAACAAATCTAGCACTTGATCAAATGAAGGTACATATGTTTAGGGTAAATAGTTTTAATAAATTTTCTAACTCTAAGAACCTAAATTAAATTGATTTCTGTTGACTAATAACGTGTAGCAGTTGTGACTAATATTTTGTTATAGCATCTTTGGAAGCTAGAAAAAACTAATTGAATTTTGGAAATGTTGCAGGTTCATGGATTGCAGAGGAAAGGGAATTATGGGGAGCGTTTTGATCGGCTGATGGACCGAGCTACTAACATATTCAATACATTATTAGCCAGGGCTGCCAAAACACCCCGAAATTTCATCCTAGATCAAACCAATGTATATAAGAGTGCTCGAAAACGCAAGCTAAGGCCCTTTGTGGACTACCGCAAGGTAAAATAAGTAAATATACTGCAAGGTAAAATAAGTAAATATGTTTGTCTGTGATGCAGATAGATGGTCGAGACTTCAGATTTGCTAATACTGCCAATGGAAAGATGCCGTATTTTATAGCACGTTGTAATACTTAAATGCTTTTATTTCAGATTGCAGTTGTTAATTTCCCTCCTCCGCAAGAGCTGAAAATACGAGCCAAAAAACGTTTTAAGGAGATGGGAAAAGAAGTTCCTCCAGAAGCAGTGAATGAGATGCTAGGTATTATGGTGTCTTGTATATCTGTAGGCATTTGTTTTAGAGGTTCTCGACTCCAAATAATTTGCAATACTTAACTTGCTCGAGCCACATAATTTGGATTTTCTGAAATTTGAGTGAAGTATTTTCTCTATATAATGGACTTTCTGGTTTTGTAGCAAATTATGTACTTCCAACGAGCAAAGACATGCGTGGATCTGATGAGTTTTTTGACGAGGTGATTGACTTGACTACCTATTGATGTAAATGGTCTATTTATGCAATTTTTAGGTTGTTTTTTTAGTTCGCTTGTTAATTCAATTATTTAATGCTATGGTTTCAATGTGGCCTTTTAGGTGTGGTTCCCTGAATTAAAAAGAGAAGAAGCACATACAATTTTGGAGACAGATAAGAGTGAACTAAAAGCATCAAGCATGACGAAGTCTCGAGATGCCTCACCTTATTCTCGTGCAGGTTCTGTTGCTAGTGTTACTGGTCCTAGAAATCTTCATACAGGAGTTTCTCCAGCACCAGGTTCTCTTTCTGACATCTGTTATATGCAATCTGAAATCATGTTTGATGTGCATGGGTTTATGGCATTGCAAAAATGATTTGGTCTAGGTCCATAATTATTCTAGTTGATTCTTGCAGGTGGCAGTTGGCGAGGTACTCCGGCATCTTCATTGGATCACAATATGCATGGCCCATCTAAGGTATGTAGGTGTTAAACGTAAATGGAAAAGCTCAACAAATTTGTTACACCTCATCATATATGGATTTCAATTTTCCAGAGAAACCCTCAAGGACCTTGTATAACACACAAGTTTTTTAAATTCTGAACAAACTCTGAGGAAAGTGGCCTCTTCATATACCTGGACATTGACTGTAGCTACCATGTACTGGAAAATGAATATAAAAGTTGGACAACTTGAAAATTCAGTGTGGAATAATATGAAAAAAGCAAAATATTTATACGCATGAAAGAAGAAATCTACAAAAGCTAGAAATAGTGCGATGCTTCAAAATTTTAAATATGCAATATAAGTTTGAAGGCCATAACATTAAACACATAAACATCCTTATAATCTGTATGCGGTTGTATCTGCAATGTCATCTTAATGTCAGAATACTTTCTAATTATTCATTTGTGTATCTTATAGGCCATCAATTTCTTCAAAGTTATTATCACCATATTGTGAAGAGCCTGCATTTTTGAGGGCATGATTCAGTAAATCTAATCAACACATGAAGTTAAACGCTTTTAGTTAATTGTGTGTGTTACGATTAGATGTTAAGTGTTACAGTTTATGTGATTTCTTGATTACCTTATTTTGATAAATAAGTGAGTTTTCTATCTAGCCAGATACAATGTTTTGGTATTGGTAAATAAGATACTCTATGATCTAGTTAGCAAGTTGCAAAGATATGATATTGTGGTATCTTGTCCCAATCATTAAATGGAATGTAGGAAAAATGCTATTGGACAATAGATCTTTCTTGACTTGCATGGTTGTATGAAATGTCCAATTCAATTGCATCGCCAAACATAATATGTTTTGCTAGACATTGAACATTTGTGTGAAATAGCTGAATAGATTGTTAAACACTGTATGCTAATGCTATGTTGAAGATTGGGGATGTGCAGAGCATGCCAGACATGTTGTACGGGACACCAGACATGGTGCACAGTGCACCAGATACATTCCGAGGTACACCAGGTTCATCCCGAGGTACACTGGAGATGTTCCGTGGCACACCAGATACAATGCGCAGCACACCAGGCTTCCACGGCATGCTAGACAGGGTGCAGGGAACACCTGAAATGGTGCAAGGGCATAGAACAGAACTTGGAGATTCAAGAGGAAGGTTTTCAGTGCCAGCTGATCCTACACAGGGCAGATATGGAAGAGAGATTGGAGATCAAAGGTTTCCAAGAGTGGATCAACCATTTACAGACCACAGGGACTTCCGGGATCAACCATACACAAACCAGAGGGGCTTCATAGATCGATCATATTCAGCACAGAGTGGGTACAGAGATCAACCGAGTCTAGACCAGAGGGGTTACAAAGAGCAACTGTACCCAGGACAGGGAGGCGCCTACTCTGTTAACACAGGTAAAATTTCTTCTAATTTGAGGTTGTGTTGGTGCGAAAGTCTTTTCCATGTAAGTTTCTAAGTTTGTATAAGGCTGATTCTTAGTATGTTATGATGTTTTGAATCTTTGATACATCTCTCTCTTTCTCTCTCTCTCTCTCTCTCTCTCTCTCACACACACACACACGCTCAATTTTTTGGTTTTAGAGGTGCATATTGTGAAGTTCTGAACTCAATTTTTCACCAGTGAATAAATATTGCAAATGCTCATTTTTATTCACGAGGTTCTTATAAATTTTCATATTTCCTATATTGTTGTGTATGTTTCTAAGTTTGATTTGTATGTATTTTAAAGCATGCTTTGTAAATGAATTATACTTATGGAATTCTCATGCAGACCCTCAATTTGGAAGACCCCAACCATATGGAATCCCAGATCCAGGCAGGATACAGACTCAACCATATACACCACCTCGCCCGAATTTTATCCAGCCACGTCCTGGATGGGGCCATGAGCCATATTGAAAAATTCAAGTTACAGAATTGTTAGCTTCAAATCATAAAAATGATCAGAAGAATCTGAACTGAGAATATGCATGATTATGGAGAAATATCATCATTATAATCTTGGTACTGTGTTAAGACAGATAGCCTATTTAAATGGACAAAACATTCCAGAGAAGGAAAATATGCTTTTGTTTTAGAACTCAAATAGTAACATGCAGATATGTATTTGGTGTCCAGCATGATGCTCTTAAGTGACATACTGGCTGTCACTGGTTCACTTCCAGCGAATAAATATTGCTTATACATGGAAGCTTCAATTTTGATAATAGTAGGAATCTTGCTTATAGAAATGCCCAATAGGCTTCCCCAAAATGATGATTCATTCATCTATTATCGTAAAAATGATCTGGCACAATTATTTATTTTGATTTTGAATATAATTACAATACTGTTCTTGTAAATATTAATAGTAGCAATCTTGCGTACAGAAATGCTCAATAGGCTTCTGCAAAATGAGGGTTCTTTCATCTATATTTATCGAAAAAATCATCTGGCACAAATATTTATTTTGATGTCGAATATAATAACAATACTGCTCTTATAAATATTCTTTGAAGTATAAAGATATGTAGTTTTATTTATTTAAGTTGAAGACGATGCATATCAAGAGCAAGGGTATTTTCTTGCAAAATCCTTAATTTATTTGCCAGTTGTGCATTTGGATTATCAAATCTCAAAGCATGTTTGCATTTTGGCGGTGTTTTGATTTATTGAAGTGCTGGGTTACACCCTGTTAATGAGTTTTACATGCTGAAAGTTCAAAAGTTTCGATGTCAACTGTCTCTTCTTTGTACTACCTCATTTTAGCTTCCTTATTTAATATCACCACATAATATTTTTCGGATGATGCAGCCTGAACTTGACTCTCATGCTTGCGGGTTCACAAAGTCCACAATTTATTTTTCATTATTTGATGAAAGTAACCATTTAATTTTGTTTGGTGCAAAATTAACTCTAAGCATGTTTGCCCTGTCCCTGTGCATCCCCATCACGTTACCTGAAGACAATTTGGGAATTGTTGGATTATGGGCATGTATAGGAATCGGGATGGGGATGGGGATGTGTAATATGGGATTTTTTTAAATTATAACAAAAACTAGCCCACAATTATAATAATTTGCACGATTAAGTAAAAATTTGAAATCCTTATTTTATTTGATGTGATTGATGTAGAACTTATAGTTTATGGTTTATTCTGTAAATCAAATTTTATGCTCAGAATATAGTTCAGAATGACTAAACTAATTCCTTTGGAGAAATTGTTTATCTTCCCAATTGGGCAGTGATTTATTTCCAAGTGGAAATCCATTTTCTGCCCTTTAAAACCACCTGATAATTGTCCTTAGAAATACGGTCTGCTATCAGTTATAAAGTTATTCTAATTCAATCTCAGATTTGCACAATGGCGATATCTGAATAAAATCACTCATGGGAACTGTGGGTTTTCGTCCTCCAATTCCAAACTGAAGAGTGGTTTTGTCTTAATCATAATTGAACCTTAGTTCCATGCCCCACAAGGAATAATCATCAAATAATAAAAAATGTATTCTTAATGATGGATTTTCACCTTGCTTGGTCTCTCTTAAATATCTTTTTCTTCCTACAGACAACACCTTACGAGCCCCTTGATATTATTAAAATCATCTTTAAATTATAAGTTTATTTCGTCTATTACTTAACCTTTGTTTGGAGATGGTTTAAGTTTGAAGAGTGGGGAACATTACATTATTTAAAATAAGGACACAAGTAAATGAACAAGGGAATTGTTAATCGCAACAAGTAAATTTAATCATCAAAAAATTGCAGGTTTAGGAACAAGGAAATGGTCCTCATTGAATGCTCTGTATTATGCATAGGATACTATTATGCTGGCTGGGTATGTAAAATGGATGATTGAAAGAATGCCCTTTACGTTTGCACCACAAGAAAATCATTATTTGGTTCACCTTAGCCACAATTGCATACTAGAAGTCTTTTTATTTGAAAATATTCTGTTGTAGTTGGTGACTGGACTATGTTTGCAATGTTGTGAAACAAAACATCTAATAGTAACGAGTGAAAATTAGATTTGGCCAATAATTTCAGAATTGTTGACCATCCATTTGTTAAAATTATTTAATTAATGTCTAGGGTGTGGTAACAACTTCATTTTGAAATCTGGAATTGGAAAATGGGAATTGGTTTCCCTTCTCAAAATTGAATTCTCAATTCCAATTCCAATTCCATGCCTCAATTCTAATTCCAGGTTCCAAGGTGGAATTGCAGAATGCTCATTTTGGACCAAAATTAGACTTGGCCTAATACCAATTCACCAATTTCTGTTTTCTAATTCCAGATCAATTCCAGCAACCAAACGGTTGAAGACATGTTTTATAAAAACTTACTTTTGAAACTAGGTTAGGTTCTTTGACAAGTACACCATGAATTGAATAATTCTTGCATTCTTTACTTCGTTTTTAAATGTAGACGTTCTCAATCTCACACATAGTTGCTATGTTTCCTTACATATCGGCATGTTAGACATCAGTTCGATTGCCTAGGGTTACAAATCAAGCTGCTTCTGATTGTCTTTACACTCTAATGATCTTCTTTGCTTTTGATTTTGTTTTTTTGGCTGAAGGAAAAGACGTTGATTGCATCCCATTACTCCTTGCAAAGATTGTAGTCTTCCAAAGCTGCTCTGTGTCGTCTAATATATCCATGTAATCTCATGTTTCCATTGTGGTTGCTTAAGAGCAATTTCTATCTAAATTCAACCAACGGTGTTCTATGTAAATTTTTATTTATAAGCAAAGAATAAATTAAAATTTTTTCTTTAGTGAAGTAACTGTTGATATTTATAGCTTCGATTAGATAAATTGACTTTAATGTTATGAGGAAATAAATAATATATTAATATATATATATATGATAATAATGGATATTACTACTATATATATTAATATAGATATTTAACTAAATAAACATCATTGAATTGACAATATTGTTGTTCAGATAAAACAATATGAAATAATATTATTTTATATTCTATATGCATATTAATATATATAATAATGATATTATTATATATATAAATATACATATACAATGTATATTATAATTAATAAAATAGATAATATTATTCTCATCTTATTAATATTATCATTCATTTTGTATTTCGAATAATATCAAAACTGAATATCGATAGATTTCATCGATTTTATTGTTACGGTTTTGCAACACCGATTTATATCGGCCAAACACAATGCAAATTATTGGGCAGTTCATTAAGTGTTTAGACTGCTGTATACGTTTAGTATTATCGGGTGATTAAAATATGAAAAGACATGTAATTATAGATCCATGTCTCCTCCATGTCTCCTCAAAGATATATAGTCATTGCTTGTTTGATAAGACAATAAGTATATAGAACAAATAATACAAGTCTCATTCATATAATATAAATTGAATATAAAATATATTTATATATCTATTATTATATTAGTAATATATATACATATATAGTGTTTAAATATATATTAGATTAATATAAGAAAATTTTAAAAGCTATATATTCTGATCCAAAAATTAACAGTAACTATTGCTTAAAAATGAAAATAAGAGTTTTATGGAAGGGGTTTTCTGAAAATAGACTTGTGAGCTGCTTGAGATTTTTTAGGAATATTTTAAAGTTGTTGGTTCCATAAGTTTTGTAGTCAAGTTCCTCTTGAAATTTAACCTCAGAAATTTAAAGAAGTTGGTGGTCTCATAAATTTATTACCTTTGTCTTTTATATTTTGTGCAACAACAGAAATAAATTAAAAAATTAGTTTTCCTCCAAAATTAGTTTTAACAAAAATTAAATATAGATATTTTTAGAAGTGAGATAACATTCCTAAGCTAGGGGGACTTTTTTTCCTCCAAATTTCTTTTTAACAAAAATTAAACATAGATATTTTTAGAAGTGATAGATAACATTCTTAAGCTAGTGGAGCAATTTTTAGCTTGACCCTATTTTCAACTGCTCAAATATGCAAAACCTAATTGAGAAAAATGACACATGATTCCACAAATTGTTTTCCAAAATTTAATATTCATGAGACCACTAGCTGAAAAAACTGAACAGTAGTTGCTAGCAAAAATAAGTTAAATAACCATATTAAGTGACATAAATAGCAATTCAGACCAATAAGACATTGCTACTACAAAATACTAAGGATACCCAAAGTTTTCAGGAGGGTATGGCAAGGGATGGATGGATGAGTTTCTGGTACAGCAATTTTTTTCCCAATTTTAGTAACGGTCAGGAGATGGCTATATAAAAATAGGAAAAAATAAAATATGTAGAAAAATTTAAAATAGTCAAACAAAAATACGGATAAATCATGCATTTATACATTATAGAATCTTAAAATATAAAAATTAGTAGAATTCTTATACCAAATTTGTATTATTTAAAGAGTCAAAGTCAAATTAAGGGGACGTTTTAAAAAATCTGAAAAGGCATCTCCAGATAATGTACCAAAATACATCAAAACTTGGTTTATTTAAGTCCGTATACATTGGCCAGAAGAAAACCTGTATAGAAAATAAAATTTCTTCTTTGTTACTTAAATTTGAAGTATTTTACTTCTTCGCATGGCCACATGGCTGAGTGATTATATTATGATCCATTTGTTCAGTTTCCTTCTCTATGTATGCAATCCGAGCTTGAATATTTTGGTGCTGTATAAGCATCTCCCGATTTTATGGACAGAGGTCTTTGAGAGATCAGTTCTTAACCCTTCATTATCGCCAGATTTGGCTGGATTTCTTCAATTCCGTGTAGTTTCAACTATCTCAGTTGGAGGATTACAACTGCCATACAAAACCACACAAAATTTCTTTAAAGCAATCTTTTGAACTTTGTTGCTCAATCGTCCAGCCATTAGTCAAATTGTTTACATATGGATCTACTAGTACAATAAATTTACTGCAGTCTTCTGCTACGTTATGAATGTTAATATTTAATTAGAAAAGTTATGTAATTTTTTTGGTGATCATATCATATGATTATTAGGGTATTTGTGCATAGGTATTGGTCAAAACATTTATTAGAGGAATAAGGATTGATCCATAATTTTTGGTGGTTGAATCACATGGTTATTGGGCTGATTATGAATATGCATTGGATATCACTTCTAAATGATCACTTTTTGACCTTTGAGTACATTAATAATCCTCTTACATTCATTGTGAGTACTGAGAAGCTGAAACACTCGCTTTAAGCTCTAAGTCATATAGAGAACGCCAAAAAGAATTGTCGAATTTGATGTACTATTTAGGAGCTCAAAATGTGTGAAGTCAGGGTGGGTGAGTACCGAATCCTTTATCTTATGTGATAGGATCTTGTGTAATGGTTTGCAAGATCTTGGTCTATCTTACGGAAGCTTAGTCACAGTTGGAGCTCACAATTCGCTTTTAATCACTTGGTGAATAAAAATGAGCTACAAAAAGGCCTTTTATAATGTGTTAGACTAAGTGCATTAAATGCACTCAATCCTTTATTGTTGACAATTGACATTTTGCATGACGAAGACTGGGCCACAAGATCTGAACACTACAAAGAGCCAAACAACCCGAAGAGCATTATGAAACCTCAAGGTCTGAGGATCCAACCAAGAACAGGCCAAAATGGGAATGACTTGAGAGTCCCCGACTTTGAAGTACCAAAAGGAAAACAAGGAAAAATAAACAAAGAAACAAAAAAGAAAGAAGGAAAAGAAAAAGGGTGGGACAGGTGTGTAGGGCATAACAAATGGTGACCGATTGGGAAAAATGCCTTGTGCATTTTAGAACTCTATAATCTTCTACAAACTTTTGAAATCCAGGGCTACTATCATTCAAGACGACCCTTAGCATCTAAGTCATAATTGCATAAAGGAACAAACCATCAGGGTCTAGAACGCTACTTCAACATGTCCCCTTGTGCATGCTTTTTGATATTCATTGAATTGCTTGATGTTCCTGGGAACTAGAGAGATGCCACTTTGGACCCTACAACCTGTTACTGACTATCACCACCGTGCAAGGGAGTGCCCGAACCCTGTGTGTCTTGACACACTTTGTCCTTTTTTATTTGACTGTGATGGTTTGGTGATACTCCTTTCACCAATTCCTACGTGTTCTTCTCGTGCTGGTGGTACTTCTTTCATCGAGCCATACATTTTCAATAGTACTTTTACTTGGGGGATTCGAAGCACACCATGGAGTTTAGAGTCATAGACTTATACATTTGGTTAAAGTGTCACCGATCTGGCCACTAGGTAAATCTTGTATCTTTTAGTTTTCTTTTTGGTTTATCTCTTTGTGAAAGAAAAGTCTTAGGCTCATCCATATTTGATATCGTCCTTCCTTCTTCTTTGTCATGCTAAATATTACCTTGGATGAATGTAGACGTGGATTTCATGATTGATCAGCTGATAACAGACTTCTAGAATACAAAAGGCAAGTCTCCCAACCACATGAACATCATACTATCATGTCAAGCATATTAGCCCAACATGGCAAAAAGAAGGAAACAAACAAGAAAAAAATGAAGAATAAAATTAAATACTTTGTACAAAAATATACAAGGGCTCTACATAATATACATGGGAAATCAAGCCCTGGCTTGCATTAGATGAAGTAGTGCTTGAGAAACTGTCTGTTGACTGGAAAGGTGATAGGTTCCACGATTAGAGAGATGATTCAGTAAGTATTAGACCCAAGAATTTTAGTAATTTGGTAGGGTCCTAACCAGAGACGATCAAACTTTTGGTGGTCTCCTCTTTCTCATGAGCCTTGTCCCACAAGAGGATTTTGTCGAAGATCTAGAAAGATTTGAATTGGGCCCTTTTATCAAACCAACATTTGACAATGACCTGATATTTTGCCAAGTGTTAAAGGGCATTATCCCTTTGCTCCTCTAACCTAATTAAGCAAATTAAGGAGGTGGAACTCCAACATATTTTCTTGATCATCAAATTCCAACATGAATTGTAGGACATGGATTTATAAGTTTACATGGAAAACAGGGTTCTAACTATACACCAGGTAGTAGGGAGAAGTTCCCAAGGTTTTTTTGACTTAGGTACAATCCACCAACAGGGTGTACTTCAATTTAAGATGCCAATCTCGGGGATTCTTCTCTAATAACCTTTTGATAACCTCTAAGAGGTTCTTGTTGGTGGATTTAGCCACTTTGTTCCCCTGGGGGTAATAGTTGGATGAGAAATTCAAGTTAACCTTATATTGATAAGCCCACTGCATAAGTTGGGTGGAGGAAAAGGCATGACCATTATCACACACTAGATAAAAAGGCATTCCAAACTTGGTGACAATATGGTCCTCTAGGAAGCAGATGACCACATTTGCGGTACAATTTTTGCAAGAAATGACCTCATTCCACCTTGTACAATAATTAGTCTCAGTGAGATTAAACTTGTGGCCTGCAAAAGAGTTGGGATTGATGACACCGATAAAATCCAAGGCTCCTTAGGCAAATGGTCTCACTTTGTATAGTAGTTGGAGAGGCATTGCAGGATTCCACTCCTTGGAGGCAGCAATTTGGCAAGTGTGGCAATGCTCAACATGATCGTGCTCATCCTTGAATATTTGGGGCCAGTAGTAACCGTAGACGCTAAAAAATGGTTAATGTCTATGATGCTATTTGTTAAATTTTTTGCATTGCGATTGAAACGTTGTTATGCATGCCCTAATTATTCTCCTATGTTGCGCATATGGTCTTTACCATATGTCTACATTGTGTCCTTCCTCAGTAATTAAACATTGAATTTGTTTAATTAATTACTAATTTTTCTCTTCGATTCACCTTGGGTTTCTAATAACCCATGTTCAAATCTTATCAAAACCTTTAAAGTCAATTCAAATAATTTCAAAATGTTTCAAAATCAATTCAAAACCTTATCAAAACCATCAAAATTAGTTCAACTCTTTATCAAAATCAATCAAAATTTACTAATTAGCCCTTCTTAGGGGTAAACAACCCGTAATTTATCCTAGGCCCAAGTCTTGATAAATAAATTACATTTATTTATCTATTTTCCCTAAGTCTTTACAATTAATTAATTTGACATTAATTAATTCGCCAATTTCATGATTTTGGGATTTTATGAATTCCTAAATCCTAATTACTAATTTGTGGGAAGAAATAAAATTTCAAATTAAAAGATTCCCTCCCTTTTCCACATGAGATTCAATCCCTATAAATTTTCTTCCATCTCTCCCTATTAATTTGCCACCAAATTTCTTACACCTTCCCTTTCACTTTTCCAATAATTTGGCTTCACCTTTTCCTTCCATTTTCCCCTCAATTTGTGCATTTATTTATGCCTTCCAAATTATGAATCAATCACGTCATAATTTTTCATAATTATGACACCTTTTAAATTTGCCCAATCTTTGCCAATTTTGTAATTTTGATTGCAACTCTTTAGATTGCCTCATTTTATCTCAATCTTTTAACAACCGCATTTTCGAGTACTCTTGTTGTCAAATTGCTTTCATGAATTAGGTGCAATATTGTCACATGGGAACTACATATCAAATTGAAAGAAGAAAGAAAAGCATAAGAGCTTTTTGAGGGAGTGTTTGTTTGAATTTATTTGATCTTTTATGCACTTTTCCTTCATTGCTTTAATCTTAGGTTAGGATGTTATTTTGTATGCATTTAGGGTTTGTGATTGCTCTAGCATGCAATGATTTCTGATTTTCCTCTCCTACAGTAACAGACTTGGAGGATTTTGTGTGCAGTAGCATTAGCAAAGCCATGTCCAATTCCAAATTTCCCATGGAATTCCTCAATCATATTCTATACTTGATTATGATCTAGGCACCTGCAATAGATGCCTTTGTAATTTTGACAGAACAGGGTTCCATTCTTTAACATAAAATGGACACTCTTGAGCCTAAGTGCCTGATGTTTGGTAGCGGTGAGTCCTTTCAGACATCATTTGTTAAGCAAGAGGTAGACTAGGTTGGCATACCATGGGTTATGAGTGAAGGATTCAACAATATAATGTTGACAGTCAATGTGGGGATCTACTTTCGCTATGGTATGGGATAAACCTTGACCTTGAACTAGTTTCACTGGTTGCAATTCAGGATCAAAATCCTGAAGAATGACCATCCATTTTCCCCTACGTTCTCCAAGCTCACTTTGCAACAACATGGACTTAACAACCTGGTCAGGCACAACCACATATAATTTGCTTCGTAAAATGTAGTGCCTAAATTTATTAACTGCCCTTACCGAAGAAGAGGCTTTCTTTTCTAGTGCGGAATATTGAATTTCTATATTCTTAAAAGGGGAACTCATGAAGGATATAGGCTTTTAATCACCATCCTTCTTTTGGGTCAAAACTACAACAATAGAGTACAGGGAGGCAAAATAATATATGTGGAAAGACAGGGTGCAATCCGAGCTAGAAATCACCAGAGCCTCTACTATAGAGTTCTTGATTTATTCAAAAGCATCTTTGGCCTCTTGAATCCACTCTATTTTGGCATCTTTCTTCATTGTCTCATTCAAGGGTTTCACGATTTTTGCAAAAGCAGTGATAAACCTTCTAACAAAGTTAATCTTTTCAAAGAAGGATCTCATTTCCTTTTTGCTTCTAGGCATTTGTTACTTGAGCAATGCCTCAAATTTCTTAGGGTCGATAGATACTACCTTCTCCAAAATAATATGGCTTAGGAGTTGTTAGAATTCAAGAATTAGTGAACTCCCACAAGCCCAATAATCACCTACATGCCAAAAACTTGTCACGTACAAGAGAAAATCCTCAAACAAGAAACTACATAAACAATTGGAATGAACGAATAATTGAGAACTGAATTAATCAGAACGAGTTATTACAATGAGGTCAATCCTTAATAAAGGAGATCAAAAACCCTAAAGCAAACCCTAAAGGATCATGCATAAAATAACATAATTATTAAATGCATGCGTACACAAAATAAAAGAATTATTAAATGCAAACTAAAGCTTCCTAAATTTAGCTTAAATGAAAAAGAAAACAAGGTGACTTAATTAATTAATCAATATGATTAAATTAATTATGTTAAATAACCTTTTTACTCTAACACCCCCCCTTAAGATAAACTTAGGGAGTAACTAAAAGGCTAAGTGCATTAATGCAACTACATGGAAGAAAGAAAACTTGGGTCCTAACAACAAGGCTTGATGAGGTACCCAATCACAACCAAATCTCTGTAAAGTGGAGAAAAAGAAGAAAACCCAGTGGGGAAAAAATCCTCTTCAAAAAGAGACTGAAAAATGTTCAAATGCAATGTCTCAAGAGAATCTCTCAAGAATATAAGTACAACCAACCCCCCATAAGAGAGGATCAAGACTCTAAAGCCCCTCAGAATGATAGAATCCCTATGTCGATGATCAGACCAATGTTTCTCCAATGCGGAACAAACAAAGGCAACATAAAAAGAAGAGGAAACCCCTAAATGTGAGGCAAAACTAGAAGGATTGGATGATTCTCAAAGGAGAATGCGTGAGAATCCTATAATAGAAACATTAATGAAGGTGAGATAACAAATGTGTCGAATCTTTCATCTTAGTGGATATGAATGTCCTTTGATATGCCCTCAACAACTGCACTAGGTGGCTTGATGCATGGAGCTACAATGTTAGACAAAGCTGAAGAGGAATCCCGTTGAACATATGCAAACTCAAAAATAGGAGGAGGTGTAGAAGTCACAACACTGGTCTCAGGAACAACACATAAGTTCAAGTGACCTAACTTCACCTCAATAGGCTCTCGTGAAGAAAGAGAGCGATTCTCCAACAGTGGAGATGGTAGACCAAAATGAGAGAAAGAGTACAAGCGAGAATAATGATCAACTATCTCTATTGCAACAATATTTCCTATCTCATTGTCTCTGATGTGCACTGAATCTTGTGTGAACTAAATTGTCTTCCCTGTCCCATTGTGAGTAATCTGATAGATAGAGAGAAAGTTAGAGGACAAATATGGAACACATAATGCATCATTGAATGAACCATCATCAATGTCAATAGAACCTTTCCCACATACAGTCATAAAAATGTTGTTCCCCATCAAAATGTGTGGGGTAGGAGAAGCCTAAAAAAAGAGAATAAATTCTGAGAAGATTCTATATGGTGTGAAGCACATGAATCCAGTATCCATCTAGAAGAGTGTGGACTAGAAGTTATAAATAATGCATGACCCTTTCTTCTATCCTGTCCATTTTTTTAAAATGATGATGAAGAAGAAGACCCATGAGAAGTAGAAGAAGGAATATCAATGTTTCTCTTCATAAGAAGAGCTGTCAAATCTGAAACCTGTTTTACATATCCATCTATCTTCGTCTCCTAGAAATGAGACTCATCATGATTTGGATTTTTACAATAAGCACAATTAGGTCTTTCTTTCTTTGATTTCCTACCTTAGGAGAAGGTGGGACAAAGGGGTGTTGAGAAATGGAATCCTTCCTAGGCTCCATGATCTGTGGCTTTTGTTTCTGCTCCTGCTTCCCTAGAGATGTATGAGCTACCAATGCTTGTTCTTTGATCTTTGAAGAGCAGCCAAGTGTGTGAGCTTGGATTTATTACCTGTCAACCGATCATAAAATACCTCAAAGGTAGGCATGGAAAATCGTGGACCCAAAGCATCCATAATGGAGTAGAATGTAGAAGAAAATATGGGAAATGAACCTTGAAGCTTAGAGAGAATCATGTATATAAACTCGATGTATATTTTTTTCTTACCACAACTCTATAAAAATGATCGTAGTGATTTGAATTTCATCAAGAAAACCTCAATAGATGGAACATAATCAAGTGCCAAAGAGGTCAACTTTACCTCAACCTAAAGTGCCCTAAACTGATAAATGGTGCCAAAAAGACCATGAAAATTGCTCCACATGTCTTGAGGTGTAGTGAAACCCCCGAGGTGATGCAAAAGACTATCTAAAATATTCAGGGAAAAAATCCCCATGGCCTCATCCATTCTGTTTTCATGTTGTATGACTTCGAACGGGCGAGTCAATTGAGGCTGAACCTCATTCAAATAGAACCATAACCCCCTTCACATGAGAAGGCAAGTCATATGTGCTTTCCAAGTGTGATAATTGTGTAGAGTAAGCCTCTCAATAGAGGAAGGGTTTTCCATGTGAACAAGAGGAAAAATACCCCCCACAATGCAAGAACCCAAACCCTAACACAATTCTGAAAGTCAGAAAATGCTAAAAAGAAAAAAAGAAATAATGTTTGATCTCTGTGTACCTGATGAAATTGACTGCAAATCTAGGAAGAGCACTGAAAAACCTTTCCAAAACCTATTCATTTTTGAAAATAGAGTCTAGATGTGAAAGATATGCCCTTGGGAAGGTAAAAATCAACTTCTGACTTTGACTGGAAAAACAACCCGCAAAATAGAAAAAATAACTTACATCACTACATCAGGCTCAGAATCAGCTTTATGGCGATATTTTTTTTTCTCAATTTAGAGTATGTATGTCAAAGTTATGGGAAAAAAACCACAAGCTTCTCTTTATGACAAAATGGTCAAACTAGTCAATAGGTTGATGACCGTCAAATTTTGGATGGAAAAAGAAATGTGACAGCTGACATCAACACCCTTTTTTTGTAGTAGGCTTCCTGTGCGTTGATGTCAACACTGTACTTTTTCTAATGTCAGTGCAAATTAATCTATAAAGAATGTCCTTTAAAATTTGACCTAGATTTGACAATCTCAAAAATCAAACAAATTTTAAATGGATTTTTGGGTTTTTGGCCCTTCTGAGTGCAATAGTGACCTATTTTTTGCGCCAACGTGACCAAATTTTTCAAATACCCTCAGATATGTACCGTACAAGAACCTTCTAGATCTGATTGTGAGATCCAAATTGCCCAAGATGCACCAAAAACCTCGCTACTAGAGAAATCTCAAAATTGATGAATAGGAAGCGTCGGGTCTGGAGCTCTGATACCATGTTAGATTTCAAGAATTAGTGAATTCCCACAAGCCCAATAATTACCTGAATGAAAATAACGTCACGTACAAGAGAAAATCATCAAACAAGAAAGTGCATAAACAATTGGAATGAAGGAATACTTGAAAATTGAATCAATCAGAATGAGTTATTACAATGAAATCGATCCTTAATAAAGGAGATAAAAACCCTAAAGGATGCATGCATAAATAAAAGAATTATTAAATACATGCACACATAAAATAAAAGAATTATTAAATGCAAACTAAAGCTTCCTAAATTTAGTGAAAAAAGAAAAAAAGGTGACTTAATTAATTAATTAATATGATTTAATTAATTAAGTTAAATAACCTTTTTACTCTAACAAGAGTTTCCCTTATGTTACCCCAAATATGCATTTATTGGGATTGAGGGAGTTACTAAACCTCCAACATCTCTCAAAGACTTTTGTCAAGTGAATGTGATGGTCCTGTCTTTCTCGAGAGAGAACCATTAGATCATCGATGTAGATGATTATGCATTTATTTACCAATTCTTTAAAGGAGGTATCCATAGCTCTTTGGAAGGTTGCCCCAAAAGTTATGAGGTCGAAGGGAATCCTTCGGTATGCAAATGTGCCTCACTTGGTGGTGAAGGATATTTTCATTTGGTCTTTTTATTTTACCATGATTTGGTTGTATCCAGAGTAATCATCTAGGAATGACATCATCTGGGAGCCATTTACAATTCGTAGGAACTCGTCTAACAAGGGTAGGGGGTGGTTGTATTTATCAGATACTTTGTTTAAGTTCCATAAGTATACACACAACCAAATTTCACCATTCTTCTTTCAGGCCAGCCAGGTTGGCCACCTAGGTGGTGTTCCTGATTGGGAAGATGGTCCTTGTGAATAACAATTTTTGCAATTCTTTTAAAATAAAAGGTTTAATCAGGGGATTGACCGACCTTTTCTTCTTCCTAAAAGAATTTGCATAGGGCTTGAGAAGGATAGTGTGAGTCATGATGGAGGTGTTGCAAGTCTTGAGGTCTTCATACCCCCATGCAATTACATCAATGTACTTTTCGATAACATTGAGGATACTCTTCCTTTTTTATGGGGTACATGACTTACCTATGTATACACACTTCTCTTTTCCATCTTTTTCTATGTTAACTTTTTTATACTCACCCATGTATCTACAACTTATCTTTAATCTAGACCCATCAAACTTAAGGGTCCATATCTCATTGTCGGAGGCATGGATCCCCACTTCTAGCCCTTCTAGATTAATTAGTTTTGGAGAGGGCCGAGGAGGGGACCCCATGTCATCTAAGTAGTTATTTGAGCCAAGTGGGGTGTCCGATATAATTGCTGTGGTTTTTTTGGGAGAACGAGCTCTGAACACTGGGCAACCATATTCTCAATGTTGGTATTTGAGAGGAGGGTTGTCTTCTTTGACATGGTGTTGGTTTGGTTTCCCTCTACCTTGAGAGGGGGAAGGGGGTAATAAGTTCATGAAACTAGCCAAGAACACTTCACAAGAAATCTTTGAATTTCCCTAATAATGCACCTGACACCATTATGATGAGAGAAGATTAGTGACCAAGGCTTCAGGACCTATCATCTGTATGTTATGAACTAATCACAAGTTTCAATCTCAGACATGATGATTCTCTATGTCTTTGTCTAGAGGTGGAACAATCACTTTGATTATATCTAATGTCATGATTTA
Organism: Thuja plicata; assembly: GCA_018584345.1. Taxonomy (NCBI): domain Eukaryota; kingdom Viridiplantae; phylum Streptophyta; class Pinopsida; order Cupressales; family Cupressaceae; genus Thuja; species Thuja plicata. The sequence goes on from MU224756.1 coordinate 79,768, forward strand.
TTGGGATTTGTAAATCCTGGGTTGAATTTGCACATAGGCCACCTCACTGTATTGACCATAATCCATGATAACCTACTTCATCTTTGGCTCACTCTCTACCTTAATTTGATTAGCTTCTCCCCTCCATGGAAACTATAGGTGGGAGAAATTAGTGGAGATATATCTGTTCAAGGATTTGGACCAAATTCTACTCAAGAGCATTCCATAGGTTTTAGGGATATCCACCACTTGGATATCTATGAAGCTAGAAAGGCGAGGCCTGTAGGAAAGTTGGATTCACACATTCTAGAGTTCTCTAACCATCTTGACTTGGGTCTTGTCAAGTTGGTCACCTCACCATTGGTTTTAGTGGGGGTAATGCCTAGCTTCTGGAAAATAGAGAGGGGCAAGAAATTCCCTGAGACTCTAGAATCCACCAAGTAGTAATATAGATTTTTCCTGAAGATGGAATGGGAGATCCTCAGTGCTTCCGCACTAGACAACTAAATTGACATCATCAAAGGCTGTGGCCTTGACCTCACTGACATGAGGTTCAGGCTGCTCAAGAAATTTGAGGAGAGCCTCCTTATTTTTGAGGCAACTATGCAATAGCTCCATGAGGGACATGGTGGTGTTGGTATCCTCCATGACCCTGGTAATGTCACACCTCCCACAGAGGGTCATCACTGAAGGGGAAATATACTATCATGTGCATTCATATTGGGTTTTTTTAAAATGGAAAAAAAAGGGGGCAATATATTGCCTAAATAAGGGGTAGGGGGNGGGGTTTATATAAGAAAACAAGTGTCAAGGGTATTGGAGGGGTATTAGAGGGGGTGACAAAAAGGGAGTTTAGGGAAATATTTTTTAAATATAGGGGGATTATTTAGTATGCCATGAACACACGTGCTATGATCTAGGTTCACTAAGTGAAGCCCCTGTGACCTCTCTTTGGGGATGTATGTGGCCTTCCTGTGGTTGAGCATAGGCATAAAATTTGAGGTTCCTCTAGGGGGAGTAGGATTGTTATTAGCATTGAGGTATGGAGGAATCTGAGTATCCTTTGGAGGGACCAAAGTGGTCTAAGACCCCTTGTTCTAACTTCATAAATTGTAGGGTGCCCTAGAGGATTGAGATTCATAGGTGGGATCCTCTGGCTCATTATCTTCTTCTAGAGGGAAGAAAATTATTTCAAATGCAGATGTCATGCTGATGTTCTCCAGAGAGCTAGTGGAAGGTTTCTCAATAGTGGGTTGGCTATCAGCCTTGGCGATCTAGATTAATTTATCCATTTGGGTGAAATTTACCTTAGAATAGACTGATGTGTCATGCAATCAACACCAATTGGTGAGGGGGCTGACATATGCTAGATTTATAGTGTGGGCTATGTTGGCACCCCCACGAGTGTCCCTACAGTTGTGGCTTACCTCTTTGTTGTTGGGTTGGTATTCCACTGATGGTTGAAAGGGGATTGATTATTGTTGTATCATTGCCTATAATTTTGATAATTCTATTTCCTTTGGTACTTGTTTTTTTTTTGTTGTGGAGGACTGTGGTTCTAACTACTTCCCCGACCAAGCTTGCTCTGATTCAACTCAAATGTGACCCGAGTCAACATTTTCTTCAAGACACCCATCTCTACTATTAGATGATTTGTTTGGTCGGAGGGAGGTGGGAATGGTGCTTGGTTGGCCATAGAAACATAAGACATGTTGGGTTGGGGCCAGGTTAAAGTAGCCGGATGGAAAAAAGAGTTCCTTGGGGCCTGAGGTGTAATTGCCCCTTTTTGATGCTAGGAAAGTTTTAAAATGGGGGCAACTTGGGCCATGGGATTTGACACGTATGAAGGAAACAAGTTCATCATCAGGTTCCCATTGTAGTATTGGGGTTAAACCCAACCATATGGTGGAAATCACTTGGCTGGATGTTCAAGGGTAAGCTATTCCCTATGCCTCTTAGAGTTTGGTTTAGCTCTTGACTCATATAGAGGGATAAAGAATATACCTTAGCGAGGGTGTCGATGTCTCCCGATTGGGAGGTCCATTGCATAAACACTAAAATCCAGGGATGTATGATCCAGATGTATGTATGTATAACCAATGCTTCAAATGTGGTAAAGGGACCCACCATTCACTTGTACTCCTTTTGAAATTTGTTATTATAAATGGTTAAGGTCTCATTGGGATCATTTCATAGGGAAGAAAACTGATGGTATAGGATAACGGGGTCAACAAACACCCAAAATTGTAAGAGGAAATTGTTGGTTGTTTCTACCACCATTAGCCCATCATAGATACCCAATCTGAGATATTTTTAATGGGATAAATTCAGTATGTTTTTCACCGGTGGTAACAATTTGGCTAAGTGTTAGATTCCTTGTCTACCTTGGTTCAACATTTTTTTATTTTCAGGTTTCCCTTCTTGACTAGTCAAAACACTTAGGAAATGTTGAAAAATTCTTTGAGGCTCCTTAATTTGTCACTTTTTTCAGAAGTTTCCAAGTTACCCGACTTCACCGACCGCCTTTTTTGTCTGTAAGTCAGGGGAATTTTCTAACTGTCATCTATTTGTGAGTTTGGATCGGCCCCTGAATACCCAACTATACAGTGATGTTAGGTACTCGACACCTTTTTAGAGGCTTTGATACAATGTGTCAGGGAGTTGTGCGAGTTTAGGTTTTCACCTGAGTACCTGACTGTGAGGTCAGTGGTGATGGCAAAGAGTTCATTGGGACAACTTTCATGTCGAAGTGACCTTGCTTTTTTTTGGCGATGATGTATGTCACATCGATAAGCATGAGATTGCAATCATCAGGAGGACAATCAATGTTGGAGGGACCTTGTTATGCGATTAGGCATTAATATTACAACTACTCCAATGAATCTTCTACTTCCAACAATGCCATACATACTATTCTATCATACTCCACGCATATCACTCAAGCTACTATCATACCCATTTATTGTTGCAAGTGACTCTGTTAACCATTTTTGCACTACACATGACAAATCATTAAGGTATGAGCCATTCCTTTTGTTGTAGGGCATTAATTTTCTCCTCTGGGTCACTTTATAGATGAAATGCACACAGACGAACAAATCTTTAGTTTTGTCTCAACCTTTATGTAGGTTGAATTTGGTTGACTTAGGGATTGAACTCAAATATTTAATCTCAGTTATGACTGCTCTATAAAGTCAATTCTATATCTCTTTTTTGAAGGATCTTCTTCTTGTTTCTTTTACAGAATTATGTGCTTTTCTATAATTGTAACTTGCCTTACCTTTAATGAAATTACTACCTACATGTTTCTAAGTCCAAAATCTTGCACAAATTTACATGTCTTCTTATTTGGATGTATTTTATTTTCTCCTAATTTGTATGATTATGTTATCATAATGGATATACCTTTGCTTGTGAATGTTTAGATTCCTTTCAAATTTTTATTGAGCTCTAACTTTCATTCTATTCTAGTAGTTGATAAATACAAGAAATTATGTATTGTAGGTAATTTTTTTGAGGTCTTGTGCAGTCATAGGAAGAAGGAGATAAAAGTTTCAATATGGTGTATCACCTCCCCTTTTACATTTCTACATTCCTTCTTCCCCTTTTCTCTGCAAGCTTTTATAATAGGCCAAAATTAGTTTCAAATTTTGCGTTGGTTCAACACTCCACTCATTGGAAATGAAGCTAACCTTCTCTAGAGATTCAACCTCACATGCGCAAGTTACACACTTGGAGGTTGTTTCCATATTTCACAAGGTTTCATACAGATAACACGTCTAGAAAGGGTACAAAATTTTGTGAAAATAAGTTTTAGCATGCCCGATGGGACAACATTTTAAGTTGTTCAAAAAGAACTTCTAGTTGGATGTTGTCAAACAAGGAATTTTGACAATTATGCTGAGGAATTAGTGCTGCTATTAGCATTCTTGACTTCAAGAGGCTCAAATTCAAGCACTTGGAAAGTCCATTTCCACATTTTGGTTCTCAGATTAGAGTTTTTGTAATTCATGCCCAAAATTCAAACAAGGGCATCTTCTATAGGTAATTTCTAGTATACTTAGCTCTCATTTCAAGCTCTAGGAGAAAAATAAGTATACTTTCATTATCATCGGTAAGGGGTACAAAAACAACTACTTCATCCCTTAGATCTCTTTCTACTCATCCAGTTGTTAGATCACAACCTAGGTTTCCATCCACTCATGTGAGTAGACCATTATTACACATGGCTGTCCCTAAGATTCAAGTTTTTGCTACCTTTAATGGTGGTAGTCATCTCATATTGACCCAAATGAATGATATACCAGTGGTTGCACTAAAATTTTTACCATATTTCACTGGTGAAACTTCCATTTCCCCTATAGAGCATATTTAGGAAGTTTCAAATGTCTGTAATATTCATTGTATCATAGAGGATGATGTTGTTGTTAGAATTTTGGCATCATCACTAAAAGAAAAAAGAATTGTAGTGGTATAAAAGATTACCACACAACTCTATCCATAATTAGGATGAGTTAGGTGAAAGGCTATGTAAACATTTCAAAGACAAAAGTGATATTTTATCACTTCTAGTATAATTGACTCCAATCAAAAGGGAACCCAACCCCATGAGTTCATGACAAATTTCAACTATAGATTTCAAAAGACATGGGATATAATTCCCTTTCTAGTAAATCCATCGCTTGGTAATGTTTTCTTGCATCATCTTAGAGCCTTCAACTGTGATATACCCACTACAATACAAACAATTGGTGGAGATACTCTACCAGTTGCATATGATAATGCCATAAAGGCTAAAAATTGTTTAATACAAATTGGGAAACTACCTCTAATGCCTTTGAAGCATCTATTTGTAGAGATGCCTACACAAAAAATGGTGTAGGAGCACCCACCTCCTGATCAAAACTGATGAAGGAATGCATGAAGGATATGATAGATGAATTAGGAGTGTGTTGATGTTTTCTTTTCATGTTTGTTATAAATATTTCCCCTAATTTGCAACTCAATGTCCTGGAATGGTGCATTATAAACCACCATGGATATACGAGCCAAGGATTAGTAGTTTTTTTTCTTAGGGGCTTTATAGTCCTTCTAGGATTGTTTCAAGTACTTTCAATAAGTTGGTAAATGCCCATGTCATGGAGGGTCCAATTGCTAGGAGAATGCAACTTTTTAAGAAACATTGCAAATGTTTTTGATTAGGTAACAATAGGTTTTGAAGGTGCCTGAAACCCTATATGAGCAGATTTTGAGGGGGATCTGTAACCCAACTACAAAGAAATTTTGCTAAAAAATGAGACATTTTACACCAACAACCCAGAACCAGCATACTTCCAGCAGCAAATGAAAGATAAACAACAAAACTCCAGCAACCCATAAATGGAACACGAGACCAACACCTCCCAATAAGAACTAACTTCCCATGAAGGGATATCTTGGGGTTTTGAGGGAAACCCTGACCCACCCTAATCAAAACCAACAATGATCTGAGCTGGGCCCTCGAAAACTATCAACATCCAGCTAGACAACAAGAAAAAGAGCGAAAACAACCCAGCAGAATATCAACACCAAAACATAGGAGTTTTGAAAGGCTCCAAAAAATTTCACCAAATAAATGGAATTTTGGATGGCTTCCAAAACCCCAAGAAGAACATTGGGAGGACCCTTCCAATCCATAAAAATCAAACCACACAGAGGGTTTTGAACAGAACCCACTACCGAACAAAGGCTTTCCATTTGTAGGTACCAAAAGATCCAACATGAATCCACTCCACCTCAATAGGAGTAGAACCCATATCAATAGGGAAAGCAGAGAAATGACCAAACAAAGAAGAAATCCTACCTCTCCCCCACCCCAATATCAAGCAACCAAGCACAGATAACACCCCAACAAAATTTCTTCTAGCCTCTTCCACAAGGCAAACCTTGACCTCAAAAGGAGATTCCTCTACCTCCATTAGTAAAGTAGCAGAGAGAAGAAGAAGTAAAAAGAGATCAACCTGAGCATAGGTATCAAGAGACCTCTCTACCTCCATAGAAGAGGATAGGGGAAGGAGAGTGGAGCCACCAGCCTCTTCCTCGACAGAAATAATCAAAACATTATAGGCTCAAAAATAGGGGACCAACAACCCATAGAAGAAACAAATGACGCTGAAAAGTTAACATCAAAATCACAGGAATGCCTCCAAGTTAAACAAGAAGAAGAAAATGGACATAAAAACCCTCTTCTTAAGATATGTCCATCACAAACACGCATAGAAGCTAAAAATAGGCCCATTCGTAATAGAGAAACCCTCCTAAGGGTAGAAAAACTGGGCTGCAGAGAGCACTCCCCACCCATCTGACTCCATCAACGAAACCTAGAATGCAGACATTGTGGTATGCCACACTAGAATAGAGCTCCAAAATAGAAAAAAATCAAATGAAAGGAATGAAACCATTAGAGGGACCGTCAGCTTCAGGAAGCACTCTGCTCCCATAGTCATCCCACGCATCCACAAAGAATGTCAAGAAAATGGCCAACAACACTAGACCAAAGGCACTACCAAAGGAACTAGAGATTAGACCACCCACCATCCAAAAACCAAGGTATTTCTCACAACCGAAAGAGAATAAACATTCCTCCCAAAGAGCGAAAGGGAACGCATAAAAAATGTCTACCTCAAACAGTTTAGAAAAGAGCAACACCCACTAGCCAACTGAAACATCCCTAGACCACCCAAACACAAAAATAATGGTGTAAGAAGGATCCAAGGGTGGTGGATTTTCTGCGTTGCCATTACAATCCTCTCCATTCTCCGCAGCTCCAGAAACCCTAGCACCCACTCCTGCTCTTTTGACAACTTTTCTTGTCAATTATGCATTTTTGTCCTAATGAATTCCAACTTTAAAATGGTGGTTAGGAACCATTTAGGATGGTTATTTATATCCCAAATAACTCATTTTGGGGGTTGGGGGATGATTGTACGAAGTTTGAAGCACAAAAAGCAATAAAAACTATTCAAATTTCCTGCAGAACATGTCTTATTCATGGTATGAACATGTACAAATTAATTGGGGTCTCAGACTAATTGGATATTTTTTTTCAAATTAATACCTTTCACTTTTTTTGGTTTGGGGATTTGAGGTGGTCTAGAACAAAAGTTATTTGAATTTCTTGTTCACTAGTCTGAGAAACTTTAAAAAAAACTAGGGCTTTGTGATTCAAATGGCCATAACTTACATGTCCACCATTGAAAATTGATGATTTTATGTGGAATACAAGTTAGGACCATTTATTTTAAGACTCAAAAATATTTTGTTGTGAAAGTGCAGGGATTGTGGGGAAATTTGATGCCCTAGGTAGAAATTTAGTTGTGGCCACCTATTGTCTGACTGAAGACGTTGTGTTTTTGGTTGATGGGTGTTGAAACAAGGGATGTGCCTTTGTATTTGGAGATATCTTGGATGCCCTTGATGCTAATTTTTTTTTTTTGGATGGAACAATAAGTTTTAGTGGTGGTCCCTTTGTAAATGCAGGCCTAATTACCCCATTAGGTCTCTGATCAACCTCATATTTGAGCCCTTTGTTGTAAGAGTCATAAGAAACCAATTTAGGAGGTTGTATAGATACCAAAAGGGTATTAAAAATTTGGGATTTTTTTTTTGATCCTTTGGGGAAAATTTTTCTTGTGTTCTAAAAACCAGTCTGACGGGGCTACTAGCCTTAGCATGATTTTGTGAAGAAAGTGTCAATACAAGGGTTGTGAAAAATTATCCGATGTTTGGTTTGGGTTGTTTGAAACTTTTTGAAACTAAACCCATTATAGTTGAGAAATCCTAGTTGAGCGGGAAATTTTAGGGTGAGTTGATGTCAAGAGGGGCTCATAGACCCTTAGTGGGAAGGAAGATGTTGTGGGGAACCCCCCGATCCTTGTCTTATGTTTTACAGGGTTGATTTGGGTGGAAATCATGAGATTTTTGGAGAAATTGTCTTAGGGTGTGAGGTCATCCATGTGAAACCCAACTTTAAGGGGCATTAGTACATGTGTGTGGAAGGCTCTGCATCAAGTGGTATCAGAGCAAGGGAAAGGAACCCTTGGGAAAAGGAACTTGAAGAAGATATGGCAGAAGGAGAAGCATAATAACTACCTTCAAGGATGAAAAATGTGGAGCTTGCAAATATTATAAGGGATAAGATGGTAGAGAATAGGAAGATAATAGAAGAGATGGAGAAGATGGGCCAAATGAGAGGAAGGGGTGGTGAAGACTCTGAAGATGATGGAGAAGGGGATGATGAGGAAACCCTAAGGCGGGAAGAAGAGGAAGTTCCTGCAGAACAGAGACTCCTCCTAATTTCCCTAAAGTCTATGGAGAGAAGGACTATGGATGAGAATTTAGAACTGCAAGTATTCAATGGAAGGATGGAACCAAACTTGGTCATAGATTGGATTGACTCCCTCACAATTTTGTTTGAATGTGAAGAAATTCCTGAGCACTAGAAGGTGACGAAAGAAAAGTCCAAATTGAAAGGGACTGCTTTGACATGGTATAATTTTGTCCAATATTAGAGGGATAAGGAAGACAAGAATAAAGTGTCTAATTGGAAGAGAATGGTGAATTTTGTGAAGGAAGCATATGTAACTGAAAACTATGAGGTACAACTCCATAGGAGAAGACAAAACCTCAGACAAAAAGACATGGATGCAAACACATACATAAAAGAATTCATGAAATTATGCGTGAATACTAAGACAAAGGAGACAGAAGGAGATAGGTTATCTAGATACTTGAATGGGTTGAAATTTTCTATTAATAAGAGTTGAATATACACACCTCTGGGACAGTACATAAGTGTTACCAATTAGCATGCAAAGTGGAAGATAAATTTAGGAGAAGAAAAGATCAGAATGGTAGAGGAAGAGACAAACAAAAAAGGGGAAGAAGTCCCTTTAGGGGAAGAGGGAATGGTTTTGGTTCCCAAGGTGATTCTAATCAAGACCATAATAGAAATGAAGCTAACAACAATAGGGGTAACTTCAGGGGCATGAGGCCTAACTTCAGAGGAAGGTAAAAATGGCGAGGACCTATTAGGTGTTACAACTACAATAAAGAAGGGAAAATGGCTAATAGATGTCTAGAGAAGGAAAGCACAATTTCCAAGGGGGAAAGGAGGAAAAATCTGGTCGAAGAATCAGATTGCCAAAGTACTACTTCATATCAAAGTGTGAATGCTCCAGATGCATATGGCTACCCTAAAAGAGGAGAAGCCTTAATGATTAGGAGGGAAGTTACTACCTTGAAGGTACCTAACAAGGAACCCCCACAAAGGAAGTCCCTTTTCAAAAAAACTTGTAAGTTAGGAGGTAAGGTGTGTAAGGTTATGATTGATTCTAGTTTTACAGAGAAATTTATGTCTTTAAAAATGGTAGAGAAACTTAAAATTAAAATAATGTCTCACTCCTATCCATACAAAGTTTCATGGCTCACCCAAGGTCAACAAAGAATTATAGAGGAGAATGCTTGGGTGGAGCTAAAAATAGGATCTTACAAGGATAGATTTTTTTTTGATGTGGCCAAGATGGATGCTTTCTATCTCCTACTTGGGAGACCATGTCAATATGATCTCAAGGAACACCATGATGGATTTAGAAACACCTAATCTATTAAAAAATATGGGAGAGTTATAGAATTGATACCTTTAAGGAAGGCTAAGGTGTTGGTGATGTAAGGAAAGGAGCTCACGAAGGACATCATAGAATAAATGGGAATGTATTTTGCCTTGGTCCTTGCCCCCAAGGTTATAAAAAAGAACAAAGGAGCAAAGAAGACATCCAAGAAGGAGAGGATAGTAGATCATGCAGTGGAGGAGTTACTAGATCAATACAAAGGCATTATCTTAGAAGGAATTCCAACATCTCTACCCCCTGTCAGGGATATAATATACTATATATGATGCAGATTCACTTGCCACTAGTGCATGCATCTTGAAATTACCCATTACTCTTAGGATCAAACATGATCCAAATTAATAAAAAATTATGGGAGGAAATACATATAAAATTAAAGAACATGATATATGATATTTTATTCTACAAGATGTATTCCAAACACCCTTAACACATTCATGAAGGAAATGCACCACAAACATCCCTGTCATTGTCCCATACATAGACCCATACACAGTCATCTATAAATTTTGAATAAAATATTATTAGGAACATCCCTCTAGTGAGGATGTTAGTAATTAGGGTCCATCCAACATATCGCAAATTCATAATGATTCAACAGTTGGATTACACATTATGGTCTCTTCACTAAGACCCATTTTGCTGTCATAAAACAGAGATATGCAAACAATTTACTATCTTCTTGTTTCTAGGGCATTAAATATCTTTCACAAAACAAAACCAAATGATAGAAAACCAATTTAATATGAAACCTTTATTAATATAGTTTCAAAATATGTAAGACATTAAACTTTAGAATGGTTAAATCATTATATAATCACAAACCCTTGTTTGCACCTCCATTGAAGACTGGTTAAAACCAATTTTCACCAAAATCTTCATAACTTTCACAAATCTGCATAAAAATGACTCAAAACAAAAGGAAATGAAATATTATTCACATATATTTAAAATTAATCCAATTAGAGGTCTTAAATATTCCATATGCATCTGCACCAAAAAGTGCATTATGACTATTTTTAGAGGAACTCAAAACTGCAATCAACAACTTTCACCAAAACTTCCATAACTTCTTCATTTCTCAATGAAATCACTACAAAAAAAACAATAAGGAATATAATTAATCATAATATCTAAACATGATAATTGTACATGGTTTCCAGGCTGTACATTTTTAGGATTAACAAGACAAAAATAACAATTACATACATAAATATAACCAATATCAGAGAATAATAAACCAAAACAGAAGAGAACACAAGACACAAATATTTAACACGGTTCACCCAATCCCTAGGCTATGTCCACCAAACAAAAAATTCCACTCTTATTATTATCCAGTGATTACAATCTGATCACAATACCCAAATCCCTTACAACTCAATACCACCGTAAAACCATACAACATATATAATGCAAAACCATAACCCTAAGATAATTTATACAATCTTTATGCCGCTTTAGGGTTATAACGAGTCAGACCAGAAAGGTAAAACACTTTCCTAGATAGTACTTTCCTAATTAGTCACCACAATATAAAAATCTCCCACTTGGGGACTGATCAGACTCCACATAAACCAACAATTCTCCCACTTGGAGACTGATCCTGTAGCTAAACCGCTACCCTGTAAAGCTCCCACTGGATCCAACCTTCCTAGACTCTACTATTCTGTTAGTCTATTCAATCTAGAAGACCAACCAAAGCTGAACAAGAATTCAGCTTCTCCCTCATCACAACCTTTGTAAACATATCCACTAGATTATCATATGTATGTATCTTTTCCAGCTTTAACTACCCATCATCCAAAACTGACCGAATGAAATGATAATACAATTGTATGTGCTTTGTATTTGAGTGCAAAGCATAAATCTTCTCAAGATGAATGACACTCTGATTGTCTAAATACATATAGTTATCCACCTGTGGATGTCCAAATTCTTCCATGAAGAATTGAAGACATATCATCTCCTTGGCTGCCTCTATAGCAGCAACATACTCTGCCTCTGTAGTGGATAAAGCATTCATCTTTTGTAACCGAGAAATCCAACTCACTGCTGTCCCACCAACAATAAATACATAATCTATAGTACTCTGCCTGGTATCTATATCTCCTGCCAAATTTGAGTCAACATAGCCATGAACAATAGTAGTAGAGCCCCCAAAGTGTAAAAACTTATTGTATGTACTTCTCAAATATCTGAGAATCCATTTGACTGCATTCCAATGCTCAATCCTAGGGTGACTCATATACTGGCTAACGAATCCCACTGCATGTGCAATATATGGCCTAGTACATACCATAGCATAGATTAAGCTCCCTACAACTGAAGCATAAGGTATCTTGGACATTTTAGCCTCTTCTTCTGGTGTCTTTGGACACATCTCCTTAGTCAATTTCAAATGACTAGGCAAAGGTGTAGTGACAACTTTTGCATCCTTCATGGAGAATCTCTGCAACACCTTTTCAACATAATCAGCCTGAGATAGCGTTAATTTTCTTTCTGCCTATCTCTACAAATTTTCATGCCAAGGATTTGTTTTTCTGCCCCCAAATCCTTCATAGAAAAATATTTTTCTAACTGTTGTTTGAACCCCTTAATATGATCCATGTTAGACCCAACTACAAGCATATCATCATCATCATATAAACATAGAATAATGTAGCTGGAATCATCCAACCTCTTGAAATAAACACAATGCTCAGAATTACATCGAGTATATCCATTTTCATTCATAAAAGTATCAAACTTAATATACCATTGCGGAGGTGCTTGCTTCAAGCCATATAAATGTTTCTGCAATCTGCACACTAAAATATCCTTACCCTTGACCTCAAATCCATGTGGCTATACCATATATATTTCTTCATTCAAATCACCATGAAGAAAAGATGTTTTAACATCAAACTTCTCTAAATGCAAATCTTTAGTAGCCACAATACTTAAAACAATAAGAATAAAATTCATTTTAACAACTGGAGAAAATATCTCATCAAAATCAATACCATGTTTCTGTGCAAATCCCTTTATGACTAATCTAGCTTTAAATATTTTCTTAACTCCATATTATTCTTTCAGCATGTAAACCCATTTATTCTACAAATCCCGTTTACCTGCAGGTAACTTGCATAAATCCCAAGTCTGGTTTTTCAGCAAAGAGTCCACTTTTTCTGTCATTGCAAACTCCCACTGAAGCTATGTATCCACCTGTATAGCTTCATTATACCACTCAGGTTCACCACCATCAGTTAATAAAATAGAATACAAAGATGGTAAAAATCTATCTGGAGGTCTACTTAGCCTCATTGACTGTCTAAGGTTCACAGGGGTGTGTGGTATTTGTTTTTACTGTGGTTGCAGAGCATAAGGAACTACTCAAACATCATCTTCTGGAGTATCATCCAGTTCTACATAATCATTATCTTTCTTCTCATGCTGTCGCAATAGATCTTTGTACACCACCTTTTCATTGAATATGACATCCCTGCTTCTTATAATTTTACGATTTTCAAAATCGAAAAGCATATAGCCAAATTAATCAATGCCATATCCAACAAATACACATTTCTTTGATTTTTCTTCCAGCTTGGTTCGATTTTCAAAATCTATATGTGCAAATTCTTCACAACCGAAGGTTTTGAGAAAATAATAACTTACCTTCTTACCAGGTCATGCTTCCTCTGGAATACCACAACCCAAAAGAGTAGAGGGACCTATGTGTGAGACCTACATTAGATTGCTATAGTTTTACTATTTTGTTCTCATGCTTTTAGTAATTTATGCTTTGACATACTTTGCCTATCAGAGACTTTTTATACATTTGAGGATCGGTGGAATCCTATGTTATATATTCAACACCTGATTTTGTAATCAGGGTACTTTTGAGATGCTTTATGTTCTGATTCAGTTTCAGCTTACGATTGATGTCTTATATGGATTTTAATATATGAATGTAATATGATGAATTTGGTTTAGGAAACCGATGCTAGGTTAATCTAGTTCTAATGCAATGTGGTTTATATGCTTACATATATATTATTGACGTTGTGTTATGTCTCATATCATGTTTTTCTGGATCTACTGATGTGTGCATTGAATGTGTAAGAAAAGTTGACCATGGATCTAAATCGGGGACCCAGTACTGGAACCTATGTAAATACCCATGCTTTCCAAGGTCCTGTCTATATAAAGAGACATGGACCTCATTGTTATGTGATTATTTTGTATACATGGTTTGCATGTGTGTCATTAAATTAATAAATGTTTATGTGAATAAGTCATGTCATTTGTTTTAATTTAATGTGCCAAATTTGGCAATTGTTGTAATTTAATTGTTGACATGGCTAGTAAAGGGGAACTAGGGTTAGTTAAGGGTTATCTAAGGTTATCTAGGAGTAGTACCCAAGCTTACCCCAGGGTTAGAAGTTTCTAGAAGTCTTCTTGACATAGAAATCCGTAGGTTAACTTCAGGGTTAGTTTTAGGTCTTTTGGGATCCCAGGGGGTAACCGGGGTCAGTTTTAGTCACCCAACTTGGTACCCTATGGGTTAGGGGTCATTTTCTATCATTAATGAGCCTCTAAACTCATTTATTGCTCCCTTTAAGTGTCATTTTCAGTCTT